>CM057459.1:91867500-92420000 GCA_016271365.2 Neoceratodus forsteri | reverse complement strand
ACCAGAAAAATCTCACTCACCTAGGAGTCCTCCATGCATTTGTTTTGCTTTTTGGCAGCAACATTACATCTGTATTTGTTTATTCATCTATTCTAATGACCTCACTTATGGGTTGCTTAGAAACATTCTCGGCCTCATTCCTCCTTTCTGAGCCCAAGCACACCCTGCCCATTACATACCCCCAAAGGGGAACTCTGTCATTTCTCCTTGCACAAGAGTAAAACTAGGTCCAGTGAACTACATGTCATTAGAATCTACAGTTTTTCTGGCATTAGCCTTTATCTTACTGATCTGTTGGGACCCAGGAATTTTTTATTTTTTTTTTTAATATACTTTATTGAAGAATAAAAGGCATAACAAACTACAAACTATAACACAGGGCTCAAAATTGGCACCAGCCAGTCAAATGCGGTAGATTTTGCCTCGACGGTAAACCTAGTGTTGCAGAGCACCTGCCAGGTGTCTTGTGGTAATCACGCAAAAGTTGACTGCAGGGTTTTAAATAACTGATTAGCAGTTTTTTCCTTGGGACAATGCTAACTGTACAGAAAGTATTTATATAGGTTTCTAGAAGTGTTATGTTTGTTAAACACAGTGAAGCAAGTGTTATGCATTTTCACAATGTTTTAGCACTTTTGTGAGCAAAACGCTAATCCATTTTTGGAGTTAAATAAATCCTTGATTGTCAGTGCAATATACTTGCATGGCATCTATTGCACTAATACACTGAGCAGTACGTTGCACTAATGGTCAACTCTTGCACGCACAGGCAATGAAGTTACAGGCATGGCCGTTAGGTGCAGTAGACTGAAACTGCCAAGGGAAGCTCCAAATGCTCCAAGGACAAGGGTGACAATGACTGCATGCTGGAAAGGAGTTCAAGTATCCTCTTGCCTTATCCTGAAGAATCTGTTGTGCTGCTGCATCCTAGCTGGGTCTGAGCTGTGCACTTAGCTGTGTCACAACTGCCCTTTCCTGGCTGATGTCCCTCCTGGATGGGTCTGGGCTGTCTCCTCTAGCTAAGTCTGTACTGCCCCATACTCTCTCCTTAAAACACTAAAGTACAGTTACATAAGAACTCACCGTAACAGCAAATCTTCGAGAGAAGCTCTGCAACAGGTAACACTGTTAGGACTAAGCCGCCAGGTGCTAGGACCACGGAACAATTCTAGCTAACAGTCTATAGCAGGACCGCCTCAACATCGCCCGCCGATGTCACATATGGTATAAAAAGGGCAGTCCCCAGCCCATCCTCAGTCTCTCCGCTGAGACCCCGCAATAAAGAGAAAATGGAGAACCGAGGAGGTTTCTCAGAAGAGGAAAGGTGTCCATGAACAAAACAACTACCAGGGGAAGGTGGAGGAAAAATAGTATTTCGCTGCAAGATCTTCTCTCAAGATCTACTGTTATGGTAAGTTCTTACCTAACTGTACTATTTTACAGTCAGGGCTCTTCCAGCAGGTAACACCGCTAAGATAGAGTCTCAAGCAGTAGTGACCCCGGTCAGCTGGGTGGAAGTAACAAAAGACTCCTAAAGGATCTAAAAGAGAAGGTCCTTATGGACTGCTGGTCCAAAGCCTGCTCGGTGTCGTGAGACAATGTTCAGACCATGAAGCTTGGCAAGGCGTGAGCAGAGTTCCCAGTGGTGGCTCTGCAAATATCAGCATCAGAAAACATCCTTCAAGAGGCAAAAAAGAAAAAGAGGCAGTCATGCCACTGGTAGAGTGGCTTTGTTATCGAGCCCAGTAAAGGCTTGTTGTACTTGACGTAACAGAAAACAATGCAATTAACCAATCATTTGGGTAAACGCTGCCCCCAAAAAAAAAAAAAAAAAAAAACACACCTGGCAAACGAGGGGCGAAAAATACAAACAACTGGTCAAGTTAGTCTTATAGCACGGGTGCTGCTTCCAAGGAATTGAAGCACCACATGAACAACCAGAGATGAAGTAACGCCCCTAGGATAGAGTACGAGTAACAGACAGCAGGGTGGATAAGACTTCAAGGACACCCTACCCTTGTGGGGAACCGAATAAGGTCTGTACAGAACAGAGTCTTAAGCTTGGGAATCATCTTGTGGGACTGGGTCCATAAGGAGGTTTCCAAAGTAAATGACTGGCATGAATATGCAAGGAAGGTCAATCTGGGCAAGAGTATTGCCCTCTGCTGGTGCATAGTGAGCCGGGACAGTGAAGGATGCACCTCTAAGGGAGTATCCTGACCTGAAGCCAACGAGGAGAGAGGTATCATAACAGAATTCACCAGGCAGGTGAAAGGACCCAGATATATAATGGTGGCCCAGACGCAGAACCACTTACAATTCATAGCACAAGTGGCCCTGGAGGAAGGTTTCCTAGCAGCCACCAAGAGATCCGCCAACCCGAGTGAAACCCTGAATTGGGAGAACAGCTAGGTCTGAATGAGCCACGCATGTAGAGGCAGAGATAAGAGACCGAA
Organism: Neoceratodus forsteri; assembly: GCA_016271365.2. Lineage (NCBI taxonomy): Eukaryota > Metazoa > Chordata > Ceratodontiformes > Ceratodontidae > Neoceratodus > Neoceratodus forsteri. The sequence continues at coordinate 92,417,544 of CM057459.1, read as the reverse complement.
GGACCAGGGTGCCCTGCTTGTGAGAGAGCAAAGCCGAGCACAGGGGCAAGGGAAAGTGAGATTCCACTGTTGGTTGCTGAAGGAGTGAAATCGAATCTCTGATGGGGCCTGCAGGCACCCCTAGAGTCATCTCTTGGAACCCCCTGTGGTCAGAGATAGGAGGGTGGCACATGGGAACCTCCCTGTCCTGAAGAACTCATGTGCTGGATGGGGAGGAAAGCAGATGCCAATCAGGCATCCCCATCTGATGAGGAGATTATCTACCACCGTGGGAAGAAGTCCCACCTGCAGCCCTGGATCGAGATTCACTTAGGCTTTCCGCCAAGGTAGTCTGAACGCCTGAACACTGTCTGCTGACGAATCCAGGTGATCCACAGCTCAAAACCATACTTCAATGGCCTCCTGCAGAGTGAGAAAGGGTGAGTCTCACCCTGCTGGTTCACGAAGACCACGGACATGCTGTCAGTCTGATCGACAGAGGGTCAGGTATTGAAACCACCTGAAAGGCGATAAAAATCGCCACAGAGATGTGCAGAATGCTGGTTGTTGTTGGGACCTGGATTTCCGTGTCTGACGGTCTCCCAAGAGGACTCCCAGTCTTGGCCGGATGCGTCCGTGGTCAGAATCTGACTGGGAGACTCCTTCCTAAAATAAACTTCATCAGAAGAGATGGTGGAATCCGCCACCAGGCTAAGCCCTGTCTAGCAGGGCTGATACCAGGACAGACTGTTCTAGAACATCTGGTGGTTGGGCCCACTGGTCTCTCAGATACCACTGGACCACCTGCACAGCAGAGACAAAGGAACTGTGGTAATGGTCACTGCCACATGTCCCAGGGGTCTGAGGACTGACCTGGCTGAGACCTGTCAAAAGGAGGAGACGTGATAAGGTGCACTAGGAGACACTCTGCCTTGTCTAGAGTGGGGAAGCAGCTCCCTGAACCTTGTCCAGAATCGCTTATGTACCGCAGCCTGTGGCTTGGCTAAGGAAAGAAAGGCTTAAGGTGACCCAAGGTCCTGAAACAGGCTAGAGGTGTGAGCAGTCTGTACGCTTATGTAACTGTCCAGGAGGCTGAGGATGCAGGTAGAACACGGATCCTCGATATTCTTCAGTACTAGGAAAGGGGGAGAAATAAAACCTTTCGCATGGCATTAGAACTGGCTCTATGGACTGTGTGAGGAAGATGGGAGGAACACGGGATGCTGGAGCATATCTGTAAACTGTAAGGTGTGTCCCTTTACTATTAACTGAAGCACCCTCTGGTAAGAGGTTATCTGGTCCCCATCTTCAATATACAAAGAAAGATAGCTCCCCACAGCTTCCCTGAAGACTTCTGTCAGGGACAAGGGGGGAATCAGTCAGCCTGAGGAGCCTGGGAGGGCAGTGAGGCCTGAAAGGTCCTGGGTGCTTGAGGGCGGAGCCCCTGGAGGCAGGGGTGGAAGCTTACCCTATACCCTGGTCTCTGTTGTCGACCTCTAGGCTGCTGGCAGACATTCCACCGAAAAGGCTGCCTGGTGTTTGTCTAGGCTGAAGATTGTACATAATGTGTACGGACCAGATAGCCTTTATAGACTCCCTGTAGTGAGATTCTTGCAGGAGGGACAGGACCTCAAATGGAGCGCCCATCAGTTTGGACTGTGCATCCCAGCACAACGCAGACACCCTGAGCCAGGAATACCGTGGGAAAAAAAAAAAAAAAAAACACCAAAGTCAAGCCCTGCTGAGAATTAGAGGCTCGGAGGACATGTTTATCGATGTCTGATCCTTGACGTCAGGGTGGTCTTTGGTATTGTCCCACAGGACATTCTGAAACTGAACCCTGTGAGCGAGGGAAATTTTTTCCTGCACGAGACAAAAGGCCTTGTAGCCAGCTGAACCACCTGTCCAGAATGTTAGTCAGGTGGCAGAGCACGAGGTACCTGTAGCATTAAAAATGATTCTGGGCAGCATTAATGACCATGGAATCTGCCTCAGCTGTTCCTTTTAAAAGGGATCAACCTGAAGAGAACCACATAGACAGTCTTCTGACACTGCATTGTCAAGAGAAGTGGTGCCTAGTCCGCTCTGTCAACACCTGTATAGGAGTCAACAAGTGGAGAGACTCCCATAGATAAATTGTTCTTTCCCTAAAGAAGAAGGACAGATGGCAGATGTCTCCAGCTCCGCCAAATCCCAGCTGCCTAGGAGCTGGATATGCTGTAGAATGTCCATAAAGAAAGGGTTGTCGAGTAGACCTTGAGTCATCAGGTTGAGGTAGCCCAGATTCAGTCCGAAGTTGGTCTGGGGTACCCAGTGTCTGTCCCTTAAGGAACGGAACCATCCGGTACTCTGTTAGTGACGGACGCTGAATCGTAAGGCCGGCTGAAGTTGTGTGTCAAGCCCAGTCAACTTCAGTGTCAGAAAATCGTCCAGGGAACTCAGACACTGGCCCTAAAGGGGCGGAGTTGTTCTGGCGCCCAATCAGTGGTGGGCGCCAGATCCTCGGGCGAGGCTGAAAAAAAGCATCAGGCCCAGCCAGCAACTTAGAGGACAGAATGGCGCTAGGCGCACCATCGCCATAGCCGTACCAGGGACTCAGGAGGGCACAGTGGAGGGCTTCAAGAAAGGGTGGGATAGGTTCAAAGGAAACTGAATCTAGAGAAGACACTTTGGGGGCTAGGAGGGTGGTGAGGCGGCAGCCATTAGGTTGCTGGCTTTAAGCAGACAAGACAGACCATTTGGCCTATTCTGCTGGCTTTTTAGTATGTTAGTACAATGGACTTCCATTTTAGCCTTGGGCTAGTGCAACATCAGTGAGATGCCATACATACAGACAATACACATGTGCAGAAAAGGCTGAAGACAATAACTGATCAAAGAAACCATATCAAGAGCAACAGGTAATATCAGTTCAGTATGGCCTATCGGACCCAAAACAGTATTCAGGTTTTAATAGCCTTGGAAAATAAAATCAGTAGGATGGAACACTCACTACAGGGTGCAGACAACACAATTCACTTTGCCAGACTGTCACCCCCACTCACAGGGATAACAGGAAACCAAGGAGGCTAACAAACTGTATGTGAAGACACAGGGTACAGCAAAGACGGCCTAAGCTCAATTAAGTTAAACTCAAACCTGCAGTTCCAGGCACCTAATGGTGACGCTGTGCAGGGTGAAAGACATTTGTAGTGAATAATTTCAAGGTCCACTAACTGAGGGGGTATACTTTGGTACAAAGACTATTACTGTAATTCCTACAGGTTGAAATGATTTAAAAGAAATCAACCGAACAAGTACACACCACCTGCAGATATGCTTAGTAATGAGAACAATCCACTTCAGGCACAGTATCAGAGCCCCACAGATCCCAGTAACGAAGTATGGGTGAGTAGGACAGTACATGCAAAAGTTCTAGCAAACTTTACACTCAAGTTCACCGACCAGTCTCCTTATCGACAGTCCTCTTGAGCTTCCAGTTTTCCAACAGAACAAACAACTGCTTTAGGATCTTTGAAAACAAGAGCCTTTTGCTTTGTGTGTGACCTAAAGCCAGGCAGGATAAAGCAATAGTGCCATGAGGCCCTTCGTTGAAAATCTACAGACTAAAGCTTTAGTCTCCTGTCTTGGGTATGCGATGACAAATCTAGAAACACCAGTCTGCTCCCTTATCGCACTATGTCACCTCTGGTTCTTGGAGCTTCTAACAGGGGAACCTTGCCTCCAGTGCTGAGAGAGTAAAATCTGCAAGTGGACGCACCACCGAGGCCCTCAACCAGATCAGGATAACAAATGTCTGCACCACTGTAATGTCAGAGTCTCTCGGCAGTAGCCCCTCGTGAGTAGGGCCAGATCAAAAAAAAAAAAAAGGCGGTTCAAAGCAGCAAGAAGTTTCAAGCGACCTACCAGCTGAGGACGGAAACCCATGTGTCCAATGCCTGAAGCTTGGCCAGCAACTGTAGGATTTGCAGACCACCACCTCCACCATGGAAAGTCGGCCCACCAGCTGATGCACTTGAGCTGGGGTGGAAACATACATTTTAGACCTTGGGTGGCTTGTTGCAGTCCTTTCTTAGGGCCCTTCGTGAGCACTGAAATGTTCTTCACAATATTCGTGCAGAAATACGCTGACATTCAAGACAGGAAGGTAAATTCTGTACATTTCTATATATAGAACATGGCACAGAGCTCTGACTAAAAGCATCAGACATGATGGCAGTTCCACAGCACCCCTTCACTTATGTTTCAACTTTATTCGGATGCAATTGTACAGTGTATGTACTCCACTGTGAACTCTGGAAGTTTCTCAAATCAGAAAATATCAGGCTTGTATCTTCCTGCTTAAGACGAGGTAATTAACTGGCCAGTAAAACTGATCAACATAGTAACAAAAGGTACTTTGGTCTACCAAATCGTGCCACCATGCTTCACACGTGGGATTAATAAGTATGTTGTGAAAATAAGTAATGATTTTAGGGACAGTAAATATAAAGTATTTTTGTGTAAAATTATTCAGCGAGTTGAGCAGCTTTTCATTTCTGCTTGCAAGACCCCAAAGAGGATTTAATAAACCTTACAGAATGGTAGAAAGAATGCTGGCTCCCCGACTGGCCAAGAGGTCCTTTCAGTTGGACCGTTATCCCAGCACAACTGCCCTCGCTGAATGTAGCTCAACAAAAATAGGTCACTAAAAGGAACCATTTCATAATCGCAATAAGGCACTCCAGGGAATGCATTATGGTGGGCTAACAGCCATTCTGGATGGTGGAAGCACTCTGCCTCGCTTATGCTTCAACCCACCCAACTGGACCCATTATCTCAACATTACGCACCCACAGTCGTGCTATTGTTTAAAATGTACTGTACCTGCCTCAGAGAGACCAAACGGTGCAGTCTGCATCAATGACTACAGCACTGCATGATCCTGGCTAGCTGGCCAGATCATTCAAACTGATACTGGCCATCAAAACACATTCTGCATATCAAGTGCAATCCTTTCTACAGACCTCTTCACTCACAGCCGAGGTCTTAAACAGCTACAAGGGTGCAACCCTACAACACTCAGAAACTTGGGAAAGCCAGCAATGACCAACAATCCACTGAGTGATAGTGCTAGGGATTCTGAAACATGGGTTAAAACTGGACCCTGGTGCTTCATTAAATCCAGACAGACCACAGATAACATCAAAAGAACCCTATATTTGATTAATCATGCCCACTCCAGCAAGACCCCATCAGTGATTTTGAGCGTGACATTCAGAAAGCTTCCGACAGGCTATCCTGGTCATTTATGCATTCTAACCTACTTAAATTTGCTTCAAGGATTTCTTATCAGAGGTGTGTGTATATATATATATATATATATATATATATATATATATATATATATATACATATACACCAACCCTGAAGCATTGGTTGCTTTAATGGATCCCACTTGTCCAGTTTTCCCTTGTCACGAGGAAGCACACAGGGTGTCCCCTTTCACCATATTTATTTGCGCTTTATGCGGAACCAATAGCCCAGTTCCTCCATCAATCACAACAACTACAGGGCTATAACTTAAGATAGGAGCTCATTTGCACAAACTGGTGTATTATGCAGATGATCTGTTACTTTTCACTACTGCCCGACTCATCACTTGCAGCCCTGGAAGACCATACACCTTACTGAACGAGTTACGTTATAAAATAAATCTGCAAAAAACAGAGGTGTTAATGAAACAATCTACTCCTCAAGGGCTTTACAATGGAAATACCCTACAAGTGGAACCAGACGCATTAAATAGCTACTGTAGGTATACACAAATAACCCCGTCCCTCAACTAAATATTTTTTATTTTTTATACTTGTAAGCCAGATGAGCAAATTGCCCATTTTCACAGGTGACAATTTTTTTTTTTTTTTAGTATTTTTTTATCCTCCTGGCAACCTCACATCCCGTTGCTTCTTCGCGACCCTGCTGGGATCCGGCCACCGTCCGTCTCGTTGGAATTCTAACTCCTGCGGCTTGCCCCGCAGCAGGCTGCAGAAGCCTCCCTATCTCCCACCATCCCGAACCAGTTCGGTGTCACGATACCAGCGATCGCCATCTAGCCACGCCGAGCGATGCAATTTTTCCTTGTTCCCCTTTAAGCCTGGTGGGCATGCATGACGCCAAGGCGGCCGGAACATGCACGTGCTCTGCATTCATGCCTGCCACCAGACTTCACCCCATGTACGGGCGTAGGTTCCTACCCCCAGCCTCCGCCAGGGGGCAGTTGGGAGCCAACCGTCGGAACCCCTCCCCGGAGGGATAGCAGTCCGACAGTCGATCCTCTCCTCTGCCAGCCTTCGGCATCCGTGGGCTTGCTCCCAACCCAGGTGCCAGAAGGCGGAGGTGGCAACCAGCACCTCTGCCCCTCAGCGCCACCGGCTAGCCGCAGGTGACAAGTTTTACAACAAAGACAAAACATAATATAAAAAACAATGAAGGAACACAATTTCAATCCAATCAAGTGCAAGTATATACATTTTGGGTTAAAAAAAAAACTTTTAAACTAGTTTTAAAACATCTGATAGAATTGCTTTCAACAATTTCTGTCAGAATCATATTAAAAGGTAGGTATTTGTTTAGAATTATAATCTTTTATTCACACAAGTAAAAATTTACTTATCTACCAATACAATTAATAGGGTACGATCCATCCAAATGGATACATTACCAAGAATATTATATTTATTACAGAATATCCCTCATGTCCCTTCTAAGGAGCTGGGCAGGTGGAACCGCATAATCTCTTTTTTGTGGCAGGGAAAAGACTTAGGATGGCAATACCAAACTAAAACTCCCAAAAATTAGAGGGGTTGGCTTTACCCAATCTGTCAAATTACGCAACAGCAGCTTTCCTTAGTCATATGTCATACTGGTACAAGGGAGAAACAAACTCCTATATGGGTACACGAGAGGAGAAATATCTTCATCCACATTTGACGGTACTATCATACTCCAATCAAATAACGCTTAACTTATACAGGAACAAGCTCCTTATACTGCAGATGTTTTACGTGTGCTGGAGGGCCTATTCGCAAAGGCCCGAGGAACCTATTGGGCACTAAGTGAGGGAGAATACCAACTTCGACCAGGCCTTTTGCCTGCAAGACTAGACCACAGATTTAAATGATGGCTTAAGGAGGCTTTGTCTATGCCCAGTTTAATCACAACTGAATATTTAAATCATTTTCCCAAATGCAAGCAGAATTTTCTCTAGGTCAATCTGACTTATGGACATTTACAGGTCCGCCACTTTTAGGCATCACTCTAGGCTCTGTGTTGACCTCCAGGCTATCCCCCACTTTTCCAACTATCACCACAGATCCTGGTAGAAGCTTCCTACCATACCTTACTTCTCATTTCTATGAAGTATTGGCAGATATCCCGATGAATTTAATGGAGGGAGTTCAGACGAACTGGGAGGCTGAGTTACTGTTAGAGTTAACATCAGAGGATTGGCAGATTTGTGCAAACACCACCAAGCCACAGGTTCATATAGCTGGGGAGAATATGGCTGGCAGGTGGTGGTTAGATATACTTCGCACTCCACAAATCACGGCCAAATATCTGGCCTCCTGAGACTCTTAGTATTGGAGACTATGTGGATGTGGAGGTCTCAACCAGATGCATGTTTTCTGGTCGTGCCAGGTGCTTGCTCAGTACCGCCAGTCACAGGGCAGACGCTGAGGAAAATATTCCCGATTTGGGCACTCTTACACCAGAAACAGCAGTCCTCTCACATTATCCTTAACACTTTAAACAGAGACAAAAACGTGGATTTTGAAATACTTTTAATCAGAGCTAAAAAGTGATAGCCAGATTATGGCTCCAGGTCACCTCCCAGACGATCCCGCAGGGGAGGATACCATTTATAGCATCTACCAGATGGAAAGCCTGACAGCTCAGCTACAGGACAAAACACCACTCTTAATGAATAGATAGGCCATCTGGTTTATGTACATAGCCAACCACATACCAGAGTTCATCTCCTGATGAAATACAGGGAAGCAAGGTATTGCCTGTTGTCCAGTCAGCCCATTTTATAATGCCTGTAGACATGATAAGTTAAATAAGATTGCCCCAGCACTGTAAACACCTCACCTGGAAACACTCCTGCCTGTTTTTAAGAACTAACAACAACTACATGGTTATTCATAGATTGTAATTTCTGACATGCCTGTGAAAACTATACGCTACATATCTTGATAAAATTCCAACTGTACCACTAAAACCATAATAAACAAAGTTTAAAAAATTAAACCCCTGGTATGCAATATGGGTCAAATGAGTAATGACTGGTCCAAAATTAATCTAAAGTACAACCTTCATGCCACTCCAGAGGCCCAGCTGCAATCGCGCATGCCAACGACCTGGGTTCGGAAGTGAGCCTGGGAAGTCACATCAGGAGGCAGGCCATGGCCAAGACACCTACCTAGTCTTTCGGTCCTAGATGCAATGCACTCAGGAACCTACTTAGAGTTCACCTTTAAACTGGGGGAAACTTTGTTACACAGTTAATAACGTGAGTTACTTTTATTCAGCAAACGAACTGTAGCGATTCCTCGCCACTACTCTCATTTTGCTGAATACAGTGACTTCACATTATTGGCTCCACTTTTTTTTGTTTGTTTCAGTTTAAAATGTTAGTAGGTTCCCAAGTGCACATCCCTGGACTAACTGCTTGCAGTTTTAGCAGCTGCATCCGCCTGCTTCTGAAAACACATGGTTTTCATTTACTGCCACATGTGAGACAGCTGCCGCCTCAGCAGTGTGTCTTGGTCAGGGAAGGCTGGCAGTAGACTCCACTAGAATATCCTAGATGTGCCCCATTTCTCCGTAGAAACAGTAGTGCTATCTTCACTGAGAGAGTCTGCCAGCTCTGCAGCTGGGGATCAGCTTCAGTCAGACAATGAAGAATGACTCCATCTCAGTACCAACTTTCTTATTGGCTGCGTGCAGGCCTCTTTGCAACGTTTACCATGAATGGTTAGTCATGCATGATCCTCTATAAACAGTAGAGGATTCAGCTTTCTGTTTAATCTCGAATTCCTCATCTTATAGGCTAAGCTTATACTGTGGTGCCCGGCTCTTGGTGTGTAGTCATTACTATTAGCTATGATGTCATGCCACTCAGGGGCAAACTCCACCACCACAGCGACCCCTGTGGCTGGGCCAGAGAGCTTGCTCCAGGCGCCAGGGAAAGCTGCAGCTTGCGAGTCCAAAGGCATACGCTCCCATCGGGGAGACTGAGGAACCAAAAACTGAGGGAGAAAATCCTAGTAACCATCGGAACTATGACCAGGTTTGGCCTGACCAGGGTATATCTCCTGTGGACAGGGTATATCCCTGCTACAATGTGTTATTAGCCAGGACACAAATCAATCTGAAAAGAAAACAAAAAGCACAGATTTCACCAGCACAATAGTTACAAACTGTCAAGAAAAATAAAGAAAGACTTGTTTGCTTTCCATTTTCAGCTACTGCTGTAGACAACGTGCAGTGCTGTGAGCCCCCTGTCAAGTGGAAGCTGGGTCAGGCAGGCTGCTACTTTTCCCTTTTGGTGCATGGTATCACTGTCCCCCAAATCCACTGTATTATGGTTCTATAGGGATTCTCCTTTTCGCTTGATATGTTCCGTAATTGTTTTCTCCATGTTCTGTACTCTCCGGTCGTGCCTGAATATAGTCATATTGTTGGCCAGTGCACCTAACCGTAAACAAAACTACTAAATAAAAATCTCTTGAATATCCACTCACTGTTACAGGTCAATCAACAACACGTGTGCCTGTTGGTCCACCAGAAGAGGCTCTTTAAGCAGGAGAAACTGAGGCAAAGGTCAATTGCTCCTTTAGCTTCACTATTATCCTGGGGTACATCCCATCCACCCTTGGGACCGACTTCACTCCACCTTTGCAAGGTATTCAGCTACCAGGGCAGGCGTGATCAGGTTGCATCATGGATACCCTTGATGCCACTGATCCTCCCAATGAGCCTTCATTCAGCATCTCAGACATGCCCATGCTGCCAAGCACACACGTCCCATTTATCATTCTCTTGCCATTTATCTACTGCAGGCTTGCTACATGCAGCTCCAACTGCTATCCTGGTTTCCAGACATTTTTTCTCCATTCTGTTTATGCCCCTTCTCACAGTGCCACCTGAGCCCCCAACTGTCACTTACCAGTTAGATATCTTAAGGGCTGCACTGTAGACATGGTCAACCCTGCCCCCCAAGCAGGGACAGAAGGGAGAGGCAAGAAGCCCTCCAACTGGATATGTAGTTTCACCCTCTCCTGAAGATGTCCCAGTCAGGTTTAGGGGCCAGATATATCAGGGCTGTGAAGCCCCAGTGCCAGAGCACATTTTTGCTGGTTTTGTTCTCAGACAATGCATAGGTGACATCATGATGTGCCAACGCGATAGCGTGATGTATGTCAATGTCCAGTCTCTCCTAGAGCTGTTCCTCCACCACACTACCACCTGTGGTCACTCAGGTGGTACAGTGCAGTGAAGGAGGAGGAAGAGCCCACCTTCCCAGAGAGCATATCCAGGGACACTCAATCCTTCTCCTTCCAGTCAGCCCCCTTCGACCAGGGCGCTTCCAGACCCAGATTGTCGGCATCAAGCAGCAACACTATTGCTGCATCGACAGGCCATCCATCAGACAATCTTTGGCTGCCTGAATTCTACTCTTGCAGTCCCCAACGCTGCTCTGTACTCCTCACCTGCCTGGAAGCAACTCACCTCTTTCCAATAGTTTTTGTTTAATGTCTGATCAGGAAAGGCACACTAAGCTACTACAGCTCATTTCCAGGTGCGCCCTGGAGGGTGTGCTGCATGGATCCATTTTATTTATGGGTGGAATGCTGGCCGTGACTCCAGGAAACTACCCTGCTCTTCTTTGTAAGTGCCAAGGGATGTTTTAATTTCACCTGCACAGTATCCAGATATGAGCAGAAGGGACATCACTGTACAGCTCATCCAAAGGATGGCACCTCAACAATGCAGCACCCCCCAAAATCATACATCACTACAGTGTCAGTTATGGGTATTACCACAAGTAGCAGGTTTGGGGCTAGAACCTGTAACCTTCCTATCTTCCATCCCTAGGGGGTAAGCATGTTAACTACTGAGCCAGCAACACTGTAGCCTGACCTCTCATGAAGGATCAACTGCCTTAGAAGCCTGTTGTGCCAAGGGGACACTTCTTGGCCCTTTTCACTGACTGCTTACAGGACACAGACCTCCGTAGCTGCTTCAAGCACCTTCTTCAGCAAACCTCACATCATGTGCTCTGCATTACCAGCCCATGCAGCTTCTACACACCCCTGGCCACCAGATCCCTTATTCTAGCAAAGCCTCTAAAGCACAGCCTCTGTATAATCCTCCATTTTGGGGACTTGGCAAAAATCTGAGTGTAATTATTTGAGGGTCCCACTACATTTCTTTACTGACTTCATCTCTACTCTACTGAATTAAAGTAAACTAGACATCATCTTCCATCCTCCTCCTTCCTGGACTTTAAGTGTGCCTGACCCCATCACTTCACCTTTACTGTGGTAAACCTCCCCTCAACTGTTCGATCCCGACCACCTTCCCCACCTGGTCCTTAGGCACCATTTTTATATATTAGTGTGTTTAAAAAAAAAAAGAAACGTAATTTCAGTAAAGTTTATTTTAACTCAATTTTATTAAAATGCAATGCATCATACACTAATATACTTTCAAACAGTTACACAATTACGACTTCTAAAGTAAAACTGTTTATACAGATAATGCTGTAACATTTATTTGCATTTGCAACTGCCAATAAACAGAACAATGAAAACTAGAACCTTTCCCATACCTAGTTAATAATCTAAGAACCATCTCTGCTTTATGTTTCAACCATGAAGTTGTCTTAAGAGTGTCTCTGGCTGCAAAATTGTACGACTAAATGTAGAGCTATTTAGCCAGACGATCAGAAAATTAATCAGTGTAGAGAAAGAGGGGTTGGTGGAAGGGAAGATAAGTGAGGGGTTGGTGGAAGGGAAGATAAGTCAGCCAAAGACCCTCCAGCCACCTTTGTGGCCTCTTATTCCCTTTATCTCACACTTCACAAGCCCTGGTGATGCCACCTTCTAGCTGTCACACTGCAGGGTTTTGCTACATTAGCCTGGCCACCACGCTCATATAATCGCCCCTCTCCCTCATGCATCCAAGAATTTGTCCCTGTCCAGTCACAGATAGGAGAGTTATATTTCCTTACTGGTGATTATGTTTGTGTGGGATCCCATCCATAGGCAGTCAGCAGCTGGTACGGTATGGGCAGTCTTCCTGGCTAGCTAAGACAGGATGTAACATTCTGAGAAAGTCTTAGGACACGCACACTCAGAGACTACTTCAGTCCAACTTTCTGTCCAAGTCTGAAGCATAAAATCTGAGGGAAAAACAAAATAAAAAAAAAAAAAAAAACACACTAATGATTACACAACATATGAACAGCCCCATATAAAAATGGGGACTATACACAGGACAGAAAATACCATATGCAAATACACAACACTGAAGATTAGGAAGGCACAACTGTTCACGGATGGCGCCTATGCACAACTGATATAGCAGAAGAGGAACTATAACTACCTTTTGAGAGTCAGCTCCAATAGGCAGTCAGCAGTTGACATGAGCCTTAAGCAGTCCTTAACTGGGGGTGGGAGGGGAGTTATAACAACCTAGCTAATCACACACCTGCCAATGTAGCATCAGTACAGCTGATCACATCAAGACAGTAATTTATTTATTTAGTTTTGTTGACCTGGTAAGTGCAGTAGACAAATCCTGCCTATTTTCAGGCACGACCCGGGAGTGGGATACAGATGAATGCCAATTGACCTTGAACCAGATTAAGCTGTTGTAATATTTTGTCATGGATAGGGCCCCATGAAGCTGCCAGAAAAATGTCACCCAGAGAGATGCAGCAGCAACCTCTGCATTAAGATAAATCCATAGCAGATATGGAATAAGTTCTGATCCTAGATGGAGACAGACTCAAGACAGTAAACCAGACGGACAGCAGCACAGCACAACTTTGCAAAGGCACATGTGGTGGTCACAGAGCGGACCCTTTCTTCCCAGACTGAGGAGAATAACTTGTCTGAGTTCTAGAATGGCTTGTCATGCAGAGGTACTTTCTGAGGAGACTCTGCCCACCTAGGGAATACAACCTCCTCTTCAGCATACTTGGGGTTTGGACAAAGGACAATGCTATTTTCTGGTCTCCGTGGAAGTTGTAACACAGAATCTGCCAACATATATGGCCCGCATGGCCCACCTCGCCTGCCCATTTTCCTGCCTACAGTATCAGTACATCCTACTCATCTCCGCCCATTCCCCACCCACCCCTCCCTTTCCCCAAGATTCCTTATGCCTATCCCATGCTCTTGAACCCCACTGTTATTACACCCACCACCTCTGCTGAAAGACTGTTCTAGGAAACCACTCTTTCTGTGAAGTACTTCCTGACCTCTCCTGGCTTCTTATGCTACCTTGTCCTTGAGCACCTTCCACCCCCCAGACAAATACTTCCCTCCTGTACCTTATTTACCTCCATGAAGTATTTAAAAGGTATCCATCACATCCCCACTCCTCTCTTCCAGGTGTACATATTTAGGTCCTTAAGTCTCTCCTCATAGGGCTTCTGATGCAGTCCCTGCACCATTTCAGCTGCCTCCTCTGGACCACACCGCCTAATCTACAGAAAGGAACACAATACTGTAGGTGGGGTCTTACCAATGATCTATTAGAGGCAAATACCACCTCCATCTTTCTGCTGGTGATACACCTCCTTATGCACCCCAGCATCCCAACTGCCTTGTCATACTGCCTGGCCACCTTTCAGTCATCCGATTGGATTACCCCAGGTCTTTTTCCTGCTTGATCACCAGTACCACTCCTCCCATTCAGTACTTGCCCTAGGATTCTGTGTCCCAAATGCATTACTTTGCACTTTTCCCACTGAAACCCAGCTATCATACACCCTTGACCACTCAAGAGTTCTCTCGTGTCTCTGCCCATCCTTTCCAAATGACCACTCCCTCAGACAGTCCACAATACTGCAAATTTTGGCATCCTCTGCAAAGAGGCAGACCTTCCCTTTCAGCTCCACCGCAATGCCACTTAGACATTAGAGAATAGGTCCCAGTATTGATCCTGAAGAAAGGGATCCTTTCTCGATGCAACTCAGTTTACCACCATCCTCTTCCACCTTTCCACTAACCCATTTCTACCCCATTTACCACCTTTGGACCAACTCTTAAGCTTCCCAGCTTGTTTACTAGCTTCCAATGTGAAACGGTGTCAAAAACCTACTGAAATCTAGGCCACGTCCACTGCTCTCCACGATTCAATTCCTTGTTCACCCAGTCAAAGAAATCAGATTCATTTAACATGACCTCCCCCTTTAAACCATGATGCCTCAGGTCTTGTAACCCACTGGATTCAAGATACTGGATTCCACAATCCTTCCTTCAGCAAGGATTCCATTAACTTTCCCACCACCAATGTCAAGCCAACATGACCGCCTATAATGGCCAGCCTCTTCCCTGCTACCACTTTCATAAAGCGGACTACATCTGCATTCCTCCAGTATAACCTGCTTCCAAAGAGCCATTAAACAGGGCTGTGAAGATGTGAAGCCAGTACCTCCTTGACCTCTCTCAATACCCTTGGATGCACCCAGTCTGGCCCCACTGCTCTGTCCACTTTGAGGTTGGCAGGTCCTTCACAAAACTCTTCGCTGAAAAAGACTTGTGTGCAGCTCCCTCGTCCAATGCTCCTGTTAACTTTTTGGGGCCCTTCTCCTCCCTCTGTGAATGGTGAACAAAAGTATTTGTTCAGGATGTCTGCCTTTTCCTGGTTCCTCTACAGTCCCCCACCCCCTTTCTGAACCTTACAATCCCACCCTGGTCTTCACTCTTTGCTTACACACCTAAAAATGTCTTGTCCCCTTCATCACCAAATAAGTTGTTCTCTTCAGTTTGTGCCTTCGTGTTCTGCTCACTGCTCTCCTGCTTCTATGTTTCCTAATACACCTCCATATCCTCATCCTTCTACATCTCCTTATACTTTCTGAGTAGAAACATAGAATGTGACGGCTCATAAGGACCGCTTGGCCCACCAAGTCTTCCCATTTTCCTATCCAACAGATAAGCTGCAGATCCTAATTAGCCAACAGCTTACTTCCTCCTACTCCCCCACTAGGACTGCCTTATGTCTGTCCCATGCATTCTTGAATTCCCCCACTGTTCTTGACTCCATGACCACCCTCAGGGAGGCTGTTCCATGCATCCACAACCTCTCTGTGAAAAATACTTCCTCACATTACCTCTGAGCCATCCTCCTATCTTCAAATTGTGCCCCTTGTTCTTGCACTCTTTTCTGAAAGATGTTACCCTCTTGGACTTTGCAGATTCCCTTGAGGTACTTGAAAGTTTCTATCATGTCCCCTCTCTCCCTTCTTTCCTCAAGGGTATACATATTAAGCTCTTTTAGTCTTTCTTACAGTATGTCTTCTGGTGCAGACCCTGCACCATTTTGCTGCCTCTCCTCTGTACAGCCTCCACTCTGTTCATGTTCATAGATGGGGGTCTCCAGAACTGCACACAGTACTCCAGATGGGGTCTCACCAACTCTATGTACAGAGAAATAACAACTTCCTGTTTACTATTGATGCCTCCCTATGCATTCCAGTATCCCCCAGCCTTCCTTACTTCCTTCTCACATTGCTTGCCCACCTTTAGATCTGATATAATTACCCCAGGTCCCTTTCCATTTTACTGTTAGTATCTCGCCCCATTGTGTACTCTCCCTGTATTTTTGTTTCCCAGGTGCATTACTTTGCACTGAATCTGAGCTGTCATACATCTGACCATTCCTCCAACCTTGACAAGTCCCTTCTCATCCTCTCCACTCCATCTTGTGTATCGCCTGCAAAGAGACATACTTTTTCTTCCAGTTCCTCCACAATGTCACTTAAAGACATTAAAAGGACCGGTCCTAGTACTGAACTCCCGCGGTACCCCACTAGTAACCCTCCTTTCTTCACTGTAGACTCCATTTACTACTACCCTTTGCGCCCTGTTGTATAGCCAATTTCTTATCCAGGCTACCACCTTGGGACCCACTCCGAGTTGGCTAACTTGTGTATTGATCTTCTGTGTGGGACTGTATCAAATGCCTTGCTAAAATCTAGGTAGGCCATGTCACAGCCCCTCCCTGGTCTACTACTGGTCACCCAGTCAAAGAAATCTATTAGGTTCTTCTGAAACGACCTTTCCACCGTGAATCCTTGCTGCCTTGGGTCCTGTGCTCCACTGGCTTCTAGGTACACAATTCTTTCCTTCAGAAGTGATTCCATCATTTTCCTACCACTGAGGTCAAACTAACCTGTCTGTGGTTTCCTGCCTCTGTCCTGCTCCCACTTTTGTGAAGAGGAATCACATCCCCTCCTCCAGTCCTCAGGTACCACCCCATCCTCCCATGATTTGTTAAAGAGAGTAGTCAGCAGTATCACTAGTTCTACCCTTAGTTCCTTTTAAATTCTTGGGTGAATCCCATCAGGCCCCACTGCTTTGTCCACCTTCAATTTTATTAGTTCTTTCAGAACCTTTTCTTCTGTAAATGGACTGGTATAGACCCCGCCTTCAGAGTGTTTCTCGCTTGGTTTAGGTACCTCCCCTCTCTTCCTTTGTGAATACTGAGCAGAAATATCTGCTCAGTATCCCTGCTTTTCACTGCCACCCCTACCCACATTCCCTCCCTTTATTAAGCCTCAGTACCACTCCTTTGGTCTTTCTTCGCTCCCTAATGTACCTATAAAAGGTCTTATCCCCTTCTGAACAGAGTTGGCTATCCTTTCCTTGGTTTGGGCCTTTGCTATTCTGACTGCCTTCCCAGCCTCTTTCTGCTTTAACTGATAAAGTTCTCTGTCCTGCTCCTTCTGTGTTTCCTTATATTTCCTGAAAGCTATCCTTTTCTCCTTAACCTTCCCAGCCATCACTTTTGAGAACCATAGTGTTTTTTTCCTTCATTGTGTTTTGTTGATTTGCTTTACACAAAGGCTTGTTGCCTCTGTGATGGCTGTTTTGATTAATCCCCATTGTTCCTCCACCCTCTTTCTTGCCTGTTTGCTAGTGCTTTTTGAGGCACTCTATTTTCCCCAAAGTCAGCCCTCCTAAAGTCCAATACTCTCTTCTTCTGTATGGCTGTGTTTATCGTGAACCACACTGTTTGGTGGTCGCTTGTTCCCAGATGGCTACCCACTTCTAAATCTGAGATTCTTTCTCATCCCCATTTGAGAGTACCAGGTCTAAGATTGCTCCTCCCGAGTGGGTTCCAATACTAGCTGTCTGAGGCATGCCCTTGTAGGGCACCAAGAATGACCCTCGTTTTGGATGTGCCTGCAGCAAAGGTGTTCCACTTAACATCTGGCATATTCAGGTCCCCATCAACAATATCTCCCCTTTTTCTGCCATTCTAAGAAACCCATCATTTCCTTGTCCATTCCTCCCCCATGCTACTCTTTGAGCCTTTACCTTTTCAGCCACCCTTTAAGAACCATGGCAGGCTCTTTTCCTCATTTTCATCACTGCTTGATGCAGAGATTTGTTTCCTTCCTTATTACCCTTTTAGCTTCAGTCACTGTGCCTCCACCACAACCAGGTCACCCCTGAGACATTCAACTGTCTTTTCAAAATTTGCCCTCCTGAAGTTCAGGACACTTGCCCTTGTGTGGTTCAGTTCCGCACCGTTTTTATATTGAAGCACACTGTCCAGTGATCGCTGTTCCCAGGTGGCCTCCACACTGACATCTGCAACACTGTCCTCTTAGTGAGTACCAAACCCAGTATTGCCCCATCACAAGTGAGTTCACTGACTAGTTCCTCAAGGAAAGCCTCTTGTAGGGTGTCCAGGATGTCCCGCTTAGCTGAAGTTGCAGCTGGGAGGTTCCAATCACATCCGCAGACTAAAGTCTGCCACCGGCAGCAGCTCTTTCTGCCATGCTGCCATTAGCTTCCACCAGTACTTTCTTTAACTCCCTCCCTGCACTGGAGGGCTGTAAATCACACCATTACAACAGAGGCTCCATTAACATCTCTGCTGCCCACTGTATTCCCTGCATCTCCACTGCTTTTATGCCTTCCTCACATAAAGCACCACACCCCAGCCTCTCCTTTTAATCCCAAGAATCCCTCACTTACATGTTTACACTTTATGCAGTCATCTCAGCAGACTGACCCCTGGAGACAGGACCAATGCAACAGAGTCGTGGAACGGAAAGCGGAAAATGGATGGCAAAAGCCAAATGAAGCCCGCTGCCTTCCTTTGCTCTGCAATGTGACCCACCACCAGCCCATCTGGATGTGTCTCACTGGGTGGTGGGGGAAGACAGCCCCTCCTTCCCAGCCCCACCACGGGGAGGAGAGATCGGGCCTGGTGGTTCGGGTGCTGCAGAGTGCCAGGTGGGAGGGGCCAGGAGAGGGCCAAGAGCCTGCTCACACAATCCAAGGACAGAAGCAGCTCTACAGTAAAAAAAAAAAAAAAAAAAGTCCCAACAATGGTGGAGAGCATGCATCTGAGGGGTCCATTCCTAAAGTACAGCAGCAAATCATGCAAACGGTGACAAGAAAAGATAAAGGTGCACAGCCATCAGAAAGACTTAGTAAAGATGGTCCAGATATCAAGGTGTCCCAAAACAAAAAGGGGGAACCCTGAATCCAGCAAAGGCAAAATAAAGAGCCTAAGCCGCCCAGTGGCGCGAGCAGGAGAGCTACCGCCAGACTAATGTTCGGACCAGGGTGGCTACAGAGCCAGTCGGCCGGGAGGGGAGCCGAGCAGCATATGCACACTGCACCTCGCTGGGGAGTGGTGTCCTCCGTGCACCCGGTGACCACAGGACATCAAGTTACCGTGACCTAGCTAGAGCTGGCAACAGCAGGTATGCTGGATACATGGTGTGGCTGCACTGCAGCATCACTGCATGCCATGCCTCCCGCTATTGCAAAATAAAACTCCCTCGGACGTGCCCAATGACACTCCTGTTGTGCCGCTGCACAACATAGCAGACCTGGGGCTTCTTGCCCAGAACTGGACACTGAAAGTTCCAAAGGGAGAGGGGAGTTCCCCAGAGGCCCCACCGAGGGTATAGCCAGGTGGGTAAACCAAGTAGGGCAGCCTTCTGGATGCTTGCATGCACAGCACAGGAGCCAAAAGTATAGCAAATACAAATAAATAAATAAGAGCCTTAGAACATGCACAGAAACCAGGTCTGCCAAAAAGAAACTGAAAGAAACAGACCATGACGGCAGATTCTATCCCATGCCTACTTGAATCTCAGACTTACTTGTTTGCACACACCACTTTGGCAGACAGACTGTTCCAAGGTTCCACCACCCTTCTGTAAAGTCCCTCCTGAACCTCCCTCATGTTAATTTCCACTCATGATAGAAAATTAGGTCACTGCCACTCCCACGGTGAAAGGAGTACACAGATATAGAAAAAATATTCTAATCAGAGGACATAAAATGAGAAATTTTCCAGGCTATGGAAAATTTCAATAATATAACTGCCCCCCCACTACCCTGAAGGCTCAGGCTCCAATTTACCTGTCTGCCAAGGAGGAGGAGAAGGAGATTATTATGGCGCTTACGGATGAAGGTGACCCTCATGGAGTTAGAGGAATATCTGAGCAGGGTTTCAACCTCTCAAGCGGAACCGAGAATTATTCATCCTTTTCGCCATTTATCAAATGGTTGATATCCTCCCACTACTAGAAACAGGAGGATGAAGAGGATGTCGATTTTATGGACATTCTGAGAGCAGTTTCACCTGGAAGGATGCTGCATAAACCACTTAAAAAGGCCATAGCAAAAATCATGGCTGCACCACTTCAGCTGCTGCAGTCAGCAAAAAAAAAAAACACCTCTGAGAAAATATGAGGTAGACAAGCAGGGCACATAATATCTGTATGCCTACCCTGACCATCATGGGGTGGTCCAGGCTGCTGCCAGGGAGAAGGAGAAAAATTTTAGATACTATGGCAAAAAGTTTATACAACAGCTTCCCTGCTCATCAGGCAGCAGCAGCTGCTTATTCAGCACATACAGCACAGTACCAGAAAGCACTGCAGAACACAATTCTGGCACTGGCAGAAGAGAGTATAAAATGGTTTGGCACAGGACCAGATTAACTACAGCCAGACAAGCCCTGGATGGCATAAATATTTCCATACTGCAGTGAACACTAATGACACTGCTGCCAGAATTTTGACTCATGTAATGTCCTTGTTTTTCTGGCTGAAGACTACCATCTTTCCTAGGATACCAAAAAAAAAAAAAAAACACAAGGCCATGGAGTTCTCCTTGCTAGTCATTATTTAGTTACAGAGGCTCACACAAAAAGTGGATAAATACATAACTACTTTCAAAAGTAACGAGATGACAATCTTGAGTGCCTTCTTGAGACATCCCCAAGTGGGATGAGACTGCGGAGGTAGTACCCTCCTCTTTTACCCTCTCCACCTCTCCCTGCCCCCAATCTAGAGATCTTTCACTCTGAGGTCCTGTCCATACTACCACCTGAAAAGTCGTAATGTTTCCAAATCTGTTAAACAGGTAACGCTACAGTGAGTCTACATTACCTGTGAACCGCTTTGAAACCATTACAGTCAGTCCACACACCGGTGAAGTGTGACTGTGATGGCTGGCTCCCTATCCCACAATGTAGTTCATGCTGCACTGATGGCAATGCAGGAGCTACACGCCACGCATCCACACTGCCACCGTGATGTTACAGCAGTGAAACCATTTTCATAACCGCTGCTGAAGCCACCTCATAAAATGGTTTCTGTAACGGCTCAGAAAATGCCTGCTGTAACGCTACCAGAGTGGACGCAGCCGCTTTTGATAACAGTCTGAGCTCACTTTAGCCCTCTGTTAACGGTACAGAGGCAGTAGTGTGACAGGGCCTAAGCTTTAATAAGCTTTTGAAGACTGCCAGATCCATTTGTTCCTTTCTCCTTTCCTTGCTGAAAAGTACCACACATAAGATGAGACTATTAGATTGGTGTTCTAGGTGTAAAGTCTTATGGGTTACTTTTTTTTTTTTGCATCTGTTTTTAGGGGTGGAGAATTATATTTTATTGCCTTTGCTGTTCCAACATAATTTCTTAATTTCTAAGTAGCTTCTGTACAGTATACTTTGTTGTAAATTCCTTATATAGGTGTACTTTTGCCTTTCTGTCAAAGCGCATTGTATTTGTAATACTTAATTTAATGTTTGTTGGCAAATATGGAACAAATGTTATGAATAGTTATATGTTTATCCTTTTGAATAAACAATTTAAAAAAAAAAAAAAAACAATGAAAAGAAAACCTCTACCTCCTACAGGTCATACAGAAGGGGAGGCAGGGGCAAGGGATACTCCCAACAGCCTAGGGTCTCTATGAGTACCAATCACAAAGCAGTTACTATAGGGAAAGGGGCTTCCAGGCGTAGTACTGCAGTTCCAATGCTGAAGCCCCAGTCAAAACAAAACCCAGACAATTTTACCCAGGTTGCCCAACCACTGCCAGTGAGAGGAAAGAATAACGCACTGCCACATTACTAGTGGGTACTGCAGGGTTCAGCACTGGGTCCAGTACTTTTAATGTCTTTATATGGACACTGCAGAGGGACTGAAGGAAAAGTATGTTTCTTTGCAGATGACAAACATCTGCAATAGGGTTGATACACATGGAGGCATGGAAAGGATGAGAAGGGACTTGGCAAGGTTGGAGGAATGGTCAGAAGTATGGCAGCTTTGATTCAATGCAAAGAAGTGCAAAATAATGTGCCTGGGAAACAAAAACCAGGGAAGATTACATAACGGGGAAATGTAGTAACAACAAAATGGAAAAGACCTGGGGTTAATCATATTGGATGACCTTAAGGTAAGCAAGCAATGTGAGAAGACAGTAAGGATGGCTGGGGGATACTGGGATGTATAGGGAGAGGCATCACCAGTAGAAAACAGGAAGTGGTTATCCCTCTGTACAGACAGTTGGTGACACCCCATCTGGAGCACTGCGTCCAGTTCTGGAGACCCCATCTCCGCAAGGACATAGACAGGATAGAGGCAGTCCAGGAGGGCAACCTAAATGGTGCAGGGTCTGCAAGAGAAGCTACACGAGGAGAGACTAAAGAAGCTTAATATGTATACCTTGAGGAAAGGAGGGAGAGGGGACATGAGAAACTTTTAAGTACCTCAGTGGAATCAACAAAGTCCAAGAGGGTAGCATCTTTCAGAAAAGTTGTGCAAGAACAAGGGCACAATTTGAAGATAGAGGGGGACTGCCTAGGGGCAATGTGAGGAAGTATTTTTTCACAGAGAGGGTGGTGAACACATGGAACAGCCTTCCTGAGGAGGTTGTGGGGTCTAAAACTGTGGGAGAATTCAAGAATGCATGGGACAGACAAGGCAATTTTTGTGGTGGGTAGGAAGAAATAGGCTGTTGGTTAACCAGGATCTGCAGTTTATCCTGTAGGTAGGAAAAGAGCAGACTAGGTAGGCCAAGCTGTCCTTATCTGCCGTCAGTCTATGTTTCACTACTTCCAGGAATGGGTTAAACATTACCATAAACAAGTGTGTACTGGAAGTAGTGGGCCATGGGTTGTGTCTGCAGTTCAAACACTTTACAAACTTGAAGAACACACAGATGTTTTCCAGCTCACTCTCCCACAGGAAAATGAAAGTAAAGAAGCTCAGTATCAAAGCTTATAGAAAAGCCCCGACTCCGAGTGGAGCAGGGCCTTCTCTCAAGACACACCTGACCCACAAGAAAAATGGGAGTGACATCCCATTTTAGATCGTAAGTTTCTGAACAAACATTTGAAAAAGAAAACTTTCAAGACTGCCACACTAAGAGCAGTGATACCATCTTTGTAGAAAAGTCACTGGCTGGGATCCCTGGATCTGAGACACGGTATTTTCACATCCCAGTCAGACAGCCTCACAGAAAATACCTCAGATTCAAACTGTGGAACTGCCAGTATCAGTTCACAACTCTCCCATTTGGTCTCACTTCAGCTCCAAGGGTTTTCACAAAGTGTCTGCCTGTGGCTGCAGCACATCTTAGAAAATAAGGTGTGGTGGTTTCCTACCTAGATGACTGGCTAATCTGGAAGACAGAACAGAGAAAGTGCTCAGTTCAATTGGTAAAAGCACCTGGAGCAGAACTAAACACTCTGCAGGGCAACGCCTTTCTCCCATAGGCCAGAGTTACAGCTTTGATAGCAACAGTAGAGTCATTCACAGGTGGTCAGACAGGACCTGCAAGAGACTTTCTAAAGTTGATAGGTCACATGGCCACATCCACGGCTGTGGTTCCATGGGTCAAGTTCCAAATGCAAAATACCGGTACCACTTAAGGGCAACTGGTCCCAAAGATGGAATCCAGTTTCAAAGCCGGCGCCAGTGATAAAAGCACTGGTGGAGTATTTACAGTGGTGGAAGGAAGAAAGCATCCTTAGAGACGGAATCCTCTCCTTTAGCAATCACCAACAAGCATTCTTAGTACAGGTGCAGCACTCCCTGCAGGACCTCACAAGTGAGTGGTATGTCAGCCCACAGGAGTCACAAGAAAATATCAGCCTCCTGGAGTTCAGAGCAGTACTGCTAGTAATGCGATCTTTCTCCTTCCAGCTACAGGGTGAGACTGTCCAAATCAGGAATGATAACACCACAATGATGTACTACATAAGCAAGCAGGGAGGGCCGGCCCGCTGGTGCTTAGGGTTGAGGTGCCAGATGCCACACCACGCCATGCTGGCGACCGAGTTCGGGAATGACCTCGGGTCGTCAGGTTGCCAGCACAAGGGGAGGGGCAGAGCAGGATCAAGCACCTGGCAGCTCTCCTCTCCTGGGGTGGTTCTCACCTCCTCCAATAGTTCAGCTGTCACCGGGTGGCGGTCCAGTGGCAGCTCAGGCAGGAGGGCAGCAAGTCGGAGGGTGTCTCAGAACGCGCACACGCGAGACCCCACACGCTCACATCCGGGACTGGGGGAGGTGGGAACACATAAAATACATAATGAAAAGAAAAGCAAGGAAGAGCACGATCCTCAAAACTGTGTACAGAGGCAATGAGGATGTGGGACCTGGCATTTTCCTCAGAGGCAAACATATTTGCAGTACATCTGCCAGCTAAAGACAATGTCCTGGCAGATTCCCTAAAAAATCAGCCAGGGATATCACAACTGGGTCATCAACCAGCAGGTTTTGGCCACAGTGTTCAGAAGGTGGGCACCCCACAGAAACCTGTTTGTATCTAGTCTCAGAGGACACCCTGGTACCAGTTTGGACAGGAAAATTTCTGCAGGCCTACTCATCATTTCCACTCATTCAGAATGTACTCCTGAAACTCAAGAGGAACCTGCAACAACGATGCTAGCTCCAGACTGGGCCAGATAGGAAGCCTCCCACCTAAAAGGAGAGGTGATATTGACACGGGTTTCCCCATCACCACTGCTCCTGCAGTTCCCCTCCCCACGCAAGCAGCAGAGGGGCTGATAGTGACGCGGGGGTCCCGCGACTGCAAGCGGTTGGAGCCTGGGTACCAGCAGCAGAGGAAGGCGGAGTCACGGACGCCTCGGGGGCTCAAAGTCCCCACCCGTGCAGTCCTGGTCTCTGCTTCCTCCTCACCAGGCACGCCCTGGAATTTGCAGACTGTGCTCGCTAGGGGATCGGGCTCCTCCACGTGGCCTGCCAGCTCTCTTCAGCACTACTACCAGAGCCCGGCTCGTCCACCCAACCCTGCTTTATCGGTCAGGTTTTTCAGCTCAGCATGCCTATTTGGTGTGCTTCTCTGTGGCCTGCATTCCAGCTGTGCCTTTCTGCATGGTTTTATTATGGCCTACCTGTGCCTGTGTTCAGCTCCCTCCTGCCTGCTGCTGTATAGCCTGCCCATTCCTCCTCAGCTATAGTGTCCGTGGGCTCCGACAACCTTGGGAATTTGCTGGGCCAGGTGACAGCGCTGACGAATCAAACTGCTCGGCCTGGGTGCAGCAGGTATTGAGTGTGGGGTCTGGGGTGTGTTGACCAGCCGGGGGCACTGGGTGGTGCCTCCAGGGAAAAGAAAATTCAAGCAAGTGGCCTGGTGGTAGAGGGCGGGGTAGGGGCAAGCAAGGCCGGCAGCCCTCCTCCTTCCCCCTGGCCCGGGCAGACCACACATACCCTCTTATTAGGCGTGTGTAAGAGAGTCTACCACTAAATGGTTGCATGGAAGTCTCCTAGCCCTCATGAGGGCCAGAGGCAAGTGTTGGGGCCAATTTCAAGGTCACAATGGACCAGGCCATATTTCAGCAGTACAGGAGGCTCAGAAACAAGTGCAAACAAGCAATCAGGGTGGCCAAAAGTGAGTACTGCAAATCTGCCTTACTTAACCTGCTAAAGACCCTAGACGGTTCTGGAGCAACATAAAAACAGTTAGTGGCTCCTTCAACCCTGCGGTCTCTGACATGCTTGTGGATGGATCAAACTGTAATAATCCGCTAACTATAGCCAATGCTTTTAACTCCCACTTTGAGGACCTATTCGCCTTCACCTCCCTCTTCTCTGCTGTCGGGAGTGACAGCTGTCCTCCTCCTCTCAAGGGCCCCCACTTCTAGTCTGCTTTTTTTTTTTTTTTTTAATCTTAGGGCCGTGTCGGGTACTTGAGATGCAAAGACTTCTCTCTGGTCTCGCCCCACATTCTAGTGCTGGCTATGATGGCATGGAACCCAAACTCCTCCATTTGAGTGCCCCTACATAGCCTGCCCCAGGCCCACATCTTTAACTTGGCCCTTGCCCCGTGTTATTCAGGACATCTGGGAGGTGGTGAGGGTTATCCCGTTCTCAAGCAGGGCAACCCCAAGATACTGGACAATTATCGGCCGACTGCCATCCTATCTACTATATCTACTATAAACTCCTTGAGAAAGTTGTGGCTGGACAACTCACGAGTATATTCAGGCCCATGAGATACTCTCCCCGCGCAGCATGGCTTTCGAAAGGGACATTACATCCACGGCCCCCGCCACTCTCCCTCTGATATCAGGCTGTTCAGGACCAGAGCAAACTCTCTGGTGCCATATTGCTGACTTATCCAAGGCCTTTGATCTTGTGGACCATGCATTACTCTGCACACAAATATGGTCCCTTGGTCTGTCCCTCCTGCTCTGGGGTGGTTCAGTAACTACGTCTTGGGCAGACAACTGACCAATTCAACAAGGTCCTCTCGGGACTACTCCTGTTACCTCAGATGTCCACCAGGGATCAGTCCTGGGGCCCCTTCTCGTCTCAATCTTTGTGAATAATCTCCCTTACTGCTGCTACCAATTGTAGTGCTATCCTGTATCGCGGATGACCTGGTCAGTGAACAGTATTTTAATGCACATATGTTTCAATAGATTAGGTGATAGCACACTTCAGAATAGTGCAGCACGTAGTTGGAATAAGTTATCAGAACTTCTGACGTCAGATACAAATCTTTTACTTTAAAGTTACTTTGGGATCTTCTTGCACAAATTGTTAATGTAAATGTATATTTTTTGTTTTTGTGTTACATTTTGTAAAGTGTTTAGTATATTTGTATAATGGATTGGAGTGCAGGACTTTGTTGTAAATGGGACTTTGCCCCAACAAATGTTTCCTGTGAACATTTTTTTTTTTTTTTTTTTTTATCATCAATCCTTAGTCATGCCGGGGCATAGAGATCAACCACTGACTAAGTGAGGATTTCAGGAATATTCAGTCCTGGGTAACATCTCCAAGCTGGTCCTCAACCTTAAGAAAAATCAGGCCATGCTTTTTGGGTCGCTGGCTAAGATTAAGGCCTCCCTGCCCTCTGCATGTCACTGGTGTTGATGGTACTTCTCTCCTAACCACTAACGCCATCCGATACCTTGGGGTGACACCTGACCCCAGCTTGACCTCGAGTGTCACATCCAAAATGTATGTAGAGCTGTAAACTGCAAATTGGGCCTAGCATAGACAGCCAAGAAAATCTTCCGCTGCTGTAATGCCTGGCGCACAAGGGTGCTTCTCCCCTCACTCTGCTATGGCCTTCCCTGTTCGCATGCACCACCAAGGTTCACCTCACTAGGTGGAACACGACCTACATTAACATTTGTTGCTTTGCTCTTGCTGCCCTCACCTCACCCATCATTGAGATCTATATGTCAAACTTGGCTGGCTCTCCCTGGCCCCACCACCTGAACTTTGGGTTGGGCTGCTTTATGGGTAAGGTGCTCAGGCAGGCACCCCTCAGGGCTTGCTAAGCTCCTCAAACCCGGCAGATTCTTCTCCTACTCCCTCAGGTCTCTGGGCCCTGGTGTGCTTAAAGTACCCAACCTCACGCAAATGGGGGACAGGGCTTTGCTCATGTGCTCCTAGGCTGTGGAACTCCTTTCCTGACCAAGTTCGCTTCTCTCCTCCCACTCATGCCTTGGAGCTCCCTGTGGGATTATCTGAAGCTCTCCTTGGTGTGTAGGTGTCCTCAGCAACCATAGCCCACTCTGGACCTCTTATACCAGGCTCACAAGACCTGCGTGGAACCCTCTTGCAGCCTCTGTTGATGCAGCCTGCCTGACTGATTACTGTGTTGCATCTGATGAGGGTATTCTTTGTTTCAGGTGATTCTTATACTCGGTTATTGAAGGTAGCTCGGTTATTTATACCATGTAAATTGTTCTGCTCTTAACCTAGCTATCTCTAAGGTATATATATATATTATATATATTTATATAGGGGATACATGATGGGCAGGAGTGGAATATGGAAATATTCCCACTCCTGCAGAGTGAGCATGGATATCTCACGCAGTGCGAAGGCATGAGTGGGATATCCATGCCTCACGATGCAGGAGTGAGAATATTTTCCATGTTCCACGATCCGACATCATGTGTTCGATTCATACAATAGGATTGTGTTTTTAGCTGGTTAATGAAATGGTTTTATTTCACAACGTATGTGTTAGGTGTTATTTTTATTTGTAGTATAAATCCAGTAGGTTGTTTGGTACTACTAAGTTTGTTTGACTGAAGTGTGACTGCTTTGGTTGTGAATGGGAAGGCTGTAATGTTCGATTGGTTGTGTTCATGAATGGCTTATTGTGATTGGTTGACGAGGGTGTTGGAACTCGCGTTATTTATAATAGGTTTACGCCTGTTAGTGGGTGGGATTTTTGTAGGTAACGGGCAAAGGAGATTGTTTTGAAAATTTTATTTTAGGGAATCAAGTGTGCTTTCCGTTTGTTTTTATTGTTCTGTGGATATAGAGATGAAGATTGTGGCCATGCAGACCTTTTGGACTGTTTCTGGTTCACGTCCGTTATTCGTTATATTTTACCACGGTCCAGGTCGAGTAATGTACTTTTGTCAGCTGAGTGTTTCATTTGGAGCCTGGGGTGGATTTTTTCGTTTCTGACGTATTGAGGACAGCCAGCACTGGTACTATCAACGTATAGTACTTTACATGCTGCTGAAACACAATTTGTACATGTGGGACTGTTTCTTTTGGAGGCTTGGGAGATTTCCATTTTCTTTATTTGGTGACTGCTTTCAGTTTTAGTTTAGTGGCTACCAGATTGCTTTAATGTCCAGTTCAGCAGTTGCTGTGGATCGCTTTATCTTCACTGTGGTATGTTTGGCAGGTGCAAAATATTTGTATTTTGACTACTTTTAGGGATTTATCGTTTTGTTGGGCTTACAAGTATTCCAAACAGGGAGGTGTTTGTGCAGACGCCACCACAGTGAGAATATCACCTGCTGACGTAGATACTGTGTGTAAATGTAAATATCTTCCACAGTGTCTACGCCAGAAAGCTTTCTTACTCTAGTGAGAATACATGTTTTTATTTGCCACGTTTATCACCCATCCCACCCCATTGTATAAATGCATATAATTTAACTGTGCATACTGTACTTCTGTTCACCTTGTTCCTCCTTTTTAAACTCTGTATACTGCCTTACTTGTGTCATGATCTCCTCTGTATGAACCTGTATTATCTTTGTACTCTTCGGGTCGTAACTGAAAATAAGCATACAACTTGTCTAGTGTACCTACCTGATCAACAAAAGCTAAATAAAAATATGCTGCAGCCAGTATCCCAGCCGCCCTAGGACTGTGGTGGAAGCGGTGGCCTGCCCCTGCCCTTCCCTCTTCTGCCAGTGCTACCCTCCCTCCCAGGCCTACTTTCTTTTTGGCTCGGCCTCCCAGGTGCTTTCCTCTCGGCCCCTCAGGGACTGCAGCCCCCCTCCCACCAGGCTTCCTACACCCCCACCCCCACTGACAGTCATGAGGATGAAGAGGACAGCAGATGAACAGATGGGTGCCTCCCAGAAATTCACCAAGGGACTGATACGATGGATGCTCAGGGTGAGTATTCCACTTATTCCCTTCCAGAACTGTCTTTGATTGTGAGGAAGAGGTGAGGCATTGTCTGTAGGAATCTAGAAGTGTCAAGGGCAAGCAGACTAGGGAGGGAGCTAGTGAGATAGGCGGTGTAGAGGTAGGGGTCAGGAAGACTGTTTGCCCTGGACACCCCATCCTGGGGTAAGAAGCTGGCTGGGAAGGCTGATAAAGTGGCCGGAAAACATGCTTCCGATTCAGGGCATGTTTAATGAAATGCCGGGAGTTGTGGCATCCTTGTGCACCAGAGACCAGCGGAGAGGGCCTCAGGAGTGGCAGTTTGGGTGGGGAGCAGCGGGAGGGGCACACAGCCAGATGCTGTCCCTGCGCCTTCCAGTGAGTAGCAACCCGCATGCAGCTGGCCCAGGGTGACAGCAACTGGGTCGGGCAGCGCCCCAGCAGCAGCATGGGAGGATCCCCCTTGCGACTGCAGGCGCAGCTGATGGAGTCGGGCCTAGGCGTGGCGCACGCTCCAGCTCCTCTGGGCTGAAATTCAAGAACTAAGAGTGGGCGCATCGTCCATGCACCCAGGGTCACTGGGGCTATGCTGCAGGCCTTGAGGGAGAAGGTGGAAAAGGAGTATATTGACATTTTCTTCCTTCTTTATGGTGAGAAAGAAATGAAGGAGGCAGAGAAAGACAAAGAGGGTAAAGGGAGAAGAGAGAGAGAGAGAGAGAGCAAAGTTAATAGACACATTAACCTGGATAGCTTCACTTAATGTGCTGTCGACAATAATGCTAGAAAAGGAACCAAGAGGTGGCACTGGGGTTGATCAAGTATCAACACCACATCCTGAAACCCATTCATTCCTTTAGTGGCTAAGTTTACGGGATATGATCTAAAAATTCAGGAGACTGATGGCTTCAGACCAGTCGGTTAAGTGGGGCAGAATGCAAACTTTCCTTTATCTAGAGCACATGTGCCCACGTCAGCCCTTTCTTGGGCAGCACACAAAGTGGTTTTCCGACATGGAGTATATCGGGGTACAGAAAAGGAGTGGGTTCCAAAGGGTAAGGGAGTAGCTGAGGTATAAAGAATCATGCCCATACCAAAGCAACTGTAAGAATGGACAAAATGTCAGGGTGGGGGGGCCATACCAGGGTTTAAATGCGAGAACAGTAGCAGCACCAGTGGCAGCTCCAGTGCGAAGCAATACTGAAAAGTGCCATCCCCATTGATTATCGTCCCTTCTTCCTCGGTTAACACGATAACCTGACAGGAGTAGTGACACTGGAATTGATTAACAGATTTAAGTTTGGTTTTAAGATTCCCACCTGGGCCTACAGGTTGCCGGTGAGGTGGGCGACCTTAGATCGGATGTAGACCCCCAGGAAAGTTGGATGAAACAAATAAAGAAAGAGAGGGAGTTGGGGAGGACAGTGGGTCTGTTTTCCTCCCTCCTATAGCTATATCCTGCCGGTTTCCCCTGGGACTGGTACCTAAAAAGCACGGAAGAGTTCTGCCTCAGCCACCACCTTTCTTTCCCAAGGGGGACTCAGTCAATGATCAGATAGACCCCAAACTCGCATCTGTATCATACACGTCCTTACATGGCGGTGCAGTAGGTTCAGAGGTGCAGCCCAGGGGCTTAAAATGGCCAAGGCAGATATTGAAGCTGCTTTTCACCTTATCCCAGTGCACCTGGATGATTTGTCTGCTAGGCATGAAGGTTCGGGGCAATGTTTTGTTGACTGTTGCATGCCAATGGGCTGCTCGATTTCCTGTGCCATTTTCAAAAGTTCAGCACATTCCTGAACTGGGTGGCCTCGCGCCTCTGGGATACAGTCCATTATCCACTACTTGGATGACTTCCTTTTCATTGGGCGAGGGCTGGATACGCAGCAGGCGCTGGCCAGCTTCACAGCATAGCTCAAAAAAAAAAAAAAAAAGGGGGTTCCCACTGGCTGGACAAGACAGAGGGCCCCTGCACTTGCTCACACTCTTAGGCATCGAGCTTGATTCGTGGCTGGGGTTTCTAGGTGCCACAGAGAAAGTACAAAACTGACTGGGCTGATGGAAATGGTAATGGGGTCAAAAGGTGACACTACAACAGTTGCAAGAATTGCACGGGCACCTAAACTTTGCATGCAAAGTCATACCCATGGGGCGCCTGCTTTGCAGACGACTGGAGAGGGTCCAGGCGCCGCACTATTTTATCCAGGTGCATAAAGGCATAAAGCTAACCTAGGCACCTGGCTGGAGTTCCTGCACTAGTTTAATGGAGTAACGCTACGGCAGGCACCTGCCACTACCAACCGGGAGCTGAATATTTTTTTTTTTTTTTTAAACACGGACACTTCCAGTGGGATGGGTTTTGGGAACTACTGTCAAGGTGAGTGGTGCACAGCAGCATGGCCTCAAGAGTAGCACGACTCGGTTGACCAAGAATTTAACGTTCTTGGAATTCTTCCCATTGTGGTTGCCCTGGAAGTATGGGTCAAAAACTATTCAATAGGATGGTGGTCTTCTGGTCCGATAATTTGGGGTGGTACAGGTCATTAATAGGCAATCAGCGAACTGCAAGAAAGTGTGCAACTTGCTGCGACAATTTGTGCAAGCATGTCTGAAGCTAAATGTCACATTTAGGGCCAAGCATGTACCAGGTATTAAAATTGTTGATGCACTTTCTGGCTTTCAGTGGCACAGGTTTTGGCAGCTGGCTCCGAAGCCATGGAAGACCTGCTGGCCCTCCCACCTGGTAGTGGAGCAACAACTGGGTGGGATCTGGCAGGTAATATCTAAGTCAATGGCTCGGGAACATGGACCACCTACAGCCAGGGTATCCAAGTACCTGAATTACTGCGGGTCAAGGGGATACATGACCAATGGGCCGGGTCTCCTAGGGCCATACTGGGGTTTTAGCTGAACTCATGGGTGACGGGTTATCTCGCTCATCAGCTAGATCTATGCTAGCCAGGGTGTCATTCTTCTGAAAATTGCTGGGGCACAGTGATGTGACCCAACAGTTCGCCGTCGGAAGTTCATGGAAGGTTGGGCACGGCAGGCACTCGCCTACTGCAGACAGCAGGAAGCCCATTTCAATTGATGGGCTGAGGGCACTACTGCACTGCCACAGGGCTGCACTTGCAAAGTATGAGCCAGCTTTTTCAGGGCAGCATTTTGTCTGGCCTTTTGGGGCCTTCCACATCAACGAGCTGGTGGCAGCCAATAAAGCTGATAGAGCGGGAGGTCTCCAGATAGGGAAGTGGAGCTCCTGGGTTCTGCAGTAAATATCTGGCTCTGCAGATCAAAGACTGATCTGATCAGCAGGGCAGGGGACACTGGTCACCATGCACGCTGCTACTTTCCGGATATTTGCCCGGTTCGAGCAGCTGCAGAATTCCTTACCGCCCAAGAGCTGGGGCAGGTGCTGATCCATGCTGACGGGTTCCACTATCTAGGTATCAATTCGGTCAGGCATTCAAGATTTGCTTGTGGGCGCAATCCAAGCCAGTCTGGCATCCATTCGTTTTGAATTGGCACGGCCAGCTCTGCTGCCAGCATGGGGCTGGTGGAAAATGAGATCAAGCAGATCGGGAGATGGAGAACCAGAGATTTAAGACATATTTGGCAAGTACAATTGCAAAACTAATCTGTGTTCTCCTTCCCCATTGTCTACCAAGATCAGGACCCCCAAAAAGCATGTATGGATAATGGGATAGTCCTATATATTCTGGGCCGGAAGAGGGCAGAGGCCAGGGTCTATGGACAGAGTCTGAGCTTACCAAGAAGGACACCATTATCCAGTGGTTCAGGGTGCGGGCATGAGATGGGAACTGATGCCTGCATCCTGCAAAACAGAAATAAATTTGGCACACCAGACATTTCAGTATTACACTTGGGGAGCAACAACCTTGGAAAACAGGCCATGGTGGAACTGATCCTGTGGATGAAACAGGATTGGGCCATGCTGCAGAACCTGTTACCCGGATGCCAGCTTGTGTGGTCAGACATGCTACCATGACAACTCTGGCAACACACCCGCAAAGCCAAAGGCCATTTACCAGACAAGGGGTTAAGCTAAACAAGGAAACTGGTAAGTTCATGGGCCTGTTGGGCGGCTGTACCATTGCCCATGAGGAAATAGATGCCAAAATTGCAGGGATTTATCACAAGGATGGGGTGCACCTTTCGGATGTAGGGACTGACATATTTAACGTGGAGGCGCACATCAAATTGGAGACCATAATTAACAAATTATAAGAAGTAGGCCAGTTTGAGGGGAGGCATAGGCAGGGCTTTCCATTCCATCCCTATGGTGGTTGGGGGTGCCTCGGGAGGCCTGGTGAGTGTTGTACTCCCGATCCCTGCTGGCCCAAAGCTGTGTGGCGGAGGGTCGGAGAGGCAGGGAAAAGTGGGAGCCCCCACCCTGTCTGGGTGGGCAGGGTGGGGGTGGAGAGTTTGGAGGAAGCCCACCCACCCACCTCTTCTCGTGGGCGGTGAGGGGCCCTCGCCTGCCCACCCACCTCTTCTCGCAGGGTTGAGGTTGAGGGTGCCCTCCCAGAAGCCGGAATCCACGGTGCCTCCGGAAGGTTATGGTCTCAATATGATGCATATACATCAAGTGTTTGTATATAGAAAGAATCTCCGTGAATTTATGTAGAAGTGTGATGTAAAATTGTATCAAATATCTGATGAATGTAATGCAATGGATGTTTATGCTTTTCAAATTATCAGTAAAGTTGTGTTGCAGCTTTAGAACCCAGAGAAAACTGGTGTGGTGTGATTTTGTACAAATGGGACAGACTGGGGCGGGGATGGGAACTTCCATGTTCAAAGGCCTAGTACTCTATGCTCTTGGTCTTGTCCGACAAGAATCCAATTAGCCTGCCTCTCAGTCACAGTCTACTGACTTTGTCCCAGGGCAGAATAACATTCCCAAATCTTACATCCCTGCGCCTGAGGGTATGGTTCTTGAGGAGTTAGAATTTTCCAGACTGGATCTCTCAGAAGGCGACCCGAAGGTGCTAAAAGAAGTCTCATCAACCTATTTCCTATGTACTTGTGTAGTTTGTAAGCATGAACAATGATTCTCTCTCTCTCTCTCTCTCTCTCTTCTCCTAATTTAAATACAATGAGGTTGTTTCACTGTGCTCTACCCTGGTGTGAAAAGCTGTTTGTGTCCATTCCAAATGACCCCACTCATACAAGGCATCATGGGAGTTGATGCATACATGCACAAGCTAGCAGAAGATACGCTCTTACTCAGTTGTTGCATGTCTTGTGAAGTCACTATTCTCCAGAAGCATTTCTATGTTTGCTTGCCGCATGTGCAAGAAGCGACCACCACCACCTGAAAATTTTCGTGGATGTGCCACTCACCTTCCAATGCCCTGCTCCTTCTTGCAGGCGCCTGCCTCACCGCAACAATAAATGTCGGAGATGTCTGACAGTTCAGATGCAGTGACGACAGTTGAAAGTGAAAGACCACTATAATCAGCGGTAAACATGTAGGCAATTTGCATACTACCATCGGCAGTATGCAAAGTGCCTACACTCAACACTGCATCTGAGCACAGCTGTCATAGACAGCTCCTTGTTTCTAGTTTCCCCTCCCCAAACACTCAAATGCTGCGTTGGCAGCCCACCCCAAGCGTGCTCATATGTACTCCGCCCACACACCATGCCGCGTGAGGGTGCACAATCCCGTCTGCTCCGCTGCCCCCAACAGACTTCCAGCTGCCACGCTGAGGAGCCCACTCCAGCATGGCAAATGTCTGTACTGCCAGCAGGGGTGTAATCCCCCGTTGGCTCCACCCCTGCGTTTCCAGCTGCCACATTGGGAGCCCACCCCAGCGTGGCAAAGTCCCACGCCATTTTCTACAAAGAAAAGAACATCAGAAAACAAAGAGTCCTCGTTGATGGTCTTAACCCTCCCCAACCTTACACACCCCCACCCTATACTTACCCTGGAGCCCAGAATGACAACTATGTGGACCGAACACGTCTGCACTTCTTCAAAGCTGACCGCGAACTGAAGAAATGCGGTAAGCTGTATAATGGCATAAATGTTTGTTTTTTCAAACTTTGTGCATATCTCGCAACCATTTGGGAATTTTTTCACCAATTTTTTTCAACATGGGGTTCTTGGGGCCCCACCTCATGAACTCAGTCACTGCCAATTTGTTATTCAGTCCCAGAAAGTGATTTCGTGGTCACTGCGCGGAACCACCTTTCGAACAGAGTAATGAAACGACAGTGGCACAGTTCATGAGGTAGGCCCCAAAACCCTATGCTGAAAATTTGGTGAAAAATTCTAGAAATGACTGTTTTACAAGTGTGCATCGCACTTCCTACATACACTCGTAACTTTAACAATGTTTAATATTTTCACCATTGCATAAATGATTTATGAGCTGCATTGCGAATTTCCATGCACCCTCGAAGTTCACAAATGGGTAATACTTGCAGTCCAGGTTTTCAACATTGACATTTTTCCACACCTCCTTATGAACAGTACAGCTGGCATTTTTCACACCCTGGACGAAATGTGTTTTCGCACTTCTGGCGCAGACTAGCGGTCACTGTGGGAAATTAGTGTTCGGACAGATTACAAAATCACAGATTACAAAAATCACAGTGACACTGTTCATGAGCGAAGGTCCCAAATGCCTGTTGAAAATCTGCTTAAACAAAAAACAAAAAAAAAACAAAACACTGCCAAACTAATTACATTACGGGTGTACGCTGAGCAGTTTTACACACTTGCAACTTCGGTCTTTGTATATTTTCACCCAGATTTTCAACAATGCCATTTAAACCTCCTCATGAACAGTACACCTGTCACTTTTCACATCCTGTTGAAATGCGTTTCGCACCTGTGGTGCAAATGGCTCAGTTGATGTAAAATCACCTTTCACCCTAACGAACTGATTGTGACCCCACCACATGAACAATCTACACTAACAGCCCATGGAAAACTTGGAGGAAAAATACCAAGAAACACCCAGGGCATTAGGGTTTGACGATACCACCCTATCCTGCAGGGACTGACAGGTGTCAGGGGTGTGACTTGGGATTGTCGACAGTAATGCTCATGCCATTCCACCCCACCCTGCAGCCAGTGACAGGCATCGAGGTGCGCCTTGGACCCTTTACCCCCCAGAGTTCACCCGTTCTCCTGTACTCGCCCATTTCAGCACTCTTCCTTATGGAATGAGGTGAATGTAAACCCAAACACCCAGGGCACACCTTGACACTTGTCAGTGTCTGAAGGGTAGGCGGTGAAATGCTGTGACCGTCATGGGAGACGATCCAGAGGCACACCCCAATGCCTGTCCATCTCTGCAGGGTGAGGTGGAGTTGGCATCAGTTCAATACTTCAATGCCATTCCTATACTGCATCTAACTCCTGCACTTCCACTGCTAATGCCAGCAAGCAAACATTCGGCATGGACAAATGCTTGTTTCTAGTTCGGTACACTTTGAACTACAGAACACAGCAGGCCGCTCATTATGCCTTGAAAAGTTTCATAGCTAGCATAAGAACTGCAGAGAACAGCAACGTTGATACATTGTAACTAATGCAAATTTTAGCACCAAAACATAAAATTCCAGGATGCCTTTCGTGAATCAGGTCATGACCTTTTAATGGAGTTAAGCAGGTTCTCACACCAGACTTAAGTGCCTTCATTTACATTTAAATCCTGATGAAATTTGGAGGGTGCAATGAAGTAATCATTGTGTATGCCTACAAACCACACAGGAAACAGAAAAGACTGAGGGGACCTTCCCTTTAAGGTTTCAAGGAAACCCACTACCAGAAAAGCTTATTCCTCTAAATGAAACTTTTCTTACTGGTGTGCCCCAGGAAAACTAAACCCAATACAGGCAGGGTTGCCTATAGTTCTGTGATACCTAAAACACTTGCAGTCATTAGGCATACAGCCTTCAACTTTAAAGGTACACATAGCAGTATCAGTATATGTATCAACTGGCAAGGAAAATTTACTTCACAACACATTTTTTTGTTTATCTGTTAAAGGCTTAAAATGACTTGTACCCACCAGGAGGTACCCTGACCTGTCCTCCTGGGACCTAAACATACCTTGCCCAGCTCATGGAGGCTCCTTTTGAGCCTACGAACTGCTGGCCTTAAGGATGTCATGTGAAAACTATATTCCTGGTAGCAATGGCCTCTAATAGGAGGTAAATGAACTACACACCCTCTGCATACAAACAAATTACATGATTCCCCACAAAAATAAAGTAATTCTTAGAACCAACATTAAATTCCATCCTGAGGCGGTATCTGAATTCCACCTGAATCAGTCAGCGACTCTCCTATACTACGTCCAGAGCATTCCAGTCCAGGTGAGGAGGAAAAGCTGCACAGCCTGGCCCAGTGAGTTCTGACTATCTACATGGACCAGACAAAGATGCCAGGTCCCAAAGCACATTTTTGTTACATATGGTGAGGTTGGCAAAGGCAATCCAACTACAAAGATATTGCTCTCACTGACTAGTCTCTTTCATTCAGTTCTGCTATGAAAAATCTGGCAAAATGCTACCAAGGAGCTTAACAGCGCACTCCAGAAGGGGAACTCTGCCTCTGTGGCATCCTCAAGGGGCATCACAATGCTAGACATTTGTCAAGCAGCTACCTTGAAAACAATACGCCTTCACAAAGCACTACTCTTTGGACCAGTCCAAGGTCCAGAAGGGATGCCAGCTTTGGAACTATCTTGCAGAACCTTTTTCAGTAACTAGGTTCTCGTCCCAGCCTCCCAAGGTACTGCTACAAAGTCTGCATAACACGTAAACATGCAAGTGAGGGATTCCTGGAGTTAGAAGGAAAAAAGTCTCACCACAGTAATGCTTCTTCTTTAGGATCCCTCAATATGTCTACATTCCCTAACCCTGCCTCCCCTTCCATAACCTGAGATAGGTTCACACAAGAATCGGTTCCTTTTTATTAAGGTTGTTTCAGCATTACTAACTGCAGTTCCTACAATTGTAAATTCATTGTTACGATTTACATAACGAATTCTCAAGCTTTTTAATTTGTTTTTAAATAGCTTAAAAATATTTTTCAAATATTTTTCAGTAACCTTTAGCTAGTTTCACTAACCGCTGCTCTCCTCTGGCTTGGAAACAGATCTGAGCAATAGCCAGAGGAGGCGGCAGAGTTTGAATGTACCTACATTCCAGATTCAAAATGACCACCGGTTCTATCTTTGGGCGTCACTCTTGGTCGAGATGACTGCATAAAGTGTAAACAAGAAAAACACTGCTATGGCGAGTACTTCTTTCTTCCCACTCTGTCACTCCTCAACAAAAACATAGCCTGGAATGGACATGTCCCATTCATTGCTTTCAACACACCAGGACTCCTGACGCCACAATATCCAGGTCAGCCTCTGCCACGATGGCCTCTAGGTCCAGAATCTTATTTTCTAAACTTCTAGCATTCACATATATGGCCTTCCAGATTTTGTTACCACTCTGCTTGGCACCACCCTTCTTTCCTTTTGCCCTCTTTTCCCTGTAAATACTTCCATTCCATCCCCATTCATCTGTACCACCCTGCTTCCTTTATTAATTTCCATCCTGGGGATTCCATTCCTTTCAGCTTCTCCCTATTTTCTATTTCAGCCTGGGGGCAGGAATACTGCCTCCTGAGTTCTTCTGTGCCCTCCCAGCTAGCTGGCATATTCATCAAAGAACATCTAAACTGCTGAGGACTGCCGTCCCTCCTAGATGAAGGCAGGCCCTCATCTCTATAGGTGGATTCCCAGTCCCCAATGCAGCGAACTCCTCCTCTGCACTACTCCTTCAATCATTAGTTGAAGGTCTTGTGCAGAAATCACGCCTTCCCAGTGTCAGACAGGCAGCACCTCAGTGAAAGCCACTGAGCTTACTACCCAAGACCTTAAGAACACTCTCAGCTCCTCAAACTCCCCTACAGTATACCAGCCCCATCACTAACCAGGTCATTAGTCCCCAGGTGGACAATGACATCCAGCTCGCCCTCCCATCCTGCTTCCCTAGTGATCTTCTGGATCCACTTCCCACCACTCCATTCCCTGGTGCTGCAAAAGCACCTAACCTCATCTCCCTTTTCTATTCCAAAATCTATCCATCTCACAATGGAGTCACCCACCATATCTTGCTTCTTCCTCCTCCTCCTCCCTCCTTGAGGACTCTGCTCCAGAGACCTCCCATATCCTCCCGACTACCACCACGGTGCCTCCTCCTGGCAGTCCCACTTCACCACGGTGGCGCAGGAACTGCGCAGTACAGTGGTACTGGCTGAGGAATGTGCCTCTGAGCCACCAACCCCTTCCAGAGCCCACCATAGTCCAGCCATTCCTCCTCCCCTTGCATCCTCTGGGATAACTGTGTCAGACTTTGTGGCCGCTGGATGGGAGAAGAGGTCCCCCAACTCCTAGTCAACTCTGCCTGAGTCAAACAACCTCTTTCCTCAATCCAAAGAGGTGTGCACAGGTCGGGCAGCACTGCAGTCTCCAGAAGGTCTCTCTGAAAACTGCCACCCCAGCCACTGTACCACTCCAAGAATTCCCAGCTTCTATAGTCTCTGTGTTACCTGGAAATATTTACATACCCTTACCCTGATACAGTGTTACTAGCGTTTTTTTCCCCACATCATTGTTGCTATTTGTGCTCACATTACAGAATATAAATCTCCTTTTACTTTTATTCTAGACAGGGTGTTACTTCTATTCCCAGTTTAGGCCTACCTTTCACCTTCCGTCCTTCCCAGCAGCGACTTCAGCAACTGGGTTAACAGGTACCTTACTTTAGTTGACCAGTACAGTACCCCTTGCTTGCTCATGCCTGCCAATGCCCAAGATGCCACTTTACACCTGCTCCACTCACTCACTGGAACATGAACATATCGAGGGACACACTGGGGTGGCTGCTTTTATCCTTCCTGTGCAGCACTCTTAGGGCGATACTTCCTGTTGGACTACCAGGTCCCCAACTGGTCCCCTGGCTGCCACGCTACCCTGCCACAACCAACTTCTCAGAAATTGACTTGGTCCCACCTCCAATCATCAACTAGCTGAGGCCCCAGGTCAGACAGTTATCACCCCCTGCCCCAAACTACAGGACCAGACAGAGTTCTTATAATATGGCCCCTGAGTGTAAGGAGGGCACCATGCTAAGGATTACTGTCCTTGTGAAATAAAACAAATAAGAGTCCTTACGCAATAGCACCTGAAACTCTAATCCCTAACGTATCTTAGTGGACATGAGTCATAGGGACACCTCAAGAAAAAGTACTAAAGGAGGGTCAACTAGGGCTTCAAGGACCACTACCTGCACCCTCAGGGAACTAACAGACAATCCTCTGCCTGACCCCGCTGCAGAAATTCCAAGATATATGACAGAGAGACAGACAAGTGCTTGAAATGCAAGGGGCATGCCAGATGTGGAATATATACCAAACTCTCCCGTAGGCCACGTTCATAGAGTTTCCAGGAGTGCATCAGGGTGTGGATGACTCTTGCCGAGTAACCAACACCTGTGTGCTCAGGTACCTGGCAGTGGTGAAACTTGAGGCTCTGGATGTAGAAGCAGACCCGATGGCGAAGGTCCGGTCCATCAAGTAGGAGGAGCAGCTCATTCAACGATAAATGGAGCAGGTCAGAGTACCGGTGCTGCTCTGGACTATTGTGGCACAATGCAAATCAGTGCGACTTGTGCTCTTTAAAGCTTTGTAGAACCTTCTGTGTCACTAACGAGGGTGAAATGCATACAGCCAGCTGACAAACCCTGGAGGTTAACAAACCTAGGCCTGTAGCCAAGACATACATCTGGCCTAGATGACAAGGAACAAAGCTTCCTTCTGCTTGTGAAACCCCTAGCTATGCAGCCCAGCACCCGCTTGCCCTAGCTGCTGTGTTTAATGTTTTTGTTTTGTTTATGCACTGTGTAGAGGGCTTCAGGCTGCTAGTTACACTATTCCCACTTCCTTTTCATTCTCGGATACCGTGACCTTCACGCCCTAGTACATATTCAGCTAGCAAAGCGTTAAATTTAAATAGCACCTTTCATAGTCAAGGCGCTGTACAAAATATAAATACAATACAGATCACTAATAACAAAATATTTAAAAATCAATTAGTCAACAAATTAGGG
This sequence comes from Neoceratodus forsteri, assembly GCA_016271365.2. Classification (NCBI taxonomy): domain Eukaryota; kingdom Metazoa; phylum Chordata; order Ceratodontiformes; family Ceratodontidae; genus Neoceratodus; species Neoceratodus forsteri. The sequence continues at coordinate 92,375,969 of CM057459.1, read as the reverse complement.
AGGCCAAAGGAAATAAGTTTTCAGCATAGATTTAAAACTGCTGACAGTCAGGCATTCTCTTAACCGACAAGGTAGAAAATTCCACAGGGTTGGTGCTGCAAATGAAAAAGCACATGCTCGAGATGTTTTAAGACAGCTGTTGGTTCTTGCACCCAATGTGCATGACCTTGCACATTTTAGCAGTGACGCAGTTGCTAGATGCCAGATCACCTCTCTAACTTCACTAGGTCCTCTCAGATCCCCAACAGTCTTCCATGTCCACCCTCCAGAAGAGCTTGGTTTCATCTGCAAAGAGGCAGATTTTGTCCTTATGTCTTCCCAGTATCTTATGAACACAGTGAACAGCAGTGGTCCGAGAACCAACCCCTGTGGGACCACTGGCGACTTCCCTCATCACTGATGTTCCCTCTCACCACCATTACCCGCCTTTGGATTCCCTCCCCACCAACCTGGTCACTTTACTACCCACCCTAGGTCTTCCAACTTTCTGATCAACCTCTTATGGGGCACAAACAAAGACTTTGGTATAGTCCAAATACAACAGGTCTAGCAGTGGACAAGAGTCTGGTAGTAGATCTGGCTCCAAGGATGTCCTCTTGAAGATCCAACACCACTGTAACAAACCTATCTTATTAGACGTTATCTCCATACAACCACAATGCAACGGATGACTTCAAAGCAGAGCAAACCTCAACTGGGCAGTAAGGAAAAACAAACAGTGGACCAACCCCTTAAGAGGGTAGGCATTGTAGAAAAGCAAGGTCGAAGTTTTCCCTCCTGTGGAGATCAGATCCTGACCATAATGTTTGGTAAAAGTACGGATCGCATGCCAGGTAGCAGCCCTACAAATATCAGTAGCTAAAACTGACCACAGCCAGACCACCTAGGCCACATACCCTATGTGGTGCAGGGGCAGCCTTAAGGTGTGCTCTGTTCTCAGAGCGTGGTCAGTGATTACATGAGCATTTTCTTTGTAGAAAATTCGCTACCTGTGCTCCTCACCTTCAGAAGCACGGTTAGAGGCAGGAGTCCCAGGCAGTGGGAGTCCCGAAGGACACTGGGATGCAGATCAGGTTTTGTTATTAATTTGGCAGAGTTCAAAGCTACATCGATAATCTAATGGGTGAGCGGAAAGTCTATGTTAGTAGGTGGGCCAGCAAGTTATTGTGCACTGCGGCATGCTGACAAGGAGCAAGTGTGTTGGCAGCCAGTACAGACTAGTATGAATATGGGCATGCAGCATATGACAGAGCAGCTGGTAGACAAACATTCATGTAGACGGGCAGGGATAAGTGACAGATTTCAAGCATAGGCTAGTAAGTACATGGGCATGTAGAGTAGGAGTATGAGTAGCAGCTAGTAAACAAACATTCATGTAGGCGGCAGGTAGGGGATAGCGGTGTGGTTTCAGAGGCTTATCATTCGTAGGTTGGAAACAAGTGTGTGGACAAGTGGCCTCCGGGTGGCAGGGAATCGCGGGCGTGAGGTGCATTCCTCTGGCTATGAGCGAGCATGCACGAGGTGGGAAAACAACTTTGTGTGGAAGGAGGGAATGACGGTATTGACTATGGACCAACAGTTAAAGGCAAATTAGGTGACTGAGCAAAAAGGAAAAACTACATTTTACTGTCAGTACACAAAAGAAAGCAGGCAGTATAGCCAGTGGTTTAAGGCTCTGAGCTGCAACTCTGGAGACCTGGGTTTGAATCCCACAGCCCCCACTTACATATACTGTGTGACCCTGAGCAAGTCCCTTAACTTCCCTGTGCTCCCAGGTTGCACCTGTAAAAAGCTTTCAGATTAGTGTGTCTCACCTGGTTAAACAATTGGGGAAACCTGCATGCATCGACAGCATTCCTGTTGAGTTTTGTAGAAAAAACACACACACGTATAATACTATAAAAAATAAATAGGAGCACGCCAAGATCTGAAGGAGCACAAATTTTAGGGTACACTTTGATTTACTGTGCCTCCGATTTGGAGGAGCAAACCGAGATAAATCCTCAACACCACACCTGATGTGGTGCATCTTGTAACAGTAGTCAGCAGATCCTACCTTCCTGTAACATAACAAAATGCATGAGAGCACCTGCTTGGACAGCCACTGCTACCCTAGGTGCCAGGGCCAAAGGAAGAGAACTAGGCACAGTCCAAGTAGTACCAAAGGATACTGTGGACGCCCAAAGAGTGCTGCAGCACCTCGCCTGGTTCTAAGGAAAGAATATGGGTAAATGGATGGACTAATTTAACAGAAAATCAGACACCACCTTAGGGCAAAAATACGGGCTGAGTCACAATACCACCTTATCCCTGTAAAACACGGGGGAGGAAACCCAAGACACACACCCCCACACCCCACAAATGTCCTAGGTAACTGCAAGAAATAAAGCTATCCAGGACAAATACTTTCCTAAGGGCTCTAAAGGGGCTTTAGAGATTCCAGCACAATTTACAGGTTCCACACCAAAACACGCCTCATGCAACAGGCCCTTCAAGGCCTGTGGACCACAGCCAGCTGGGCCACCTAGGGAACGGGAAACCAAAACGTAGACAAGTGAACGAGAGTACTGCAATCCTGCCTGCGATCAAGTCAGGAGGTAGTCCAGCACACTGCAGACAGTATGTTAAAGGGTCAAGGATGCCACCTGGCACCACACAATGAAATGCTTCCCATCGGGAGGTGGTGTGCCTGGTGAAGCGCTTTCTAGCAGCAAACAAAACAGCCAAGATCTCAGCTGAGAATCTGAGCTGAGAGACCTCTACACCTTCAACAGCCAGACATGGAGTCGCAGGGACTGGAAATCCAGATGTAACTGCAAGCGAGTGGTTGTTCTGGGACAGAAGGTCCAAATGAAGGGGCACTGAAAATGGAGCTCAGAATGCCAGTTCCCAGAGTAAAGGAGAAGAGATCTGCCACAGTCATAAGGGTGCCAACAGGATCATTCCATTTGGTTCTTACCAGACCTTGGTCAGAACCCTCAACTCGTGGCAAAGGAGGAAGGGCATAGAGGAAGCTTCCTTTCCAGCAGAAGGTCAGTGTGTTTTCCCATAAAATTTCATGCCCTGGAGCGAGCAATAAAACAGCAGCAGCTTGGTATTGTGTAGGGATGCAAAAGGTCCAACTCTGGCCTTCCCCATATGCCAAATAATTGACTGGCAAGTCTGTCTGAGCTCCCACTCGTGGCGCTGGACCACAAACCAGCCGAGGCTGTCCTCCAGGACATTCTGTGCACCTGTGACATGGACTGCAAGAAGCAAGAACTTCTAGGCTACCACCCATTCCCACACAGTCACTGCAAAAAGCAGAAGGGGTAGGAGTGTACCCCTTTTGTTCGGGTAATACACAACACTTGGCTAGATGAATGTGGATTTTAGTTACCAGATAAAGGCCACTGGATGAAGTCCATTAGCAGGGGCAACCCTGACATGCACAAGAACAATACATTAGTATACATGCACAGACACATTACTCACATGACTGCGTGAAAAAGGCACCCCCTGAACCAGGGTGGCAAGGGCCAAGAGTCTGCAGATCCACCCGCAGTCCAGGCACATTTATATGAAGGCCCTCAAGCACAGACCAGGACCCCTACCCCACCCCCAAAACCAGTGAAGACCCAAGTTAAAGGCATCCATAGTGAGCATCACCTGTGGCAGAGACTGTAAAAGGAGAACCCACAAGCAGGTGATCCCTGCCCCACCATTACAGCAGGGAATTAGTTTGTGAACAGCAAACAATAAGATGGTTTATCGCTGCAACGTCCGAGACAACTGAGCTTGCAGTAACCACTGGGAATCCTTATGCAACCCCCAGGCCACTTTTTAACTAGTGTGCAGAGCCCCATTAAATATCTGGAAACACTGGTGCCCATATACTGGCATACCAATTTACTTTACAAACAGAAAGGTACCACCCTTGGCATTAGGATGTATACCTGGCTCTCTGTAGAGAAAAAGAGGGGTGGGGTACAGAAACAAAACATGAACCTTGTGTAAATGACACAACCCAGGCCCTGTGTGGTGGCTGCTAGGCATATACCAGATCTAACCTGCTGAGGGGAGCCCCAGTAAATCACACAACCAGAAGCAATAATCGGAATGTCCATAACAGTGACTGGGATTGTGCAGTATGGCTTTATTAAAACAGATGGAAAGTAAAGAAGTGGACCCCCTATGGTCGGTTCAGACTGGACAGGCACAATCCATGAACTCTCCTGCATGCAGTACAGTTCATGAACTACAAAAGAACATCTTCTTCCCAAATTCCCAAAGGTGCATTAGTGGACACCTAGCCACACACATGAAAATTTCTCCCATGAGTGTCATTTAGTGAATCTAAGTCACACACACAGAACTCTTCTCAAACACAGAAGCAATACAGTGAAACTCCGTCACACATCTTAACCTACAGCTTAACCCTTGCTCAGGTAAAAATACTGGCATCCTTTACGAACCAGGAAGCCCTGCCTTGTAAGCACTTAGATGACGCTCCTCCCAACTGACAGTCTCTGCCATTCTTCAGGGTTACACCACTGATAACCCCCATTCCACATTGACATGCTAGAGGTCCCATTCTTTAACTTGTCACTCTCTGGGGTGACCAGAGAATAAACTGCACTCACTTGAGCACACAGCTTACTAGTACTTCACTCACTTGGGTGAAACTAGGGGCACTGACAGGTCGCGATCCAGCCTTATCTATGGGCACAGCACTGAACTATCAATCCCCAAAAAATGTGGAGAGCTGGTCTTCTGGAACAATACTCACGGAAGTTGTCCGTCCACAGGGCATGGAACAACGAAAAAAACAGAACGTACTCTCCTGGGTAGCCAATCAAGAGTCTCTTTCAGGTCCTATCCAAGGCAACTGAAAAGACACCACAGAACATTCAGGGATTGCCCCTTGAATCCACTGGAACAAGCAGATCCTTCCACTTCACAGGAAGCAGAAATCAGGAAATCCTGCTGTAGCCCCTGCCTCCACTTCACCTGAAACTGGAAATGACACTCCACTAGGGTGAGAAATCCTGGGCCCTCTCCTCAGAGTCCACTGGCAGTCCTTCTGCCACTCTTCCCTCCTCACTCCACTACTGACTACTACAGACTCTCCACACAGACTCAAACTGACATTCTAAGCTCCCCAGAGCAGCTATCCAGAGTGTGGCTTACGCTGCAGCAAGAGTTCTAAATGACTAATCATTCTTCCCTCAGACTAGCTGAGTAAACAATTATATCAATGTTCCAGATAATGTTGGTAGATAGGAGTAATTTACTCACCAGTTTTAAATTATAGTGAGTAAAACAAAATTGGGATGCGTACAAATGCTGTAAATCTGCAAAAAAAACCAGCTCCTTTTGAATCACTATTCTATGGAATGTGGAGCATTTACAAATGTTGAGCAAGTACTGATACTCATTAAAATAAAAATTCTGAAGATTATTTCCTAAAATGAGGAGAGTAAAACAGGTCGCTACTCCCATTATCTGGAGCCATGACTCATTATGTAAGGAGCCCTAATGAGCTCCTACCAGCTGCCTGCTACCTTCCTAACAATAATACTGATACGATTCTAGTAACCCAAGGGGACTGAGTGGTAACACTTCTATGCGGCAAGCCAGAGGAACCATGTAAATGGAGGCTGCCATGAAACCTCAGAGGCATAGTATGACATGGCTTGAAACAGGGTCGCTGCATCCCACCAAGACCATTTGGGCCACCAAGGCAAGCCCAGTCCTCTGGGAGGAAAGTTCATCCAGACCATATCCAGGAGCCTCTCACAAGGAACCATAACAGATTTTTCCACATTCATCAGCACCCTAGACTGTCCAGCAGTTGCCTAGTGCACTGCAAAGGGTACTCCACCCAGTCCCCCTTTAGGTACTAGTCATCCAGATACAGAAAGAAAGTTTTTCCCAGCAGTTATGCAGCCACCACAGCAACGCATTTGGTAAAGACAAGTGGCATTGAAGACAACTCAAGAGAAAGACTGAATAGTATTCTTTGACTGGGTCACCAAGGCAGTGCACAGAGGGCAGCTGGTCAATGTGCTTTTATATCGAATTCAGCAAGACTTTTGATTTGGTTCCACATATGACCCTATTAAGAAAAGGCTAATGAGCAGCTGATCTGACTGGTCGCACTGCTCCAGAGCTCCGTCTAATACAGAAATAAAAGTGCTTAATTGAATAATTTGATAACCTACCTAACCGAAAAGAGCTGCTTTAATATCTTTTGGGGGAATGACTGAATCATCACCTCGGCAAGTTAGCACGCAAGTGCGGGTAAAACGCTAAGAAAACTCCACCCACAAGGGAAGCACAAGCGTGGACCAGGCCCAGTTTCATTATCGGCAGCGGAGGTAGCTGCGATCAGCAGGGCCTATGTCGGAGCAAATTCTGGCTGACTTTAAACTGCGTTGGGAAAGCCTGGAGCATACTCTGAAGGGGCTGGCACAAGAACTAAAGCAGCACACGAGGCAGATCGCGGAGATGGAGCAGAGAATTTCAGACCTCGAGGACCAAAGCAGTGAAAGCCCTCCAAAATACAAAACTTAGAAAAAGAGGTAGAGGAGCTTAAAGAAGCATTAGACTATCAAGAAAATTACAGCAGAAAGAAACAATTTACACATCAGGGGCCTGCGGAGGAGATCTGCTTAAGTTTTGCTAGAGGCGCTGCTGAAGTTGCTAGAACATAGACCTGCCCAAACTTAAGTTTAAAAGTCGAGAGAGCACACAGGGCCTCGGCCGAAGCCTCAGAATGGTCAACCGCCCGAAAAGTGATCTTCAGGCTGCATCACTACCCAGACAGGCAGGCCTTACTGGTGGCCTATAAAAATAAGAAAGAGCTAGTATCGAAGGCCATAGGCTTACTCTGCATCAAGACATGTCTCAAAGAATACAGAAGAAGAGACATCAGTTTAATACACTGATGGATGGGATGAGACAACGGGGGCTTGATTTCTTTATGGTATATCCAGCTACAGTCAAAGTGAAAATTGAGGGGCTACATATTCATTTTGGAGTCAGAGAAGCTACAAACGTTCCTGGAAAACTGGGACAGGAAGAATGGGAGAACCTGAGTGGGACCAGAGTACGTGGAGAGTGGCGAGAAGATGGAGCTGACTTGGTGATTGACGAACTGGATCGGTGGGTGCACTCACCAGGGAATAAACAGCAGGGGAAAGGAAAAACATGGTGGAAATGGAAATCTGTTCAGATTGCCCCGTATACCTGTGTTCGTTGCCCTTCCCTTTAATTCTACAGGTGGTTAACAGAAGCAGATATCCAGGATTTACAGGAGATGCAGAAGGAATGATGGTGATTTATAACCTGACATTAAAGACTGGCAGGGTTGTGATTCCCACATGCCTCGATTGGTGTGGACTAGAGATAGAACTGGGCCTTTGAATAAGAGGTAGACTATTCCATGGGGCGGTTACGCTGCAAGTCTATAAAGTTTAATACGGGAGGTGGAGGGGAGTTGGCGGCCCCACAAGTGTGGACCAGAGAGAACTTTTTTCCCGCCAGAAGCATGTGGCACCGTGGGACGGAGTCTCCCCGGCGATGAGAAGGTTTAAACAGGAAAGCCAATGCAGGGATACATAATGCTCGAACTAAGGGGCATACCTAGCAAAGTGGGAACTGATGACCAGGTGGAGGGATGCGGAGAAGCCCTGATGGATGGGGGCGAATGAATGGGCTGTTGGAATACGGCTTCTAGGATTTGGTGGGGGTGAAAGGCCAGGTGGCAGTATGAAGGGCAAACATAGCGGGAGGGAGGTGGGGTGGATGTGGCAACCAACTGAAGGGAGGCTGGGGGGCTGGGCTAAGGGGCTGCAGACACCGATTCAGAGAGTGGGGGCAGTACAGTAATAACATAACAATATAGATGGTTGGGGTGTTCAGAGGCAAATATAGCATGTGGATAAGTTTGGGTTAAGAAAGGCAGAGCAGGAGCAGTGTGTATGGGAGTGATCGTATACTGAAGATTGTAGTATATGCAGAGGAAGGAACAGTTGGGGTTAGGGAAGAGGAGGGTCAATGTATGGGAGGAGGGATAAAGAAGGGCTGTTTTTGAAAATGACTCGGGAGAAGGGCAAAGTTGGGGTTTCTTTGTACACAGTTTATGACTGTTCAACTGTTCACTTGTATTTTTACTGTTTTCAGAACGTCTGTATCATATGTTATCTGCTAGAGATAAAAGGTTGAGCTGTGACCAGGACGCTTTTATGGAGGTTCATACTGGAGAAATGACTAGTGGTATGCCCCAGCTCTTGGGAGGGGTTAAATAGTCTCCTGGAACATAAAAGGCTTTATGTCTCCCACAAAAATGGCGAAGATTTTAATGGCCCTTAAAAGCACGCAGTGTCTCAGTGGCTATGTTGCAAGAGATGCATTTATCAAACAGTGAGCATAAAAACATCTCTGAAGGAGTGTCACACAGCAGCCTATAATTCACATAAGAGGGGCAGCAATTCTAATTCATGCACCTGCCCTTTAAAACACTGAGGGTGGTGAGATACTACAGAAGGGAGGTATGTTTTGTAGAGGGGAACTCAAGGTACAGTGATTACTCTTGGAAATTTATATGCACCGGCTGATGGGGATCAAGCTTTTATCAAAGGGTGCTGGGTGTCCTGATTGAGGAACAATTCACAATTTGATACTGGGGATTTAATTATGTGGCAGACCTAAAATGGATTACTCAGGAATAGGTATAGGACGGACAGGGACATACAACAATGGCTACTCGGATTAGCAGAATTAGGTCTGATTTAGGCCGATCTACAAAATCCCTCAAATTAAGCACTCTAATCGGTATAAATGCCTTCAAGACGCTTTATTCGTGACAATCAGAGAAGTATGTAACTGCTTCACCCACTCAGACCTAGTAACGGTGTCTGAACTGGTATATAGCCACGCCTAGACCCAATTTTAAGTACTGACCCCCAGCTTGCTCCTTACAAGCCTAATTGTTCTCTCTCTCTTATCCCCATCTTATCAACACTAGGCCGTCCATCCCTTATCCTTCCTTTCCCAATCTCGGATAGAAGCTCACTACCCCTAGGTTGTGACATCCTACCATGCCCTGTACTTTATAGCATTCAATCCGGGCTCACATACTCCTTTTCTCCATCCACCTTCTCTGTGCACTGTGCCCTCCTAGCTCTCTCACTTACTCTCACCTCCCAACCTTCGCCTACCTGGTGTATTTTTTTTTCCTCCATTACTTCCTTCTGCAACCTTAGATAACCTGCTTTATCTTCCTATAGACACTTCTATGTATGTAAATACCCTGTAATCTGTACAATATCTGTATAATTCTATGTACATATGAACTTTTTTCCTCCTGTAAAGAGTATTATCTGTATTGCCTTGTAAATATCTGTGTTGACCTGTATATGCAATTGTTCATGCTCCACCCAGGTCCATCTTGCAAATGAGCTTCTGCTCAACAATGAACGCCTGGTTAAATAAAAGACTTGATTGACTGATGGATGGATGGAGAACAGCTAATCCAGGGTGAAGGAATATACATTTTCTCCAACCCACATCATTCCTGGTCACAGCTGGACGATGTATTTATCCATGAGACTTACACCAATATACCAGAGCAATGGGGCATAGCCCAACATTTCTATCTGACCATGCCATGGTGGAGATGGAGATCGCCCTGGATCAGAAGGAGGTGCAGAGAGGGTCGTTGGAAATTTCCCACATACATGTTGGCAAGGGAGGAGTTTCAGGATTTTGTAAAAGAGCAATGGAAAGTTTATGAGGAGACAAATAAGGATACTGTAGAAAGTGAGGGTATACACTGGGAAGCTGGTAAAACATTTATAAGAGGGTTATAATTGGATACACAGCTAAGCAAAAAGAGATAAAAGGCAGAAACAAAGAGACTTGGAAGTTAAAATAGATGACCTGGAGAAGGAAGTCCTTGGGGAGGAGGAGAAAAAAAAACAGAGAGCTTAGGTTGGCAAGGGAGATGCTTAATGTAAATCTGGGCAAGGAAGTGAATACTAACATTTTCTTTGCAAAACAAAGGATGTATGAGTGGGGCAACAAAGCAGGCCCCCTACTGGTCCGGCTTATGAAAGGAGGAAAAGCAGTCATAGGATAGAGCAAATCAAAAAATAGGAGGGAAATACTTAGGAGGAAGGGAAATCGTAATAGATTTAAGGAGTTTTACCAGGAGCTATACAGGGCCGAGAGTCAAGGGAAAGGTGGAGAAAGACTGCTTCCTTAAGGAGATGGAAATGCCAGTCTAAACAAGGTACAAAGGAAAAGCTGGGGGAAAATAGCGTGATGGAAGTCAAAATGTGATCAGCCAGCTGAAAAGCAGGAAGGCCGCTGGACCTGACGGGCTGGGGGCAGAGTTTTAGAAGTTGTTGAACTAAGAAGTGGCAGACTCACTGTGACATCCTACAAGAGACCAAGAAAGGGGAGGGATACCTAGCATGTGCTGCCAGGCTCTGATCACTGTTCTTCCCAAAGTAGGAAGGAATTTGGAGGAATGTGGGTCCTTTAGACCGATCTCGCTTTTGAATCATGATTGCAAAATCGTGACAAAAGTTTTAGCAAACTGACTGGAGGAAGTACTCCTTTATTGGTTAACCCCGATCAGACTGGGTACAGTAAAGAACTCCTACCATAACCTAAGGAGGCTGTTGAATGTCATCTGGTGGGGAGAAGCATCCAGGCGAGGCTGCGCCTTTCAATGGATGCCAAAGCCTTGATAGAACTGAGTGGGAATATATGCTACATATTTTGCAGCGATTTGGGTTGGGGGGAGTTGGTAAAGATGGTGAGGGCTTTCTATGTGCATCCGAGGGCACAGATTCTAATTAATGGAGTAGCAACCCGAATTCAGACTATATGGGAACAAGACAGGGATGCCCCGTCCCCTGCTATTGCGTTAGCAATAGAGCCCTTGGCAATCAAAATTAGAGATGAGCCTGCTATAAAGGGTATCAGGGAAGACGGGGAGAGACATGTTACATCTCTTTATGCAGATGATGTCTTGCTGTTTTAGCAGAACCAAATGTGTCAGTCCCTGAGGTACTGTCAAGTAATAGAACAATTTGCAGTTTTCTCGGATATAAAATTAATGTGCAAAAGTCAAAATCATGTTTCTGGGAGGGAGTAGCAGGAAGGAGGCCTGGGGGTTAAAAGTACAACATACATTCACATATCTGGGAATTGAGATAGAAAGCAAGTGGGAGCCTATATGAGGCAAATTATAGACCATTGATAAGGGAGGTTTTACAACACTTGAGCAGGTGGAAAGAGCTGAATACTTCCTGGATGGGACAGATCAACCTCCTTAAAATGAATGTTAAAAGGCCTCCTTAGCGATCGTGATGGATCCTGAGCGGCACCTCTGGCACCGTTGCAGGGGTCTTGCGCGATGCCTGTGTCTGTCAGGGCTAGCGCTGGAAAATTGGAGGCCGTTGTGAGATGAGACCAGCCTGTGTAGCATGCAAGGCTAAGGCTGGATCTCACCAAGGCTACCTGCACGTTTTAATAAGAAGGAGCACTTACAATGTCGATCCCCAAAGAATCCTAATCTTTGCTGATTTCTTAGAATCTTCAGCCCTGCCACGTGTGACAGGGCTCTGCTGCATCAAAGGCAGGAAGTAGACTGCGATCTCCGGATGTGAAGGGCTTGTTATACCCTGCTGCAGTTCTGGACCTGCCTATCACTGACATCAGGAGAACAGCCCAGGAGTAAGGAAGCCCAGAGACCATCCCAAGAGAGAATAGAATGTTTTGCCCAGAATTTTATATAAAATGCAGATGATCCCCTTCAGCTCGACAGCCCAGGATATAAAGAAACTAGAAGGTGCATTTACAACGTTTGTCTGGAGGGCAAGCATCCCAGAATTAGTTTGAAGCAGTTAAAAGCACCAATGGCACAAGGGGTTTAAATTTCCTGGACATGATGGGGTACTTCCTGGCAGCATAATATAGGTACTTACAAAGTTGGGTTCATAGACAGGAGGTGGCCGGTGTGGGTCAAGCTGGAAGAGGATGGGGCCCCAGGGAGAATTTGAGTTACCTATGAGAAGGCCTTGGGTGGTACAAGAGCTGGATGCGCCTAACCCGATGGTGGTGGTGGGTTTATGGGCATGGGTGAAAATTAAAAGAGACACGGCATTGAGGTATGCCAGACTTTACTGATCCCAGTGGTGGGGAACCCGGATTTCTTGCCAGGGCTGGAGGATGATGGATTCAAACTATGGCAGGCCAAGGGAGTAAAATGCATGGCAACTTGACATCAGGGAGGAGCATATGTACCTTCCAGGAGGTTAAAGAGAGGCTGAATGTGCCCACTTAGCATATGTATGGACACTTCAAGTAAAGGATTATTATAGGTGGCTCACGGATCTAGGAAGCGAGGAGACTGATGGAGGAGGTGGAAAGAGAAATAATGGGGGCCAACAGGTGTGAGAAAGGATTAATAGAGAAGACTGAGAGGCTGGATAGGAAAAGTTTTCAGGATCCTCCCAGAAGGCGAAGGTATGGTGGGAGCAGGATATTGGGAAGAAATCAGTGAAGTTAACTGGCAGCTAATGTTAGAATCCCACGGAACTGCTAGTGTGTAACAAGTATAAAGAAGCCCAATTCAAATATATTCAGAGGCTATATTATCCACCAGCTATGGTGCACAGCTTCTGTCGGGGTTTCGCATTTTGCAATAAGTGCAAAATAAGTAGGGCACATATCAACATTATTATTGGGGTTGCCCAGTGATAAAGTCCTACTGGCAAGATATATCCAAAGAAATTACATCCATGAGAGGAAAGCCCATTGAGATTTCCCAGAAATCGTTGTTAGGGTAGAAGAAGAAAATGGGAATGGGTTCTTTATCCTAGATGGATAAGGGTGTTACTTATAGCAGCTAGGATAGGAATACAAAATGTATGGACCACAGCTTTGGGCCTACAGTGGGCCAGTGGAAGAACTCACGGTGAAAGTTTTAGCTGTGGATAAGCTGACACACAGCTTAAGGACGGAAGACACATTTGAGAGAGCCTGGACAGAATATTTAGGTGCTCCAAGCATGGGGAAAAGAATGTTGCTGGAGGTAGCGGGTTATTTAATTGAGAGGACAGACCTCTGGTAAGATGGGGATGAGATAAAAAGAAGGGACACAGACAGAGTTAGTAGTCAATTGTTAGGGGTTAGAGGGGAATATTTATACAAAAAAAAAATGAAAGGAGGACAGTAATGTGGAATGAAATCTGAAATGCTATTATCTAAATGTTGTGGCAAACGATATGACTACCACATGGATTTCTTATAGCTGTTGGCTATGAACTGTATGTGAATAACTGTCCATTAATAAACATATGAAACAAAAGAAGAAAACTGGGCAAACTGGATGGACCCTGGGTCTTTGTGCTGGACTTTGCCCAGTACCCTTCTGTCTGGGGTCACTGCCAGACAGTGGGGCAGCAACAAGGAGATCATGGCCCTCCACCCCGGTCTCCTATAGGGGAACAGTGAAACAGAATAAGGAGTCAGAAAGTGGGCAAGGGATGGCAGATGGCCTCCTTTCCTATGTACCTTGGTGACTCACTCCCTTGTTTCTGACCACAGGGAACGTAACTGCAAGAGCTGCTACAAAAGGAGCCCTGCCACAGCAATGCTGGGGTGGTTTGGCGCCAATGACTAAACAGTCCTCACAGATTTTTGGATGTCTCAAGTTCATGGAGGACTTCTTCCTCCAGCCCAAAACTTTGGGTCCTTAAAGGGGCATTTAGGACAGAGTGCTCGCACCATGGGTAAAAGCTGCAACCAAACGAGGAGTAGCATCTACAAATGCCACAAGGTGCTGCTCAGACTGTGTATTTGAGGTGTCAACAGATCTCAGGAGATATTTACCAGCATCAGAGCCTTAGGACACATAAGAGGACTTCTTTCAGGGGCCCATTAGGCATAGCTCAGGAGTGTGGCTCAGCTCTCTCCATATGCAGTCCTCACCTGGCACTTCTTTGCTGGATGAGGAGAAAGAAGGTGCCGTGGGATAGCACACAAGGTCCAAAATTAAACCTAAAAGAAAAATATACCTATGGATACAAAAGCAAAGTCTTACACAGGTTAAACTGCACACTGTGTATTCAACAGTAATAGATGGAAAGGACAATCCAAAGTTTTACATTTTATTTTTGTGAAAAGCACCACTGAGGGATTCCAACCTAGCGAAAGACACAGCGACAGCTACTGGTTTAAGGCACTGGCTGGGTGCACAAGGCACTCAAACTACTGTGGTGTTCCATGAGTCCAGCACTGTGCAGATGTTACAGTGTGGGTGAGTGTATGAATAACATATTGGTAATGAAATTATATTCAGTATGTCAGCAGTGCAATAGTCAAAAAAATACATTTCTTTGTGATGAACATGATCACCATAAGTACTGGTGTGATTTTTTTTTTTTTTTAAATCATGGGAACAGCCAAAGGGGACTTTGTAAATGGATAACCTGGGTAAGTGTGTATGTGTGTGCAAGTAAACCAGATGAGCAACCCACTCCACCACCAGGGCCTACCTCTGCAGTGCAAACAGCCTCACAAACAATTTCTGTCAACGGTGTTGACACACCGCTAACTACATCACAAAGCTAAGGCGTCTATTAAACACACCCGGTCTGGAATTTCCATTTACAAATATCGTTGAAAAAATAAGTGGGAGGTATACGCTCCCACAGAACCAAACATCTCATGTTCAACTGTCACTTTAAGCTGATGCACTAGGCCTCGAAGCTTACCATCTTAGAGTAAACAGGACACCGCAAATGAAACGAACTCATTTCAAAAGCGGAATCCCGTCAAACTGTAGAGTTCTGTTACCAAATCAAAATATAGCAGCTCTACGGTTTGACTAGTAGTACGGAGCCGTCCGGTGCAGAGGGCCTACAGACGTGCACCTGGGCATTTGCTCAGCCGTTCGTTCAGGTAAATCGGAAGTAAGAGCAGGAAAAAGAAATTAGCGTAAAACACAGAAACCAAAGCTGCTAACGAAACGGCGGCAACTGGAAGATTATTTAAACTTTCTGCAACCGGGTGTGCCTGGGCCTACCGCATCAGCCCCGACGGACCGACAGCCGCCATGAGAGAACACAAACAACACACCTCGCATGCAGGGTTCCAAGAGCTCGAACCCGACTGAAGGTGCAGTGTAAACTCCCTTCAATAAAAAATAAATAAAAATACAAATAAAAGATCGATACCGCCCTGCACACCACAGGTCAATGAAGCAGAAACATTCAAAACAATCTTGCAGTTCTTAAACCGACACCCCAAAATCTCACGTCCCATCGGAACCAATCTCGAAATAGTCACAGCACCGTCTCCTCTCCTTCTCACTCGTCTCCCATTTCCATTCCTTTCAAATTCTGGTTGTCCGCAGCGAGAAGAATAGGTCTGACCACTCAGGCAACACACGCATGCAAAATGTCCATATTAAACATGGGCCAGCAGCTGCGGGACTGAAGTGCCACTGCAAGCTACACGCACCTGAAGTCAGCAGTTTTAATACTACGCTCAGCAACCCATTTTGCTGCAAATTTCCCTCCGGCTTCTTAAGAAGTCCTGGAACTTTGGTCGCACGCAAGGTGTAACCAGACGAATGAAGGTCCTGCGTACCGCACCCCTCCCTCCTTACCAGAACGTCTGGGGACCGGAAAATGCCTTACTACACGATCTGACCTTCAGTGGCTTTACCGCCACCCGCCATCCAAAGCCACAGAAACCCAAACAAGGGTAAACACCATCATTCTCGCCCCTGCAAGCTCCTCGCGCCCTACAAGCCCCACACTTGCCAGGCAGCCATTTTATGGAGGACAGACAATTGCTCTGAGGCACAACAATCCTGACAAGCCGGGGCGAGCTACCGCCCTACACCCATATCCCGGCCCAATCTGGCAGCTGTCTGCCCTCAGTTCTCACACCACAACACCCAGTCCTCCCACGGCGAGGAGCCTCGCTGCCTTCCACCAGCCCTTTGAGGCCTCTCTCAACAATAGGCTGCATCCTCCTCAGCCCCGACCTCTCGGCACCTGGTACAGTTCCGGAATGAACATCGCCCTCCATCTATGGTGTGATCCATTATTCACCACCCCACCAGACGTCCAAGGGCAACTGGCCTGAATGCACTGCAGCAGCAACCTGTAAAATGGAACCGCGAAACTTACTGGCCGTGGTGACGGTGGTGTGTGTGTCCCCACGAAGCCAGGCTTGCACGCTGGCAGAGGACTCAGTTCTAGGGTGCGCAGTTCGGCTCGGCTCCAAACTGATCGGAAAGTCAGGGTGCCGCGGACAGCCGGTGCCAAAGACGATGCAGCCAACTCTATCTTGTTGCTCAGTCAATTGCTGCAACTGCTCTAGTTCAGCTGCCGCAACTGAGCTTGGCGGTGTCCAAGCTCCGCGCCACCTCATTGGGTACGCATTCACTGACGTGAACTCGCAGCTGATGAGCGGCACCGCCCTCTTGTTCCTTCCATTGGTCGGCATGGAGGCCTTCCTCCCTCTCTCTGCCTCATTGGTAAACAGTAATGTCAAAACATTAGTAAGCTGATGTCGTCCTTCCGATTTAGATCCCGAGTGCCGTTTGTTAACTATGATAATGTGATAACTTAAAAGTTTAGCAATAGAACATCATACCTGTTAGCTGTCACTGATTATGAGGTCAGCCCACATTGTACCCTTCAGAATTGCTCTGTCCCTTATTCATATCTCTTGAAAAAGGTGCAGCCCACACAGATAATGTGCTGTAAATTCAGGCTTGAATGCAGAAATTCATAATAATCTAAGCTGCTAGTTCAAACATACATTTTTGAACAATTAAACTGTGGTTTCCACAGAGCTGTGAGCTTCCATCTCCATGGTGGAGGATGTGTCCCTCATTTTGAGTGTCTACGTTCCTCATTTCAGTGACACAAGGTTGAGAAATATAGATTGAGGCCCGGATATTCAAACTGTGCCCAAAAGTGCGCAACAGCAAGCGTAAGTCCACTGCACCCATGCGCAGAAGCGCGATATTCAAAAACTCGCAGGCCAAGATCGCCTGCGACTGCTGACTGAATATCGCGCCACCTGCCATAAGCGCAACCAGGGATGTGCAGTTGAGCATTTCAGATGCCCCATAAGCGCAGAAGGGATACTCAGTGGAGCAGTCCAGATGCACCATGCGCAACTAGGGATGCCCGTGGAGCAGGGCAGCAATGCAACAGCACAACCAAGGCTGCGGAGAGACAGGATGCAGGGCCCACCACCCATGCCACAGATGGGCAGAGGAGCACACAGCAGAACAGACATTGCCCCACACCCCATGCACTGCTGGACCGGGGAGAGCTGGAATAAGTACAGGCCCATGGATCATCAACCAACCTACAGCCGGGCATGGTGCCCAGCACACCCCTGACAAGCTGTGACTGGCACACAAGGATGGCCAACCACCCGTGCCACACCATCCCACCAATACAGAACACACCCTGCACCATGATCCCCATACACCCTTCCCAGGAGTAGCACCCAACGTGCAGGACACCCCATGCATGCCACCACCCCACTGTGACAATGCAACCCTGTACTGCAGAGCCATGCAAGGCAGCCCCACCATGTACACCCTGCAGCGGGCGGCAGCAGACAGCGATGCAACAACAGCATACACAGTGCCACCCTGCACGCCCCCGAGGTACAGCTGGGAGACCGACTATGTGCCAGCACACGAGGTACCCACATGTGACAGGGCATGCCCTGGACCCCACCACCAGCGTACAGCACCCTGCACACCCTCCCAAGGGACACATCCCATCCCAGCACTGGCCACAACAGCCAGCACAGACACACACAGTGTTACATGGAAGCATCGCTACACAGGATGCAACACAGTGCACGGACAAACACCCACCCATACCCAAGGGCACACCAACACAGGGACACTGTAGCTGGTCAACCAAGCCACTGGCGTGGTGGCCACGGCAGCCATGTACACGCCCAGCACCCCTACATGGCATAGGTGTGCCAGCCACCCCGCGCAGGCACCATGAAGTTGTATGCCACCAGCATGCGCCAGAGCACAAGTGACAGACACTGGAGCACATCTCCTGCAACAGACACAAGTGACAGCATGGAGGGGACAACAACAGCGGAGGCCACAGTGCCACGAGGCAGGCGTGCACCATACTGGTGATGGGAGGCAACCTGGCATTGTGCTGGGTACACTGGTTGTCCAGCATGGACAGCCACCACTGACATGCCAGCAGACCATGCATATCACAGACATGCAAGGGTGTCAGCTGCACAGGCCATGGATGGTCTGACAGGGGTGCCATGCACATAGTGCATGCGCCAGGACCACTGCACACAGGCATCCAGTGCACAGAGAACAACACACAAACCACAGACAGTGACTGATCCCCCGCCCACACCATAGGCAGTTTCCTTCCAGACACACACACTGCCCATGCGTGCACCACACCTGATGCCATGCACACCACTGCAGCTGAGCACCTGTAGCCGCTGCAAAATCAGAGACCACTACAGTTGTCATAACAAGCGAAATGTATTAAAAAGAGGTAAGCAACAAACTATTTACAAATATTTACAATGGGGGAAGGGCCACATACCAGGTGGGGGCGGGTAAGGGCAGGGTGAACATATAGGAGAGGGAAGAAGGGGTGTGAGGGTGGGTTCAGGGGGTGCGATGTTTCCAGGGGCATGGATGGCTCATCATCCGCCCGCTCGTCATCCATGTGCCAGCAGCGTCCTCTGCCTCCTGACCCGTGCTGGTCACTCTCTGGAGGATCTCTAGGGATGCCCTCGCCAACTGCAACAACTCCTGCAGTCCCTCTCTATGGCCAGAAGTCACCGTCCACCTAGGACAGGGAACAGAGTCAATACGTGTGACTGTCCAGCCCCCTGCAGCCCACCCATTGTGCATGGCATACAGCCCTGTGCCACGCCCCTGTGATGGTGTGTGACCACCCACAGTGACCGCATCCACAAGACCTGCCTACCCAGGCACCCACAGCCATGTGGACCACTGCACACACCACCGCCCATGTCCCGCACAGCACAACCGTGGTCGTGACAGTGATTTGGCTATGCGGTGCGAGGCATTGGCACAGCCATGTACCTGTTGCCGCACGGACCACCATTGGCGCACTCCCAGACATGCAGTGCCACTGGACAGTGCTGACTGTAACAAGTTGCGTGCATGGCAGTGGTGTCAATGGATGGGTGGCCATGCCCTGCTGCCCACCCTGTTACACAGCATGCAATAGTAATCATGGATGTAAGGCACTCACCATCATCAGGCTGGTCCCTCGCCTCTCGGACCTTCATCCCTCGGCCTGCTGGTCCTCCTGGCGGAGCCTCCTCTCTCGCCGCCCGCACTCCCCTGGGCCTAAGGTGCAAACATGGCGAGAGGAACATCAATACAATCCGTAGCAAAGTCCCCGCCCCCATGTGTGTGCAGTCCCACACAGCCATACCCATCCACCCCACCCTGATACCACCACCATGGCCAACACTGGGCGTCCCCGCATGCGGACACATGCAACCGTGATACCGTATGGGCGTTAACAGTGTATGAATAGGGCACCTACCTGGCCATGGCACGTGTCCCTCCTGGCACGTCCCGCAGGTGGGCAAGCATGTCCGGGTCCCTCGCGGAGGTCTCCGTGCCTGTGGCGACACTGCTCGGCTGTCGCCCGATTCCGTGGCCTCCTCCAGCGCAACTGCCACCTCATCCCACACTGCACTCCTGGCCCTGTCCCAGGGTGCATCTCCATAGTGCCCCAGCATGGGGCTCACGATGGCCACCAAATTGGCGAATTCAACCTGGCTCCACATAGCAGCCCTTCTCTGTGCCATCTCAACAGATAGTTGGAGTCAAATGGCGCTCGGCAGCGTGTCCGCCCGCGTGCAGATGCTGCCGGTACAGCGCTACCATTTCCTATCACACTGTCACCAACAGCACGATAGTGGGTGCACCCATGCAGATGCATGGTGCCTAGGAGTGCAAAGGTCGGGCACAGGGTCAAGGGTCTCACGCACGGACAGCCATAGCGATTGGAAACCCAATGCGTAGCACGATTAGTGCCTGTTTGCCACCTCCTGTAGTGGTCTACAGTGCTGTGGCCCCAGTGTGCCTACAGGCGCCCAGTGCCACAGCGCCATATATGTGAACAGCGCAGTAGCACCACTGGCACAATGGTGGCCATGCCCTGCATTGCCTCCCATGCACAGCACGTCAGCAGCGTGGCAGGCGTCCGTCATCACCCGGCATGCGCAATTTGGTGTGTACTGCGTATGTCACAGAACTGCGCCCTTGCCTGAGCACGTTCAACACAATTGAGCAAAGCGCAACAGCGCGATATTCAGCGCGATATGCAAATCAACTAATCAGCCATTCAATGGTGCAGATACTGCATTTGCATCCACAAAAATGCGCCTCACCTCATTTGCATGTGTTGCGCTATAAAATGCGACATTAGGCTGCACTGGCCATAGTCGGGTTACTGCAGTCTATTGTGGTGAGTTGCATGCTGTTTGGGAGTGTGGACTGTGGTGTGGGATCATGCATGGGACTTGACAGTCACAGGTAACACCTGTCATTCTCACAGGATGAATAATGACTGATCGTGAGGTGGAGGAAGAGGAACAGAGGCGTGGGCGGAAGAGACCTACCTTCACCAAAGCAGAAACAGATGCCCTGTTTGAGGCCTACCTCGACCAGGAGCCACTGCTCAGCAGACACCAGGGAACACCACAGGCCCATGCTGCTGCATGGGAAGAGGTGATGCGTGCGTCAACCTGCATGGCAGCCACCAGCGGTCCGTGCAGGAGTGCAAAAGAAGATGGGCATGGACAGGCGGAGGATTAAGGAGAAGGTGGCTGCCATCAGGGCAGCACAGTCTCGACCGGTGGGGGACAGCTGGACATGCAACACCTGACCCCACAAGAAGAGCGGGTTTGCTGGCAGCATGCAGCGTTGTGCCATCGAGGGTGTTCCGGGTGGTGGATTCCAGAAGGGGTAACCCTTCACTGCATAGTGGGTCCTGGTCTGTCAATGGGGAGGGGACAGGGTAGGGCAGATACATTAATGCTACTGTTTTCCCTTACAGCTCCTGAGCATCTACATGGGTCAGCGGTGGTGGGCTTGTCCACTGGGGTGGTAGCATAGAGATAGAGGAGGCCCGTCCACCTCCACAGGCATCACGAGGATCAGGGTGACAGTGGCCCGCCTGGACATCCGGACTGATGTTGGTGGAGCAGGTGTGGAGGAGCCCTGCCCGTGTCCCAGCATGCCAGCGTCCATGGATGCCAGCATGCTGAGGCTCGGGCTGGTGCTGGATCCGTCACTTATGATGATGGAGTTAACTTCTAGGCAGTGATATGTGTGGCCACAGGATGGCCACACAGCAGGTGACTTATCAGGGCATGGCCGGGTGCCTGCCGCGTGGAGTCCTGCGTGACATCACAGTCCCAGCCTGTGCCTGTCTACACCAGTGGGCAGCACAGATGTGTGTCCAGGACAGTGGGGCTGTTGCGGCCACTGCAGCAGCACCGTTGAGCCCTGAGCAGCAGCGGAGGGTAGTGTCAGCAGTCAGCCAATGGCCATGGGGTACAGTGTCAGGGGTGGCATCAGTGCAACGCCTGTGGACACGCCCAGGCTTGCCCTGAGGTGCTGACATCAGGCCGCGAACACCGCGAGGGACAGCATGCCGATCAGGCAGATGACCTCTTAGATGAAGCACACCCGCATACTCCAAGCATCAGCCAGTCAGCATTTGCGGCTTGTGGCGGTGGTGGATGCACTCAGTTTGACTCTGCGCAAAGGCAGAGGAGGCGGTACAGCAGAGTCTCACTCTGCTCCTGGCGAGATGGACGGATGCAGGAGGATGTGACCGCTGCCATTGACAGGCAATCACAGCTGTCATGGCCACAATGGGCACACAGTTATTTGCCCATGCGTCGCGAACCCGCAGTGCAATGTCCACCTCCATTCCCGGCGTCGTGCAACACCTCCTTGTCGACACGGGTTCAGCTGTGGCATCCCGAGCATGCCTGGCGCAGGCATGTTCAGTGTGCTGCAGACCCCTGCACGACCACGGTCATGTTCATGCAGTGGAAGCCCTGGGGACCGTCGGTGCCACCTCATGAGGCCATTGGTCAGCCTGTCATTGCTGGCGAGTCTCGGCGGGCCACCCATGCAGCTGTGGTGGCCGTGGCACTGTGGCGTGTGACTGACCTGTCTCCCAGCATGGCTACTGTCTGATGCTGCCTGTGTGCATTGTGTTGTTCAACGTGCAATGCCGCAGGGTGGAGTACCGGCCTGCTGCGCATGCACACATTCCATCTGTACACCTCCCGGCTGCTGTCCGCTGTGGTGTGTTGATGATGCTTGTGTTGCGCTGTCCACCACTGTGCAATGGTGCCCAGCGTCTGACACACGCACAATGACAGGCACTGGGCGGTGGTCTGTGGGCGTGTGTGTGGCTGGGGTGGCGGTCGGGGTCAGTGTGCCTCCTATCCTTTGTGCATGTCTTGTGAGGTGTGTGTGTGTGTGTGTGTGTGTGTGTGTGTGTGTGAGTGGACCGCGTGCGTGTTAGACCTTGCCCATCCCTGACGGTGTCGGTTCCATGCTCGCCAATTCCCTTAACGACATGCACCCTGGTGTTTGTCCATGCGTGTTTGTGGGTTGTGCCTTTGCCACTGGTAGTTGCACATGGCCCCATGACTTACCTGGGTTGGTTGAAGTGCTCCTCTGTGATGGTGTCCGGTGCAGCTGTGCCATCTGGATCAGTCAGGGTCCCATCGACCAAGGGGGCTGCCACTCACCATCTTCACCAGCGTCCTCCTCGTCCCCCATCGCTGTCCCCTCTTCAACCTGTACAGCTATCCCACAATCGTTGGCCATGTTGTGTAGGATGCAACAGGCCAGGAATAGCCCGAGACCTTTGAGGGGCTGTACTGTGAGGCACTGCCAGATGTGTCCAGGCAATGGAAGCGTGCCTTCAGCATTCCGAGCAGCCAGCTCGATGACATTGCGTGTGGTGGCATGTGCGTTATTGTAGCGTTGCTGCGATGGGGTGCGTGGGCAGCGGTATGGTATGAGCAGCCAGGGATGGGTGGGTATCCACTGTCACCTGTGTGAGGGTGGATGTTAGTTTGGTGATCAGCGTCCACCTGCCTTGAGCCATCTAGGCCAATACCCATGTCACCTCTGACTATGCCTCTCCCAAGCTCCATGTCTTTCTGCATGCTTTGCATACTCGCCCACTAGGTGGCCAGTGGGATGTCCCCACTCTCGAACCTTTGGCACAGTGCTGACTGGTGCCAGATGAAGGCATCACGTGCTCCCCAGGGTGCATGGCACAGACATTGATTATCGCCCCCCTGCCGCACACCACCTGGTAGTTGATGTTTGCATACCCCGTCCGATTCATGTATGCGGCGCCTCGGTCAGGTGGTGTGCGGATGGCCACATGGGCAGTCTACTGCCCCTAGCATGCCAGGCATCGTGCTACCTGTGGAACTCCTGTATGTTTGCTGTGTGCTCTGCTGGCGTGCTGGGAAGCGGATGTACTCCGCAGCATGTGGCAGCAGATGCGCTGAGGAATTGGGTGAGGTGGTGTGCGCGGCTGATTGGGATATGCCTGTCGTGTTCCCTGTTGGTCTCTGGAAGGTACCTGTGGCGAGCAGGCATATGCAAGCTGTCACTTGGTCTCCACTGACAGAGCATGGCTCCGTCGTGTGAGTGCCTGAATCACATCACTGCACAGCTCACAGAGCCGCCTCAAATTGCCCAATTCAGGCGGTACCGTACCGATCTCAGTATCAGTGTACAGCTCGGCTGGTGTGGGCTCAGTACTGCCTGTTGGGGGCATACTGCTGACGGACCGTTCTACAGCCGCGCCCCTGCTGCCTGCCTTCTCACCCCCTCATAACTGCCTCCATCTGGATGGTGGCACTGGCCATGTCCCTGGCTTGTGTTACCCCCAGCAGCTGTTTCTGTGTTCTCCTCGCTGTTCTTGCTGCTACTTCCCTGCACGGAACACCTCCCTGTAGTGGCCTCAGTGCTGTGTGCACTTCCCCTTTTGGACTGCACTGTGGCAGAGGCTCCCCACACCTTCCCTGTTCCTGGGGGTTCCAGGTGCTCTGTCTCTGTCCTGCCCTGTCCTGCTCCCAGTGTTAGGTGCCTGTGTGGCTGCCTACAGTTCAGTAACATGTGCCTTCCCTGCAAGCGTTCTTGCGCCTCTCTCTTGTTCCTTTTATTTTTGGTGATTTCTGCTATCGCAACTTCCGTGCTCCCCTATTGCGCGCATGGTGCATGTTGTTGAATATCACACTGCGCCATTTATGCATGGTTCCTCCCCTTCAGTTGCACATGCATTCATTATCATTGCGCTCTTGCACAGTGTGATTTGAAGCGCATCTGCCTCCGCTGGAATCATGCAGAATCAGCGCAATTTGGACTTGCACTGGTGCATCCCTATTGCACATGGCGCAACCCTTTTGAATATCTGGGCCTATTTATTTATTTGAAAATTGGTGACCAGGAAAGGCATTGATCCGAGGCTCCCTTCTAGTGCAAACCAAGGGCTGGAACTAGGAGATACAAAATACACAGCAGAGACCCAGTTTGCAGTTACAATTGTAACCCGGGCACCGTGTGCCAATGGGCTACTACCCTGCCTTTGTACACAGTCTAGGTTGGGGGCCTGGGCTTTGTTCAGAATGGTCTCGAGTTTGTTTTCAAATGATTTCACAATAAGCATGGTGCCTCCACCCAGAGTAAGGTTTTGTGGGCCAGTTGGTAATTTGGGTACAACCCCCAAGGATGCTGCACCTATTCACCTCCCTTCCCAAACACCTCACACACAGAAATACACTTTTACCTTACACTTCTGGTACCAACCATGCAATTAGAGGAGATCTGGAGACCGGCAATGGCACCACAATATGCACAGGGTTAGATACAGACCCCTTCTCAGGGGAGGAAATGGACAAGGAAATGATAGAAAGTATACTTAGAATGGCAGAAAAAGGGAGATATTGCTGATGGGTGATCTGAATATGCCAGATGTTAACTGGAGTGCAGTTGCAGCAGCCACTTCTAAGAGTGGGTTATTCTAGATGCCCTACAGGGGGCATGCCTAGACAACTAGTATTGGAGCCCACTCGAGAGGGAGCAATCTTAGACCTGGTTCTCTCAAATGGAGATGAAGAGGGATCACAGTTGTAGAAGTGGGTAGCCATCTGGGAACTAGCGACCATCGAACAGTATGGTTCACAATAAACCCAGAAATAGAGTCAAGCCATACAAAGACAAAGGTACTGGATTTTAGGAGGGCTGACTTTGTCAAAATGGGTGAGTGCCTAAGGAATGCACTAGCAAATGGGCAGGAAGAGGAGGGTGGAAGAACAATGGGAATAATAAAACTGCCATCACAGAGGTGTCAAGCCTTTGTGTAAAGCAAATAAACAAACGAAACGAGGTAAGAAACCACTATGGTTCTCAAAGGAAGTGGCAGTGAAGGTTCAAGACAAAAAGAAAGCATTCAGGAAGTACAAGGAATCACAGAAGGAACAGGACAGAGAACTATATTAGTTAAAGCAAAAGAAGCTGGGAAGGCAGTCAGATCAGCAAAGGCCCAAACTGAGGAAAAGATAGCAACTCAGTTAAGAAGGGGATAAAACCTTTATAGGTACATCAGGGCAGAAGGAAGACTAAGGGAGGGATAGTGAGGCTTAATAAAGGGAGGGAGGTGGGCAGAGGGTGACTGTGAAAAGGCAGAGATACTAAACAAATATTTTGCTCAGTATTTACAAAGGAAGAGGGAGGTACCTAAAACAAACAGTAGAAACACTCTGGATACAGAAGTTGATACCAGCCCATTTACAGAAGAAAGGGTTCTGAAAGAACTCTTAAAACTGAAGGTGGACAAAGCAATGGGGCCTGATGGGATTCATCCCAGAATTCTGAAAGAACTAAGGGTAGAACTAGTGACACATGACTACCCTCTTTAACAAATCATGGGAGGATGGGGTGGTACCCGAGGACTGGAGGAGGGCAGATGTGATTCCCCTTCACAAAAGTGGGAGCAAGGGAAGCAGGAAACTACAGACCTGTTAGTTTAACCTCAGTGGTAGGGAAAATGATGGAATCACTTCTGAAGGAAAGAATTGTTAAATATCTAGAGGCCAAGAGGCACAGGACCCAAGGCAGCATGGATTCACAGCGGAAGGTCATGCCAGACAAATCTGATAGATTTCTTGACTGGGTGACCAAAGTAGTTGATCAGGAGGGGCTGTAGACATGGCCTACCTAGACTTTAGCAAGGCATTTGACACAGTCCCACACAAAATATTAATATACAAGTTAGCCAGCCTGGAGTGGGTCCCAAGATGACAGCCTGGGTAAAGAATTGGCTGGAGAATAGGACACAGAGGTAATAGTAAATGGAGTCCACTCTGAAAAAAGAGGGGTTAGTAGTGGGGTACCCTTGAGGTTGATATTAGGACAGTCCTCTTCAATGTCTTTATAAGTGACATTGCAGAGGGACTGGAAGAAAAATATCTCTTTGCAGATGACACAAAGATCTGCAACAGGGTTGATGCACAGGGTGGGGTGGAAAGGATGAGAAGGGACTTGGCAAGGTTAGAGGAATGGTCAAATGTATGGCAGCTTAGATTCAATGCTAAGAAGTGCAGGTAATGCACCTGGGAAACAAAACCCAGGGAAGAGTACACAATGGGGGTGAGATACTAACAACAACAAAAATGGAAAGGGACCTGGGGGTAGTCATATCAGATGACCTAAAGGTGGGCAAGCAATGTGAGAGGGCAGCAAGGAGGGCTGGGGGATACTGGGATGCATAGGGAGGCAACACCAGTAGAAAACAGGAAGTTATTATCTCTCTGTACAGACAGCTAGTGAGACCCCATCTGGAGTACTGCATGCAGTTCTGAGACCCAATCTCCGCAAAGACATAGACAGGATGGAAGCTGTCCAGAGGAGGGCAACTAAAATGGTGCAGGGTCTGCACGGAAGACATATGAAGAGACTTAAGGAGCTTAATATGTATAGCCTCGAGGAAAGGAGGGAGGGGGGACATGATAGAAACTTTCAAGTACCTCAAGGGAATCAACAAAGTCCAAGAGGGTAGCATCTTTCAAAAAGAGGTGTGCAAGAACAGGGGCACAATTTGAAGATAGAAGGGGGCGGCTCAGAGGTAATTTAAGTATTTTTCACAGAGGTGGTGGATGTATAGAAACGGCCTTCCAGAGGAGGTTGTGGAGTCACAAACAGTGGTGGGAATTCAAGCATGCATGGGACAGTCATAAGGCAATTCTAGGGGTGGGGTAGGAAGAAGTAGGCTGCTGGTTAACTAGGATCTGCAGCTTATCCATCAGGTGGGAAATGGGCTGACTGGGTGGGCCAAGCGGTCCTTATCTGCCGTCAAATTCTATGTTTCTATGTTTCTATAATAATATGCTCACTGACACGCCTGTAGGAAAAGAATAATCACAGCTTTATTTACCATAGGGGTTAGGAACAGGAGGAATACCTGGAACAGGGATGTACCTAGTATTAAATATTTAATTGTTTGGCAGAAATGCAATGCAGGGATATACTCAACTGGCACTGGACATAAACAGTGAGTAGTAAACAACAGTGCCCAACCTCCTATCAGCATGCAACAAGGTAACATAGACCACCCCAACTCTTGTTTGATACAGACCCGTAGTCCTACGCTGTGGTACCCCAGACTGGTGCAGACCTGTTGCCACAGGTTGGCGGCGTCAGTGCACTTAAACATTGCAAATAATAACTGTAACTGTAGCTGGCTATGGCAATTGTTAAATACACTCCCCTGAGTCTTTTGCAGGGCAGCCCTGCTTACTCACGGTTTGGTGAACAGTCTGGGTGACACAAACAGGCTGGAGATAGAGGTTTTCTGAGACCATTCTTGAACTGCACCGTACTGGTATCGGGGTAGTTGGTGGTGCACCACAACAGCAGGAAGCAGGAAACAGCAAGGCAGGTTACAGGAGATGAACAAATGCTGATCTTCACTCTGGATGGCCTTTGTAAGCGGTGTTCACCTGACACGCCTCTTGACCTCCTTCTTCTCAGTGGTCCCCGAATGATTGGGGGTGACAGTTCTTCATTCCCCTGGCTTCAACAGGAATTTCAGTCACCCTGCTGGCCAGTAACAGTAGCCAAAGGGTGGAAAACACTGGTTCCACACAGGAACAAACAGTCTCTAGCTTTCTTTGTCAGTCACCCAAACACCTCTACTAGCAGGCATTGCTGCTGGTGCTGATCCTCCATAGGCAGGGCGCCAAGGCAGGGTGATCCCCTCAGGAACGAACAGTTTCTGGTAAACTTTTCAGTCAGGATCTGCTGAGATTCACTCCATAGATAGGTTTAGCTGTTAAACCTGTCAAAAACAGCAAAGCAGGCATAGTTTGTCTTGTCTTCAAGGTTGGTGAAACCTCTTTTGTCAGAAAAACACTTCTCCGTTCTGGAGATCCAGTCAGGAGACCCTCTGACTGGCTTGAGGGCTCCCTCCAAGTGCCACAAAGCCTCCTTCACTCTCAGGGCTTGAGAAGAACTGCCCCATGCTGTAACAATCTGTTTTTCTTTCTTTAAACAAAAGGCAGCCTCTGATTGGCTGATAGAACTGTCCATCATGTTACGTGACACCTGATTGGTCCTTGTTTGAGCGCCAGTCACAGTGAATACTCCCTCGCCCAGAAGCCACCTCTCAGTCCTCCAAGGCTTCTACAAAAGCTGATTGGCTGGCACAGGGTCTCTAGGATAACTGCTGTAATACACAGTCTAAAGGCAGTCCTAACATTAAATGTACATTGCCAGCAAACAACATATATTTACTTTTACCTGTACACATGTACTTGCAGTCCCTACTATGCCTACAATCCTGTGGCAGGATGAAGTCTGTGGGTGCCACCATTTGACAATCGCACCTTCCATTATGTAGCCCCCAGCACTATTATGTTGCATTCATTTGTGCCAGGAAACTACATTTCTCAGCAGCCTTAGCTGCTTGGCTCATTTGCATGCACTTTGAGCACTGCAAAGGAAAAAAACATCTTTTTAGCCCTGTGGTTCCTCCTCATGTCTCCAGACCCTGATTAGCTGATTTGGGGGTCCAGGATCATGGAGAGAACTCTATTTTGCCACAAGAGCGGCTTTATGTTGCTTTTCAACTCCAAGGCGGTGACAAGTGGGGTGCCACAGGGCTCTGTGTTAGGGCCAGTATCGTTTGGGCTCTTCATATCAGACATTGGACATGGGGTGGTGAGCAAGGTAAGTCTGTTTGCTGACAACACCAAAATCGAGCAGTGGTGGATGGAGAGGAGGGGTGGAAGCAGCTGCAGGAGGACCTAAGCAAGCTAGAGGAGTGGTCAGAGAGGTGGCGGCTGGGGTTCAATGCAAGAAGTATAGGTTATGCACATTGGGGCAAAGAGCAAGGAGAGAATACTGGCTGGGGGTTAAGCTGGGGATCACTGAGGAGGAAAGACCTTGGGGTAATATAGGGAACCATGGAACAACACTGCCAGTGCAGGGAGAGCGGCTGCAAACCAAACAAAATGCTGGGGTGCATAGCGGAGGTTTTTTGTCCAGGTAAAGTGAGATGATCTTGCCTCTACAGATCGCTGGTAAGGCCGCACTTAGAGTATTGTGTGCAGTTTTGGAGGCCATACCTAAAGCATGATCTCAAGCTGCTGGAGGGAGTGCAGAGGAGGGCAACAAAAGATGATATGTGCAATGGAGGAGACTATGACAGCAGACTGGGAGACCTCAATATGTACACCCTGGAGGATAGAAGGGACAGGGGGACATGATAGAGACATTCAAGTATCTGAGGGGAATCAATAAGGATGGGGCAGATGGGGTGTTTAAGTTAAGAAGGGAGGGTCACCAGGGGCATGGGCTAAGAATGGAGGAAGATTTAGGAAGGAAATGAGAACACTATTTCACAGAGAGGGTGGTAGCAAAATGGAATGCCCTACCAGAATGGGTGGTATCATGTAAATCTGTGAACAGCTTCAAAGGGCATGGGACAGGAAACAGGGGAGAGTGAGGGTGGGGTGGCAGTGGGATGAGAAAAGGAAGGGAGTTGGGGCAGCTGCAAACTAGAGGTGTTGGCTGCACACTCGAAGCAGACTTAGATAGACTAGGTGGTTTGTTTCTGCTGGCACATTCATATGTTCGTATGTTCTCAGTATGTTTTGTTATAATTCCTGATAGGTGCCCAGAGCCTCCAGGGCGGTTAATCATGACCTTCTAGTCCAGCAGCTTGCATCTATTGGTCTGTCTACTGTGACAGTTACCTGGTTTAAGAGCTACCTCACTAATCACTCTCAGCAAGTTAGGATTGATAACATCTTATCTGATAGTAGACCTGTTCACTCCGGTGAACCCCAGGGCTCCATCCTGGGTCCCGTTTTATTCAGTTTGTTCCTAAACAGGCCCCTGCTGCCAGTAGCTGTCTGATACTGCTCTATGCAGATGATGCAGTCCTGCATACAAGTGATCCTGATCCTTTAACTTGGAATGTAAGCTCCAGGACAGCTTTACTGCAGTTGAGAGATGGTTCAGAGAACATAAACTCGTTCTAGTATTAAAAAAATAAGACCTTGTTGTTTTCCAGTCCCCAGAGTAGGCATCGTTCACATCCACTCAACATAACAAATGAGTCTGGGACTACATTGGAACTTCGTCCAGAATTTCAAATATTTGGGGATCACAATAGACAGCACTGTGTCACATTCCTACCACACTGAAAATGTTGCAAAGGCTGTGAACATCCATATTGGTCTGCTTCTGAGGCACAAGCAAAGTCTTACCCTAGAGCCCTAAATCTACGCTATCCAGAGTTCAGTGGTCTCTGTTTATTGACATTGAGTCTATAGCTCCGCTACGACATAGCCTTCACTGTATAAAGGTCACCTTAAATAAAGCCTGTCGACTCCTAACTGGTTCCCATGGCTCACACATACATGTGGCCTTATGACCAGGCAAACTGGCTCCAGTTCACAGACAGGTTCAGGTTCCAATCATGCCTTCTGGCCAAAAAGTGAATCTGGGCCTCATGCCAAAGGGCGTACAGAAGCTCTTTACTCCCTATGATAACAGTCATTCCACCAGAAGCCCAGATAGCATGGTCTTTAAAATTCCTAGGTGTCTGCTCTCTTGGTCAAAGAGTTTTTGCTACCATGCTCCCACTTGGATTAATAATCTTCCTCCTGCCATCTCCTTGATAATTGCATGAGGCCCTACAAACGTGAGCTCTGAAAACATCTCAATGCTAATGCTATCTGTGACTGCTTTCCTTAGCCCCTCAATGCTGTTTTCCATGTCCCTAAGCAGGTCTCCCTCGTGACCACATGGCCCCTAAATCCTGCACTGTTACTTCCTTCACATGCCCTAATGTAATCTATCTCCTCCTTCCTTCCTTCCTTCCTTCCTTCCTTCCTTCCTTCCTTCCTCCTCTGTCAAACTCCCCTTCCCCACCACCCCTCTTTTCTCCTACAATCCTCTCCCATCTGCCTTCCCAACCCCCCACCAAAAAAATGCTTCAATAAGGCCTTCCTGGGCTGATGCTTCCCACTTCTATGGGTGTCGGCTGCCCTGGGCTGCTGTAACCCCCAAACATAGCCCTCCATCCTGACAACTCAGTCTGCTGCAGTACCTCTCTGCCTTATAGGCATCCCTCAGTCTGACTTGTCCTCTCTTCCTAAACTGCCTTAACTCTCTCACAAACTTGTGGTACTTATAATAACCTGCTGACTTAGTCTGTTTGTTTGTGTTTATATTAATATTAAGTTTCATACTTGTTATTAGCTCTATTGTATACCTATATGTTTTTTGTTTGTTTTTAATCACTGTTAATGTAATTCTGACGTGGAACCTATGTAATGAGCTTGTTCTCAAAGGTGTTAATCCAGACCACAATAAATAAAATAAATAAATAAATAATTCCTGTTAGGAGCCCAGAGCCTACAGGATTAAGCGCTACAAATAAAATTGCCCTTTAAAACAATAGCATGCTACCACACGTGTGGGACCCACCAGCTCACACTTTCATGGTGCAGCTGCACAGTGGTTCGCATCTTTGCTCTTCCAGCTCTGCTTTGTAGAAAACACTTTGCAGGGCTGGCAGGAGGTTCAGAAGGCAATGTAAGATCCCAGCTGGCAGCAGTGAGCAGCAGAGAGTCCCTGGGAGCTAACAGTAGCTATACACTTTTGGTGGGGTTACACTCTTCCGTGCCTTAAAACCTTGGTGTCCATACCATGCCCTTAACCAGGTCCTGGCACCATTAACCACAAACATAACATCGGACATATGAAAATGCCAGCAGAAACAGGCCTCATGGTCTGTCGAGTCTGCTTGATTGTGCAGCTAGCCCCTCATATCACAGCTGCCCTCCCACCTCCCTCCTTAGATTTATCCTCCCCTTACCCTGTCCCATCCCTCTTGAAACTGCCCACCATCTTACAGGCCACCACCTACTGTGGTAGAGTGTTCCACTTGCCCACCACCCATTTTGCAAAGAATTGTCTCCTTACCTCCCTCCTGAATCTTCCCCCACCAGTCTGTGACTGTGCCCTCTCGAGTCCTTCCTCTTCTTAATTGGAGCATCCCTCTGCTCGAGTCTTATTTATCCCTTTCAAGTATTTAAGGTCTCAATCATGTCCCCATCCTCCTCTCCTCCAAGGAATACATATTTATCTTGCTCAGCCTTTCCTCGTGGGCTTGCCCTCCAATCCCTGGATCATTTTGTCACTCTATGCTGCACCCCTCCAACAATCTGACATCCTTCCTCAGGTACAAGCACCAGAACTGCATGCAGTACTCCAAGTGCGGCCTGACCAGTGACCTGTACAGGGAGGACTACCTCCCTACTTCTGGAGAGATTCCCTCGCTATGCACCCCAGCATCTTGTTGGCCTCGCTGCCACCTTACTACACTGAGCAGAGTTGTTCATACTCCCATTTTAAGTAACCATAGGTCCTTTTCCTCCACAATACTACCCAACTGTATGCCTCCCAGCTGATAGTCCCTCCCTGGTTCTTTGCTCTGAAGTGCATTGTCTTGCAGTTCTTGGCATTGAACCCCAGCTGCCATGCTTCTGACCATTCCTGCAGTTTAGTTAGGCCATCCTGTAGCCCTTCCATCCTCAATGTCATCAACCACTGCCCCCATTTTGGTGTTGTCTGCAAACAGACTGATCTTACTTCAGATCCCATGTGAGATATCAACTATGAATAACCAACAACACTGGCCCCAGCATCGATCTCTGTAGCACCCCACTCATCCCTGCCCTCGGTGCTGAGAGTTCCCTCCCACTACCACCCTCTGCTACCTACCCCTTAGCCAATTCGTTATCCATTTCACCATCTTCACTCCCACCCCACAGCTTCCAGCTTTCCCAGCCTCCCAAGCAACACAGAGTTAAAGGCCTTGCTGAAATCCAAATACAGGACATCCCCGCATGGCCCTTGTCTAGTTCCCTTGTCACCCAATCGTAGTACTCAATGAGGTTGGTTTGACAGGATCTGCCCAAGACAAACCCATGCTAATGCCCATCCTGGAGTTCACTGTCCTCCAGAAAGATCACCAGCCTCTCGTTCAGGATTGTCTCCATGAGCTTCCCCATGATTGATGTGAAGCTCATAGGCCTGTAGTTTCCGGTTCATCCTTTGGGCCCCTTTGTGGATGGGCACCACATGAGCCGTCCTCCATTCCTGTGGTACACATCCTGTGTCCAGGGAGGTATTGAACAGGTCAGCCCGTGGCACTGAAAACCTCAGCCAGCTCCTTGAGTACCCCAGGGTGAATACTGTCTGGCCCAGGTGCCTTGTCCACCTTCAGTGCCTCAGTCCTTCCAGTACCCTGTCCTCAGTAATCCTCACATCTGTCACCCCCGCCTACCCCACCCTCCCTTGTGGTACCTGCCCACTTCCTCTTGCATGAATACAGAACAGAAGTATTCATTTAATGCCTCTACCTGATCCTCCCTCTCTCACCCACCCACCCTGTCCTTTTTATCCTCACAGTTTGGTCCTTGTTGCTCTTTCTTTCCCTTATGTATCTGAAAAAATCCTTTTCTCCATTTTAATACCCTGTGCCAGTCTCAGCTCCTGGAAGCCTTGGCTGCTCTTACTGGTTTGGTGACCTCTCTGGATTTTTCTTGTACATCTCCTTGTCTTCTCCCTCCTGACTTTTGAACCTCTGGAATGCCTCTCTCTCTTGTCCCTCACCCCCTCCCTGACCTCCTGAGTCATCCAACTGGGCTTCTTTGCCCTCCCTTTCTTGCTGTGTGTTCTAGTATATGCCCCATAGCCTCCACTAGCCCCTTTTTTATGACATCCCACTTCTAATTTGTGTTTCCAGCCTGGTTGAACCCCTCCAGGTGCCACGCCAGAATTTCCCCCATGTTTTTAAAGTCTCCGCCTAAAGTCAATCACCTTGGTACCTGTACCCCCAGCTTCCTCCCATGTTGAGTGTGAACCACACTGAGTAGTGATTGCTTCCTGCCGGTAGGTCCTTCACCCCCAGATCCCTTACCATCTCCCCACTGGACTGTACAAGGTTTAGAGTATTTCCTATCCGAGTTGGCTCATAGACCAATTGCATCAAGATGCTGTCCTGAAATGCCTCTAACAGAACTTGCTCCCTTGCACTTGTGGTGGTTGGGGTACTCCAATTCACCCCACGTAGGTTGAAGTCCCCCCACCACCATGTTACCCTTCCTGCAGACCCTTCGGATTTGCTCAGCTAACTCCCTGTCCAGGTCCTCCAGTTGAGCTGGTGGTCTATTAACTACCCCATCCTCAATGTCCTGCCTTTGAGTCCTGAAAATGCATCCATAGGGCCTCTGTCCTGCCTCCTCCCTAATCCCTTGCACACCTTATCCCCTCCCGTACATGGATGCCACTCGCCTCTCTTTGGTCCTATCCTTTCTGAATATCCCATGCCCTGGGACCATCAACTCCCAGTCCTGGTACTGGGTGGCCCACGCTTCCATGATGGCGAAATGTCCAACCTCCCTCTGCAAATGGGACCTAAAACTCAGCTGACTTGTTTCTGATGCTCCTCGCATTCAGTGAGACCACTCTCAACCCACTCCCTTCAACTCTCTAACCCTTCTCCCTCCTTTCTTCCACCCCCTCGTGTCCCTCCCTTTGCCTTCCCCATTAAATAGAGGGCTGCTTGTCAGGCCCCTCTCCTGGACCCCTGTCTACCAGCTGACCCTCCTCCCCTTCTAGTTTAAATTCATCTTTGTTTCTGTGTACTCCTCTAACTTCTGCTTCAGTACTGCTTCCCCTCCTTTCTCAGGTGTAGTCTGTCCCTGGCATACAGGTCATTCCTGTCCCAGGTTCTATCCCAGCCACCACCAAGCCATACCCCCTTGGCGACACCATTCCCCAGTCAAGTATTAAACTCACCTATCCTTCCTTTCCTTGCTGTACTCATGCAGGGGTTCTAGGAGTACCTCCAAGAAGACCACCGATCCCCCAGCTCCTCACACAGCCTTCTCAGTTCCTTGAACCTCTCCTATACCACTTCCACCATCCCCCTGCCAGGTCGTTCGTACCACATGCACCATGACATGAGGTCTCCTCCTCCTTCTCTGCACATTTAAGAAGAGACTGCCCTATTTACACAACCAATCTATCTAGACAAATAGCATCTATCTATTATATGTAACAAACAGGCTAGACTAGACAATTGCTTTCTAGTCTAAGTAGCAAACAAACATACATCATATAGAAAATACTAAAAGCCTTTAGATTTGACACACTTTAAAATTGGTACCAGCTGGATTTTTTCATCGTTAAATGCTATAGGATGAAATCTACATTTGTTAGAGCACTAGAACAATGGCCATTTACGTTTGCATCCCATCTTAAGAGACTTTTTCACTTTTCAATCTCCCTTTTTAACTTTGGGATTGTACCCGGCCTGGGGGGTTTAACTTCTGGATGGCATAAGATAATTCTTCGTAAGATCTAGGTGTAACATAAATCCCTTTGTGCACCACATACAAGGGCAGATCAGTGGGTTCTCCTGGGGTGTCATATGTGAATCTTAGAACAGGTTTTAGGCTTCGTTCAGAGTGTTGTACTGGCACCATCTCTTCTTCTTTGGCTTCAGGAGGTGCCCCCACCGTCTCATCGACCAGCAATGAGCTATTCAGAGTTGAAAAGTTTCCAGTACCTCCTCTGGAACTTCTATGGATTGCTCAGGTTCTTCAGATTCTATTTGTTCTAACACAAACTCCACAACTTCTTCAGTACTTGTCTCACTTGCCACCTCAGATGTAGACCTTTCATCAGGGTTTGCTTTCATACAGTTCAAGAATAAAATTGGTTGGGATCTGCTCTGTTGCAGGTGCAGGGTTGCTTGGTCAGTGAAACTCTCATTACTTTGGAAAATTTGGGCAAGCTCTAGAGCAGGATAATAAACTTCCATTTCAGTACTGGGTCAGAATTGTCTTGTCCTCCAGCTTTCTCTAACAAATTGGATTTGAATTAGGAGTTGCTCTTGATTTCTTTCTGGCATCTTTGTGGGGCAGACTGGGTGACAGAAGGTTCAACTTCATCACTGTTGGTGATTGTCATTTGCTCAATAGGAAGGAAATGATTCCGATGGACAATCTGCTAACTATTCTTGGTCCCTTCTTAATCGGTTTTGTAAACTGCCATCTCTTGCATTTTTCCATAATGAGATAAGGGTACTGGACCATATTCAGATATCTTATGCTTGCCTGGGATGACCAGGTTTCGTAGGAGAACATGGTCTCAGGCGCAGTTCTTGCACTTGACTTTTGACTTTTTTGTCTCTGTAGCCAACTTATATGCAGCATTGTTGATCTAGCAGTCTCTGAACATAATGCAGATATGTCTCCAACCTAGACCCATCCGCCGAGACACCAAACACAGGTCTACAGGTAACCCAGCTTCCCTCTGAACATAAGGCTGTAGGGTGAGAACCCAGTGGCATCACTTCGGTACAATTGTGCGCATGGACCAGGGCACTGACCCACTGGCTGTACTGGCATTTGTCTTTCAGGTCTAACGTTCCCAGCATATCAGGGAGAGTCTGTTGAACAGTTCTGGTTGGGGTCACCTTGAGGGTGGTAGGGTATCGTTCTGGACTGCAATGCCCCATATTGATAGTAATTCTTTTATCAGGCGGCTCTCAAAAATCTCTTCTCTGGTCAGAGTGAATCCATTGTGGGGCTCTATAATGAACAAAAACTTTTCTATCAGCACTTTCACCACCGTGGAGGCCTTCCTAGTCTTTAGTGGGATACGTTTGTGCACAGCGAGAAAATGATCTGTGACCACTAAGATATTTGCTACATTTTTGAGTCAGGTTCTAGACTGAGAAAGTCGATGCATACCAATTCCATGGGAGCACTTGTGGATATATTTACTAGAGGGTTGGCCTCTGTGGTTGCACCTTCCTCTGTACACATCGACTGCAGGTCTGCAATGCTTCTATATCACTTGCCATGTGAGGCCAGTAGAAATGTGATCTCGCTAGGTCTAGTGTTTGTTCATTGCCAAGATGCCCCATATCATCATGTAAAGCACATAAGACTATTTGTTTGAATATTGAGGTAAGACGAGCTATAACTCAGTGAAAACTTGAGGACCTTGTATTCTCAATACAACAGTTGATTTATTATTTGCAGTTTGAATCATTCTTGCAACATTAGTCTTGTATCTGGGTGATCAGTTGTCACTTGATTTGCATCACCTCCTTTTCTAAAGTAGAGAAAATATCTTTGATGATCGTATCTGCCCTTTGCTCTCGTTGTAGGTCTTGGTTGGTAAGTTGCGCAGTAAGCTGATATCAATTGCAGCAAAGCTGCAGTAGTGGTGGGCAAACATTCTGCTGAGGCACTAAGGGTGTCAATTAGTCAGTTCGAATTAGTTACTGATGGTTGCTCATCAGTGTCAAACTTCTTACAAAGAGCTTTCACTGTCTGTTCAGAGATTTTGACCCAAGTTACATTGTTCTCGTGGTTGTTGGTCTTCTAGACAATGATTCTACATCAACATGGTTCAACCTAGGTCAGTACTCAACACTGTAATCGTAAGTAGACAGGGCAGACAACCACCTGTGCCCAGCTGCATCCAATTTAGCAGTGGTCTGTACATAAGTTAAGGGTTATTGTCTGTCTTGACAGTGATTTTGGCTCTGTAGAGATACTCTGGAACTGGTCCACTATTGTCCCACCACTTAGTGCCCAAAACTCTTAATTTATGAACAGGGTACTTTTTTCTGCAGTGTTAAGCCTTATGTTGGTGACAACCATGGATCATAATCCTTCAGGGAAGCTTTGGTAGAGCATAGCCCCAACCCACTGAGGCTTGCATCCATGTGGAGTATGTACGGTTTCTCTGGATCAGTGATGCCAGGACAGGAGCATGCATCAAACAATGGATAATGTCACTAAATGCTTTGCTGCACTCAGAAGCCCACTGAGTTCCAAATGGTTCTGACTATTTGTAGTAAGTCTTGGGATCATTTGTCTTGACCGGTGTGTTCTTTTCCTTTCTGGTGGGTGGGTAACCTTGTGTGAGGTCCAACAAAGGTCTGACTATGCTGGTATAGTCTTTCACGAATCTTCTATAAAACCACAGAACCCAAGAAAATGCAACTCTTTCAGAGTGGATGGTTTAAGCCATGTTGTCAACACCTCCAACTTATTTGGGTCTGTCTGGATTCCATCTGCAGATACGATATGGCCAACGTACTTACCTGAGGTCTGGAAGAATTAGCACTTATCTATTGAGAGCTTTAATCCGAACTCTTCTAGATGATCTAACACCTTTAAGATCCTAGTTTCGTGTTCTTCCAATGTTTTGCTGAAAATTATTACACTATCCAGATATACCAAACACACAAGTAAATTCATATTGCCAACAGCCTTCTACATGAGCCTTTGAATGTGGCTGGGCACCTGAGATCCCTTGTGGCATTCTTCAGAATTCATAAAACCCTGTGGACAGATGAATGCAGTCTTTTCTCGATCTTGAGGGGCCATTGGTATCTGATAGTACCCACTTTTTGACTCTAACACAGAAAACCATTTGCTGCTGTTTAAACAATCTAGGGCATCTTGGATTCTCGGCATAGTCTACTGATTCGGTATTGTTCTCTTGTTTAGTGTGTGGTAATCCACGCATATACATACAGACCCATTTTCTTTTTTGACAGCTACGATGGGAGAAGCATAGGGGCTTCTAGATTCTTGAATGATCCCAGCAGCCTACAGTTCTTGTAGATGGTGTCGCATGTCATCTATATCTGCAGGGGTTAGTTTCAAACCTTTCTCGAATGGTCAGTCATCATGCAATCTGATGTGATGTTCTTCACCATCCACACACCCACATCCCATTAGTGGAGTGAGAAAACTTTGTTATGCTCAGCCAGTTTCTTGCTGATTCATCTTTCCAAGTTTCAGGAACTGGGAGTCTCCAAAATCAAAGAGTTTGGAATCTAGTTCAGTACCAAGATCTCCATCTTCAGCAGATGGTTGCACAGTGGTATCAGCACAATACACTCTAGCTAGAGTATGCCCTGCTGTATGGTCACCTCTCTGTCTGTTGTGTTCTTCACATGGACAGTCACTCATCGAACATAGGCATGGACTTGCACTTGAAGGACACTGGGCTTCACAAGTACTCCCTCAGGTAGTCCATGCCTCTTTGGAGCATCTAGCATTAGCAACATATTCTTGACCTCTCCTCAGA
The DNA here is from genome assembly GCA_016271365.2 of Neoceratodus forsteri. NCBI lineage: Eukaryota > Metazoa > Chordata > Ceratodontiformes > Ceratodontidae > Neoceratodus > Neoceratodus forsteri. The sequence continues at coordinate 92,336,143 of CM057459.1, read as the reverse complement.
AATGTACCTTGCCAGTTATGCTACATTCAGTATTTGGGGTATCACAACTTCCTCAGCATCCTTCTTCCACACAGTGCCCACTGGATCATCTTAAGCCCTTGGTAAACTCAGACTGCTTCTGATGAAGCATTTAATGACAGCATGTACACTTACTGCTCAGCCCCTGCTCTTGACCTCCTCTTCCTAGCACAGTTGAGCCAGTTGGCTAAACATGTGGGCATTTGTCCTGATAAGCACAGGTACACCATCATACAAGCCTACTTCTGGGCACACAAGTGCAGTGTCTCAACAGGATTTCCCACACCCCCCCACCTATGTGAATCATATCAACTCATCTCCATCCTAAACCAAGATTACAAAATATGCACCAGTGTATTGGCCACCGCTTAGATTCTATTCTCCCTACTTTAATTCATCCTGATCAATCTGGCTTTATTAAATCTAGACAAACTACAGATAATATTAAGATGACTCTGTACCTAATTAATCATGCCCACCTTAGTAAAACCCCATTGTTAATCCTCAGATTAGACTCCCAGAAGGCATTTGATAGAGTCTCCTGGGGTTTCTTAAGACACACCCACAAAATTTGGCTTTTCTCAAAATTCCTAGACAATATTCAGGGATATACACTAACTCAGAAGCAACCGTTAAGGTCAATGGATTCCATACCCCACATTTGGCTTATCACGGGGCACAAGAAAGGTTGCCCCTCTCCCCACCTGTTAGCTCTCTATGCTAAGCCTATAGCTCAATTTCTTTGGCAGTCACCCCAGATTCAGGGTTACACGATTGGGGACCATCTGCATAAGTTAGCATACTATGCAGCTGACCTTTGCCATGTATCACCAACCCAGACCCCTCTTTATTGGCCCTAGAGCATAGCCTCCACCTTATAGAACAGGTATTGAGATATAAGATTAATCTCAAGAGACTGAAGTCTTAAGGATCCATTGTGCCCTATCTGAGTCTTTACGGCAGCAATTCCCTATAAATGGGACCACACACATATTAAATATTTGGGTATTGATTTAACTTCCGATCCCATGAAAGTGGTACCCCACAATTACAATGCTCTGTTTACACAGGTAAAAAATGATCTTCAGGGTTGGGCACATCTCCCCATATCATTAATCAGTAGGGTCCAGTCTATTCAGAGGAATATCTTGCCCGGATACTTTACTTATTACAAACAGCCCTTTCATGCCCACCAGGAGTGAGTTTAACAGATGGGACAGAGCTATCTCTACATTTCTTTGGCTGGGGAAATGCCTCAGGGTGGCCCAGGAAATTGTACTTTCCCAAATATAGAGGAGGTTTAGCTCTTCCTTGTTTCCAAAAATATGCATTAGCCACCCTCCTCACTCACTTGTCCTGTTGGTTCTGCTCCTTGGCCCAGGCCCCGCCCTGGGTGCAGATAGAATGCACCATATCTTCATTCCTCTGGACACAACAATATTCCAACTGAATAGAGTGACTCCTGCCCAGGAGCAATCCTTGTACACAGCAAATCTACTACACCATTGGAAGGCCTTCTTGAGGAAACCAGAAAACCATAGGTGGGCTAGGTGGTTTGGGATCCTGATCTAGACCCTGGCTTACTCCTCCGAGGCTGGACCACAAATTTAGTTATTGGCTCAGATGGGGCCTGGTCCATGCCTATACTTCTATCAAAATGAGACATTTAAATCCTTTGCATAATTGCAATCAAATTCTCTCTGCCCCAGACCAAATTTTATAGATATCTACAGATGCAGCATTTTATAGGTGGAATTCTGGGCCATAATATTGACCCTGGGAGTTCACCCCAAGTTTTCCACTTATTGTCTCAAATATGAACAGAACTCTCTCTGACGCATCTTCTCTCGATACTATCAGAGCCCTCTCAGATCTCCCTTCTAAATTGATGAGCGGTGTTCAAACATCTTGACAAGCTAAGCTTTTATAAATTTGACCCCGAGAGCTGGGCACAGATCTAGGCGCTTGCAGCATTAAATCACAGGCTCCTACAGCTGGCGTGAATTCAGCTGGAAGGTGGTGTTCCGTACTTCCATTCCCCCTCAAGTAACCGCTAAGTTCCACACTTCAAGGGATTCTTTAGTTGGAGACAATGTGGTTGTGAGGTGTCTACTACACCCAAGTCTTGTGGTCCTGTTTGGTAATAGTGCCATTCTGGCAAGCAGTGGCACAGGTCATAGGGGAGATGTACCTGGATTTGGGACCCCTGACTCCCAAAACAGCAGTTCTTTACTCTTCCTCCCCATTTTAAACAGCAACAGAAACAATATCTCCTCAGTATCTTCCTCACAGCAGCTAAAGGTCCTGACTAGACTGTGGCTGCAGCCTATTCCACCGACAATAAAAACAATGTGAAGACACTATTTATGATATTTATCATATGGAAAGTATGACAGCTTGTTTATAGGATCAATTACCCACAATGATGAACAGATGGACAATTTGGTTTCTATATATCGCTAACCACAGGGCAGATATCATACCTTAAACTGATAAGAGACTTACAGGGCATCAAAAAGACAGGTCAGCCCCTTGAATTACCTTTTTTTTTTAAACCCACAGGCCCTGAAGGTCCCCTTCCTACACCCCAGGATTCCATCATGTTGGAGCTCCTTCTTCTTTACCCCTTCCCTAGGCATACCTTTTATTTTAATTGTCGTTATGATAATAATCTCATGTGCAATTGTTTGGCTATTTTATTCTTGGACTGGATGCTGCTATGTTATTTTTGACCATTTGAATGAATGTATGTACCACTTTAAAACTGAATAAAAATATAATTAAAACAAAGGATCTCCACACCAGTGATCCGTGATGGGAAAACTATCCGCACTCTGATGTATCCCAAGTGTGGTTACGTTTTGTCATTTAGGCCCCAAATGTTTAATCCATCAAATGGCATCAGTGGGATTTGAGATAAGTGCCTTTCATACTATCCTTTAAAAATTATTGTCACCTGCAAGACACTATCCAGGACAGCTCGGGTCTGTACTCCTTCAGTGGTGATAGTAGCTTCCATGGTAGGGCCCAGAAGTTTATCAACCTTTGTCCGGCAAGTCTCAAACATTTTCACAGATGACTTGGATACTGAGGAGTTTAAATTCTGTTTAACGTCATTACCAGGGGTTCCTTTGCTTTGGCGCTCTTCCAACAATCTAGTACAGTATGTGCCAAATGTACTGTACAGGATGAACCAGACATTTGGTTCTACCAGACATAGCTCGCTACCAAATGCCATTTCAGTTAACTCCCGTTAAAAACTAGCAGTTAAAGCGGACCCTGTGCTCCACATGTACCATGTAAGTAATGCTTTATGCTACCTTTATGCTACCATTTGCACCTTTGCACAGTGCGAAAACAACTGATTGCACTGCCATTATCTCAATTCCCAAATTAACTCAATTAGCTCAATAACATAAAGGAGTAGTGCACTGGCAACTTGATCACGCTTGTTTTGTGTCATCCTGCTGCTGGTTACACCGCCTCCTGTGCTCCAGAACACCTGAACATGTCCTACCTGCAACCTCTTCTGCTCTGGGAAGCAGACCTGCTTATCCCTTGCATGCAAAGTCGAAATTCTGCTTGAAATAGAGAAGCTTCCAAAATTAAGCATTCGTGACTTGAGTTCTCATTTCTGATCCCAAGTCAATTGTAAGTGATTTGCTTAAAAACAAAGCTACCCTCCTCTCCGACTGGCACTCTAAACAGAACCCTGAGAAAAAGTGGAAGATGGAGGGCAAAGACATCGATGTTGAGGGCGCTTTACTCCAATGGTTTGCAAATGCCAGGGTGAGAAACTTAAATTAGGGGTCGCTTTTAATCCAGAAGGCAGATAAACTAGCAGAAGCCCTTGGCAAAACTGATTTCAAAGTGACTGATGGTTGGCTAAGCCATTGGAAACAACAGCACAACATAAGGTTTCTCCTTCTTTCTTTCTGCTCCTGTGGCCAGCCTCCTTCCGTCCACCCCCCAGCCCCATTACCCCAGCATCCACTGGACTTACCTCTGTTGCACTAGCAAGGTGCCAGTTAGCCAAGTGTGGAGCCTGCGAGGGCAGACTTCATCCTGATAGCTGACATTTTCTCCCTCCATTTTCCCGTTCCCTCAAGTGCGGCGGCATGCACGCCACCACGTAACGAGCCACGACACTTCCATATGTGCACACCGGCATCTGCCCCACATCTGCCCCCATGTGTGGACCCACTGTGCCAGCCCCCAGCCACCTCTAGGGATCAGGCGGCAGCAGACTCTGTCCCCACCCTTCCCGGGACAGGAGAGCTGTCCTTCAGATGCTTGATCCTCTCCCTCCCCAGCCGACCCCGTCTGCCAGCTCACACCGTGAATATGGGTCACCGGCATGGCAGGAGGTAAGGCATGATGCCTCAGCCCTCCTCACCACTGGGCTGGCTAACAAGGGTTTAAAAAGTACATGGGTAAAAATTGAATGCTGACTCCATGGCAACTGACACTTGGTTGAAGGATGTTTAGCCCAGACAACATTTAAAACATGGACAAAACTGGGCTTTATTTCGATGTGTGGGTTGTGGGACATTAGCATTTAAGACTGAAAATCCAATGGGACTTAAAAAGCTAAGGAGTGGGTGACAGTGCTCGTAACATGTAACATGACAAGATCAGACAAACGAACACTGATGGTCACAGGAAGTCTGCTCAACCACATTGCTTCAGAGGTGTCTCCAATCTCCTAGTGCTGTATAGAAGCAATAAAACAGCATGGATGACTGGGGCATTTTCAAGGTGTGGTTGAGAGACTGGGACTGCAGGCTAGGATGCAGAAAAATTACACTGATTCTGGATAACTGTAGCGCCCACCCAAATGTCCGTGTATTATGAAACATTACACTGATTGTCTTACCCCAACACAACATGCTTAATGCAGCCTTTAGACCAGGGCAGTATCTATTCATTCAAAAGGCATTATGTTAGGCTAATAAGGGGTAGACTGCTAGAGATCCTAGGCCCCAACAAGGAAATTACGGTTTCTACCTGTGTCAGATGAATTAATCTGCTGGATGCTGCGCAGGCTCATGCATAGGTCCTGGAATGAGGTCTCAGCTGGAGCTATCCAGAACTGCTTCAGAATAGGATTTGCAATGGACCCTGCCATTAGAGTGGTCACTGAGGAGATGAGGCAGATATTTAAGAGGAAACTGGCATCTCAACAGTGGAATTAGACACCATTTGCAACTTGAGATCCGTGAATCCTGTTCAGATTTAACAACTGGATGACATCATGAAGCTGTATCTGGATTGGTTGGGAACAACACAGACCAGGAAGTGGAGGAAGATCCTGATGAGGAGACAAACCAAGAGGAGGAGGTCTGTGTTACACCCTCTGATGCCTGTAATACCTTGCTGACACTGCGAGAGCAGCAGAGCAAAGTGCGGACATTATTCGAACTGGGCCTACTAGCACAAATAGAGAATGCCTGGATCGTTACACCACAATGAAGAAGAAGCAGACTGCCATTATGGATCATCATACCGAGCCCAGGTGTAACTATGCTGCTGGTACAGTAAAGCCACATTTTATTGCATATTTTAAATAAAGTTTGAATGAAGTTGAAACTCACTGGGTGACGCATGGAAATAATCCCTAAACGAGCTGTAATCATTGCCATGTGTTCCCAGTACATGTTCTTTGCTCTGTGTTAGTTCTGTGTTACTTTGTATGTTTGTCCACTTGTCGTTCATGCTTCTCACCACATTTGCATGTTTTTTTAAATCCACAGTGCTTGTAATGGGCGCCGCTTCTACGGACAGGACAGTGACTGTCAAATTAGTCCAGTATAAGCAGCGCATACTGTATTAACGTTGCACAAATCTTCTGGGAACTGACACTCTTCTGATGTTGCCATCCTCACTCCATCAGTAGCAAAAGATGCCTTCTCGGACTTGTCATGAATGAGTTGGCCCAGAGGAGGGCTGGGGCACTCTCGAGGTTGGTCTCTCTCTAAAGGTTTGATATGCATCATTCCTTGCAGTAGGTCCTCTATTACTATTTTCATTCTTTTGGACGTCATAAGTGCAGACTTACTTTCCTTTAAGTCATCCACAATGGCTTTTAGTTCCTGCAGCTGGCTCTTGAAATTAAAAACGTTTGTAGGACTAGCTAGTTGGGCCCGTGGCGTACCGCAGAACAAGATGTGATCAGGAGGCGTGTCCATGGGGTTTTGTTGCACTTCACAGCCTTGACTGGAAACTACAGTAGCATTTGGGGTGGCTCTCAGCTCTCTGAGCTCTTGTAACAAGTTACGGATTCACAGCTATCACTACTTAAGTCTCTTTCACTATGAGAGGACACAATGGTTTCCCAGCATTGGAGTCCAAAAGTCTGTCTCATTTTGTACCTCTCTTACTTCCTTCATTAGTACACTGAAGGTGGATGAGTTGTCTTTCGATCTTTCAGGCCCAGTTTTAACAGTAGCAAACTTGAGTATCGTGACGGCCTTAAGCACTTGGTCAATTCTTAATTTATCTAGGTCAGAGGAAGCCACACCTCCTTTATGAAAAACTTGTTGCAACGCTTCACTTGAGATGAATTAGGAAGTCTGATAATGTCTCTCCTTGGCACTGCTTGGTAGTCTTGTATCGCCACATGAGGTCTTCACCCCACTCGGTGCTTTCAGACACACTATCAAGAGCAATCAAATAGTCTTAGTGCTGTGGTGTCGGGCTTGAGGCCCTTAATGAGCAGATAACATAGAGGGCAGGCCCTGGAGACTTTCTCCTATCATCTTACACTTTTCTGCCTCTGGACACTGCCAGTCTTGAACCAACGGAGCAGCATAGTCCATCCAGGTGTCAAGGTCCTCCTCCCTGCTGAAGTGGATTGACCCCAGAAAACATGTGTAATCTTCTATAGGAATCTTGCACAATTTTTGTATATAGCTTGGTCCTCCTACTGGAGCTTGAGGCAAGTTACCTTCTAGTACATCAATTACTTTTCAAACTTCTTCAGCAGACTTCCTTCTGCCAATACCAAGTGACTCAGTTTCTCTTGAAAACCCTCAGATTTTGGGGACATTGGGTTTGGGTGTTCTACTTGCATGGTGCATCAAAATCCAGGCAGAGTAGGAACCTTCAGGGTAACACGGTCTGGCACCTTTGCAGCATCTACAGCTTCTCTGCATTCAACAAGGATAGTCAGTGCCTTGGTGGAGTGGTCCCTCACTCTCCTCGTACTACAATTTGACCTATATTTTTTTCTGCAACAACACCTCTTTGACTTGTCCATTACTAGTTCCAAGGGGACTCCCAAAATTAAGAATGCTTTCTTGAGGTCCACACCCTCACCATCACAGCAGTCCAGCAAACGCTCATACGCCTTTGCATCAACCATTATTTTAGTTTGAGGATTGCCCCACCTTCTACTTGGGCAAGTAACTCCATGTGGGTGCGCTTGAGCAACAGGAGATCCCAGTGGTGCCTCCAAAGATGTAATCTAGGTGCTGTGTGCCAATGGGCTACTACCCCTGCCTTGTGTACACAACCAAAGTTGAGGGACCTGGCTATGTTCGGAATGGTCTGGGAGTTCATTTCAAATGACTTCACAATAAGCATGGTGCCTCCACTCAGAGTAAGGTTTTGTGGGCCAGTTGGTAATTTGGGTACAACCCCTGGGATGCTGTACCTACCTTCCTTCCCAAACACCCCACACACAGAAATACTGTACACTTTACCTTGCACTTCAATAGCAATCATGTAATTAAAGGAGATCTCTAATAATATGCTCACTGACAAGCTTGTAGGAAAAATAATAAACACAGCTTTATTTATCATAGGGTTAGGAATAGGGAGGAATACCTGGAACAGGGATGTACCTAGGATTAAACATTCAATTGTTTGGCAGAAATGCAATGCAGGGATATACCCAACTCGCATTGAACATAAACATTAAACAGGGAGCAGTAAACAACAGTGCCTACCTCCTACCAACATGCAACCAGGTAACATAGACCCATACAGACCCCCCAGTCCCACGCTGAGGTTTTCCAGATTGGTGCAGACCTGTTGCCACAGTTTGGCCAGCTGTGCACTTAAACATTACAAATAATAGCTGTAACTGTAGCTGGCCATGACAATTGTTAAACACTTCCCCTCAAGTCTTTTGCAGGGCAGCCCTGCTTACTCACGATTTGGTGAACATTCTGGGTGACACAAACAGGCTGGAGATGGAGGTTTGCTGAGACCATTCTTGAACTGCACCGTACTGATATCGGGGTAGTTGGTGGTGCACCACAACAGCAGGAAGCAGGAAACAGCAAGGTAGGCTACAGGAGATGAACGAATGATGATCTTCACCCTGGATGGCCTTTGTAAGTGGTGTTCACCTGACACGCCTCTGAGACTTCTTCTTCTCCAGTGGTCCCCAATGATTGGGGGTAACAGTTTTTCATTCCCCTGCTCAACAGGAACTTCAGTCACCCTGCTGGCCAGTAACAGTAGCCAAAGGGTGGAAAACACTGGGTGTTCCACACAGGAACAAATAGTTTCTAGCTTTCTTTGTCAGTCACCCAAACACCTCTACTAGCAGGCATTGCACTTCTGGTGCTGATCCTCCATAGGCAGGGGACCTAAGGCAGGGTGATCCCCTCAGGAACGAACAGTTTCTGTAAACTTTCAGTCAGGATCTGCTGAGATTCACTCCATAGACAGGTTTAGCTGTTAAACCTGTCGAAAAACAGGAAAGCAGGCATAGTTTGTCTTGTCTTCAAGGTTGGTGAAACCTCTTTTGTCAGAAACGCTTCTCTGTTCTGGAGATCCAGTCAGGAGACCCTCTGACTGGCTTGAGGGCTCCCTTCCAAGTGCCACAAAGCCCTCCTTCACTCTCCAGGGCTTGAGGAGAACTTCCCATGCTGTAACAATCTTTTTTTCTTTCTTTAAACAAAGGCAGCCTCTGATTGGCTGATAGAACTGTCCATCATGTTACAGCGACACCTGATTGGTCTTCGCTTGAGCGCCAGTCACACTGAATACTCCCTTGCCCAGAAGCCACCTCTCAGTCCTCCAAGGCTTCTACAAAAGCTGACTGGATGGCACAGGGACCTGGGCTTTGTTCAGAATGGTCTCGAGTTTGTTTCAAATGATTTCACAATAAGCGTGTGCCTCCACCCAGAGTAAGGTTTTGTGGACCAGTTGGTAATTTGGGTACAACCCCCAAGGATGCTGCACTACTCACCTCCCTTCCCAAACACCTCACACACAGAAATACACTTTACCTTACACTTTGGTACCAACCATGCAATTAGAGGAGATCTCCAATAATATGCTCACTGACACGCCTGTAGGAAAAAGAATAAACACAGCTTTTTTACCATAGGGGATAGGAACAGGGAGGAATATCTGGAACAGGGATGTACCTAGTATTAAATATTTAATTGTTTGGCAGAAATGCACTGCAGAGATATACTCAACTGGCACTGGACATAAACAGTGAGTAGTAAACAACAGTGCCCAACCTCCTACCAACATGCAACAAGGTAACATAGACCGCCTCAACTCTTGTCTGATACCAGACCCCATAGTCCTACGCTGTGGTACCCCCAGACTGGTGCAAACCTGTTGCCACAGGTTGGCTGTGTTGGTGCACTTAAATGTTGCAAATAATAACTGTAACTGTAGCTGTCTATGACAATTGTTAAATACACTCCCTAAGTCTTTTTGCAGGGCAGCCCTGCTTACTCACGGTTTGGTGAACAGTCTGGGTGACACAAACAGGCTGGAGATAGAGGTTTTCTGAGACCATTCTTGAACTGCACCGTACTGGTATGGGGTAGCTGGTGGTACACCACACAGCAGGAAGCAGGAAACAGCAAGGCGGGTTGCAGGGGATGAGCGAATGCTGATCTTCACCTGTCAGGCCTTTCCAAACTTCACCCTGGATGGTCTTTGTAAGCAGTGTTCACCTGACAGGCCTCTTGAAGTCTTCTTCTCTGGTGGTCCCACAACTGGTTGGTGGTGGGGGCAACAGTTTCTTTGTTCCCCTGGCTTCAACATGAACTTCAGTCACCCTGCTGGCCAGCAACCGTAGCCAAAGTGTGGAAAACACTGGGTGTTTCCCACAGGAACAAACAGTCTCTAGCTTTCTTTTTGTCAGTCAGCTACCCAAACAGTTCTGCTGGCAGGCAGGACACTTCTGGTGGTGATCCTCAGTAGACAGGGGACACCAAGGCACGGTGATCCTCACGAATGAACAGTTTCTGGTAAACTTTTCAGCCAGGATCTGCAGAGATTCACTCCACAGACAGGCTTAGTAGTTAAACCTGTCAAAAACAGCAATGCAGGCAGAGTTTGTCTTGTCTTCAAGGTTGAAGAAACCTCTTTTGTCAGAAAAACACTTCTCCATTCTGGAGATCCAGTCAGGAGATCCTCTGACTGGCTTGAGGCTCCCTTCAACTGCCACAGAACCCTCCTTTACTCTCAGGGCTCGAGGAGAACTGCCTTGAGCTGTAACAATCTTTTTTTTGACCAAAAGGCAGCCTCTGATTGGCTGATAGGGCTGTCCATCATGTTACTTCGATGCCTGATTGGTCCTCGTTTGGCGCCAGTCACACTGAATACTCCCCCTGCCCAGAAGCCATCTCTCAGTTCTCCAAGGCTTCTAAAGCTGATGGCTGGTACAGGGTCACAGGGTCTCTAAGACAGCTGCTGTAATACACAGTCTAAAGGTAGTCCCAACATTAAAAGCACATTGTCAACAAACAATATATTTTACCTTTAACTGTCGCATGTGCTTGCAGGCCATGACTGTGACCTACAATCCACGATGGCAGGATGAAGTTTGTGGATGTCACGATTGATCCGTTGCACCCTCCATTATGTAGACCCTAGGCACTAGCAGGCTCCATTCACTGTTGCCAGGAAACTACATTTCCCAGCAGCTGTATCTGCTGGGCTCTTTGCATATACTTTGAGCCTCTAAAAAAGCATCTTGTTTGGCCCCTGTGGTTCTTCCCTCATGTCTCCAAACCCCAATTAGCTGATTTGGGGGTCCGGGATCTTGGGAGCCTCCATTTTGCCACATTAGTGGCCTTAAAACAATAGCACACTGCAACACCTGCTATCCATCGGTTGATTAATTGTAACTGTATCCGGGACCATGTATGTGTTGATTGTGACAGCTGTTATTTTTCTTTAATATTGATCGTACTGTCATTGCACTAGGCTGTATGAATGTCTGTGTAATTTATCTGAAAATCAGTAAAAGAAGATACAAAAATAAACCAATAACACGCTATTGCAGCATGTCGAACCCGGCCAGCCGCACTTTCACAGTGCAGCTGCATGGCGGTTGCATCTTTGCCCACTGGCCCCACATTTGTAGAAAACACTTTCTGGGGTGACAGGAGGTTCAGGAGGCAGTGTAAGACCCAGGATGGCGGCAGTGAGTAGCGGAGAGTCCCTGGGGGCTAAAAGTATGCCCCACACTTTGGGGGATTACACAATAAGGAATAATCAGAGAACACAAATTAATTATAAGTGTAAGTGCAAAATAAGCCCTCAAAGTAGAAGCAACAGAATGAGGCATTTTAGCCACCCCTACACAGGGTAGGAGGCAAATGCAAAGGGAACAGTCAAGCAAAGGGAAAACTGGAGTGGGGGAAGGAGTTTTAGCTGATAACCTGAGGGAGCTAGGAGGCAGTGAAGCAAAGGTAAGAGAGTAGCTGGTTCCAAAGTGATGGGAGATGATAGGAAAAGGTTGATTGCCTGGCAAAGGAACAGTGAAGGTGCGAGGATCCCTAGAGTGGAAGAAGCAGGAGGTAGAGGGCATGAGGAAAAGGATGGCGAGAGTGAAGGAACCCAAACCAGTATTTGGATATGAATGAGGCACAGTGGATCCAGCGATGTGCAGGTAGAGGAGCAAGGCTAAAAGAGAACAATTGGCAGTTGTGAAGCCCCAACCATTGCACAGATTGGGGCTTTGCTCCTGAATCCCCTGCAGGCACCATATAAATGTAACCCCTTTGGGGCCTTGTAATTGCCCCACATCTCCCAGATCTCCCACCATTTACTTGCCCAGCCCAGGTTTTTCTGGTGCCCCATGTCTCCTCTTGCAGCCATGCATGTTATTTGAGTCCCGTTGGGTTTAAATCCTGGGTTGCGAGTTGCGGTGTTTTCGAACGCTGCCAACCGCGCATGCTCGAGGAATGTGTTTGGTGTGCTGACCGCCGGTTTTGTGTCAGTCGGGGGGTCAATGGTCCTGGTGCCCCCTCCAGTTCGATGGGGGCTAATGACCCGAGGAGGCTAATCAGGAGTCTGTTTACTTTTTTTAAATATAATTTTTGTTGAATAAGATTGTAGACACATAACCATTTGTTTTACAAAGTGCAATGATATATGGTGTGAGAACACCTACAGTAAGGTATTTGGGTATTCAGGCAGAACAAAATAAAATGACATCTGCTATGAATAAGATCACTAACGAGTCTTACTGTAGATATAAGACATTTTCACAATGTCATATTTTCGACATTAATTAGAGATCAATGATAGATTCAGTCTTGTCCTCTCCTTCCCTCCCTGACAGAAGCAGCACCCTCTCTCCCTAAAGCCACAGGATGACCTTCAAGGGAGAAAACCTGGATCTATTTGTGCCATGTACCATATCCATTTCTGCCATTTTACAGTGAAAGATTTGGTTCTGTCATGAATGGTGGCCATTAGTTTTCCAATTGGTAAATGTTCAACACAATCACCCTCATTCAGTCACTGTTGAAATATTTGGAGACATCCATTTATGGAAATTGCTTTTAGCTTCAATTAAATATATGGGTAGGAGAGTTTTTCCCATTTTGGTAAAACTGAAAGCAATACCATCTCCACTGTTAGCTCAACAGGTTCTCCCAGGCAGTCCTGTAACTCATGTTGTATTGCACACCAAAATGGTGTTAATAAAGGCATAACCAGAAAATATGCCCTAAATCAGCCTCTTTGTATTTACAGCCCCTCCAGCAGTACACAAATTCAACAGGCATGTATTTTATTAACAGATCGGTGACCTAAAATACCTGTAACGGCATTTCCATGCATATTCCCTCCATACTAAAGAGTGTGTTATTTTTATAGCTGGGAGGGCACATTTCTGCCACTCATCCATTGACACTGTTAAGTCTAGTTCAATATTCCATTTATTTATTGAATCCATGACGCCATGTCAACAATTTCATGTCGAGCGACGTTATCCTGACACCAGTACTTCACCTGCAAATGCGGTCAGGATGGTTCTGCGGTACTTTACCTTTGTTTTTGAGTGGGGCTGCATCCCCCTACTTAGATTCCCAACTCCGGGTCTGATCCGAGTTGGGGACGAGTCAGGACCTCGAGGAAGAGTGCGGGATCCAGGCGGACTTTACAGTGGACGTGGATGTTGTCGGTATCACCCACATCACTATAAAGTTGTCCATATAGTGACGATACCTATTTATTTATTTAAGAGTTTTACCGAAGGCACACTGAGCAGAATACTGCTTGAGTCCAGGTGTGTGTCCCGGGGTGGGGTTAGTGGAGATAAAATATATACAATATACAATCTGATAGCATAGTACAAGAAGCAGAACAGTTATAGCTTGGCAGAAGACTCCAGGAGAAAGGACTGCTGTGTGACTGAGCTTCTCTACTGGGACTATATTGCCCTTCTTCCCTCCCTTCACCCAAAGCTAGTTCTATTTTTATAGGCACAGGATTTGACTGACAACAGGAACTTCCTGTTTAGGGGCAGGAAGTGAGTGATCACAGAACCACCAAGGACCCACCATCCTAGAAGGGCAAGAGTAGCTCTCCGACCCCTCTAGCTGCTGGAGGTCTGCCTCTGAACAAATGGCGGTCTACTGAAATATAGGATATTCTTGTCTCAGAACAGGACAATCAGGAGCTTAAAGGCACACAGGCAGAAAGTAAGGAGAGAGAGAAAAAAACAGAGTAAAGAGTAAGGATTGCAAACAGTTAAGGGGCCAGAAATAAGACATGATTGGAGTGGTGCAGTGCAGTGGCTGTGGCAGCAGTTTTCCGGGAGATGTTCTGGAGGATGCGGTGTTGTCCCATCTGCAGGCACCTCTCTGGGCTGAGGGAGGAGGTTGCTCATCTCCAGGCTGAGTTGACCAGGATTTGTGGGACCTCCTCTTCCATCCAGGGACCACCAGTGCCACTGCCGTTGCCTCAGAGGTTGCCAAGAAAGAGGAGCAGTTGGACCACAGTGGGCTCAGGGAGGGTGAGGGTGGTGGAACAGAGGCACATCCCTCCAGTTGTACCTCTCACAATTCCTATGCCATTCTGGCAAAGTGTGGTTCCTCTATGGAGGCACCTACAGTGGAGACCAAGGAGGATGCTGGGAACCTCCACAAAGGAGACCCACAGGAGGGTGGCAGGGGACCCTGCAGGGAAGGAAACAACTCCTGGTGGGGACTCCATTGTTAGGAAGGTAGAACTGGGCAAGGAGGAGAGGGAGGTAAGGTGCCTGCCTGGCACCATGGCTGGAGGGACAGGAGGCGAATCCTCAGGATTGCTGGAGCAGCTGCACAGGGAGGGAGCTGGATGTCATTGTCCACTTAGGGACAAATGACCTGGCTAAGAAAGGATTAGAGAAGTGCAGGAAGAGTTTGTGGAATTGGGGAGGCTTTGTCAAGTAGCACGACGGGTAACCTTCTCGGAGGTGCTACCTATCTATGGCATAGGAGGAGGCTAGGGTGTTCCGCATCATGGGATTCAATCAGTGGTTGAAAACTGGTGTGGAGCTCAGGATTTGGCTTCATTGGGGACTGGGAGTCCACCTGGAGTGATGCAAGCCTATACTGGCATGATGGGCTGCATCTGACCGGGAGGGGAACCAGGATCCTAGGTGATAGGTTTAAATGCTTCATTGGCAAGCTTTTAAACTAGCCAAGGGGAGGCACTGGAAAGGAGCAGGAAAATCCTAGCCCCAAAACAATCACGCTAGTAAGTGTGGCAAACACCAACATGGAGGTGTCGATAGGGAGAAGGGCATGGGGTAAATGGAGAAAGTGACAAAGGCAAGAAGGACAGGGATGGGGCAAAGGGGTAAGGCCATAAGGAAATGGAGGGTAATGAGTACCAATGCCCGTAGTCTGGAACAAGCTCCTGAGCTGGTGGCCTTAATGGAAGAGGATGCCTGGATATCATAGCAGCCACAGAAACATGGTACACAGAGAACCATGACTGGACGTTAACATACCAGGGTACATAACCTACAGGAGAGCAGGCAGGGAGAAGAGGGGAGGAGTAGCCTCTATGTAAAGGAAGGATAAAAGCAACTGAACAAAAGAGTAAACAGGGAGGAGAGGAGGCACTGTGGGTCACCTGGGACTGGAAAGGGCACCACAATCTGCACAGGGTTGTGTACAGACCCCCATGTCAGGGGAAGGAATGGACAAGGATATGATGGAAGGCATTCTTAGAATGGCAGAGAAGGGAGATACTGTTGATGGGAGACCTGAATATGCCAGATGTTAACTGGAGCACATTTGCTGCAGCCACATCCAAGAGCAGGGCCATTCTTGATGCCCTACAGGTGGCAGGCATTAGACAGCTAGTTTGGAACCCACTGTGAGAGAGCAATCTTAGACCTCATACTCTCAAACGGGGCAGTGAGAGGATCTCAGATCTAGAAGTGGGTTGCCATCTGGGGACAAGTGACCATCAAACAGTGTGGTTCATGTTAAACTCAGCTACAGAGTCAAGCCATACAAAAGTGAGGGTACTGGACTTTAGGAGGCTGACTTTGGCAAGATGGAGAGTGCTTCAGAAAAGCACTAGCAAACAGGCTAGAAGGAGGTGTGGAGCAACAATGGGGAATTATCAAACTGCCATTACAGAGGCAACAAGCCTTTGTGTGAAGCAAATAAACAAATCAAAACAAAAGAAAAGCCACTATGGTTCTTAAGAGAGTGGCTGTGAAAGTCAAGAAGAAAGATAGCATTCCAAAGTAAAAGGAAACACAGAAGGAGCAGGACAGAGAGCTGTACCAGTTAAGGCAGAAAGAAGCAGGGAGGGAAGTCAGAATAGAAAGGCCCAAACTGAGGAAAAGATAGCCAACTCAGTTAAGAAGGGGATAAAACCTTTATAGGTACATCAGCAGCGTGAAAGACAAAGGAGGGATAGTGAGGCTGAATAGAATAAACAGTGGGTGGGCAGAGGGGACAGTGAAAAGCAGGAATACTGAGACAGAATATTTCTGCTCAGTATTCACAAAAGAGGAGGGAAGTGCCTAATCCAATTAACAGAAGAACTCTGATAGGGGGGTCGATCCCAGTCCTTTCACAGAAGAAAGGGTTCTGCAAGAACTCCTAAAACTGAAGGTGGACAAAGCAATGGGTCCTGATGGAATTCACCCCAGAATTCTAAAAGAATTAAGGAAGGAACTAGTGAAACCACTGGCTACTCTTTTTAATAAATCATGGGAGGATGGTGTGGTACCCGAGGACTGGAGGAAGCGGATGTGATTCCCTTCACAAAAGTGGGACCAAGACAGAGGCAGGAAACTACAGACCTGTCAATCTGACCTCTGTGGTAGAGAAAGTGATGGAGTCACTTCTGAAGGAAAGAATAGTTGAGTACCTAGAGGTCAGTGGAGCACAGGATCCAAGGCAGCATGGGTTCACAGCGGAAGGTCATGTCAGGCAGATCTAATAGATTTTTGACTGGGTGACCAAAGTAGTAGACCAGGGAGGGCTGTGGACATGGCCTACCTAGACTTTAGCAAGGCATTTGACACAGTCCCACACAAAAGATTATTAGTCAAATTAACCAGCCTGGGAGTGGGTCCCAGGGTGGTAGCCTGAAGTAAAACATTGGCTGGACAACAGGACACAGAAGGTAATTGTAAATGGAGTCCACTCTGAAGAAAGGGCAGTTACTAGTGGGGTACCGAGGGTTCAGTATTGGGTCCAGTCCTTTTAATGACTTCATCAGTGGCATTGCAGAGGGACTGGAAAGAAAAGTATGCCTTTTGCAGATGACACAAAGATCTGCAACAGGGTTGATACACAAGGAGGCATGGAAAGGATGAAAAGGGACTTGGCAAGGTTGGAGGAATGGTCAGACGTATGGCAGCTAGGATTCAATGCAAAAAGTGCAAAATAATGCACCTGGGAAACAAGAACCCAGGGAAGAATACACAATGGGTGGGGAGGTAGTAACAACAACAAAACAGGAAAGGGACCTGGGGTAATCATATCAGATGACCTTAAAGTTAGCAAGCAATGTGAGAAGGCAGTAGGGAGGGCTGGGGTATACTGGGATGTATAGGAGAGGCATCAGCAGCAGAAAACAGGAAGTTGTTATCCCTCTGTACAGACAGTTGGTGAGACCCCATCTGGAATACTGTGTCCAGTTCTGAGACCCCATCTCTGCAAGGACATAGACAGGATAGAGGCAGTCAGAGGAGGGCAACTAAAATGGTGCAGGGTCTGCAAGAGAAGCCGTATGATGAGAGACTAAAGGAGCTTAATATGTATACCCTTGAGGAAAGAAGGAGAGGGGGACATGATAGAAACTTTCAAGTACCTCAAGGGAATCAACAAAGTCCAAGAGGGTAGCATCTTTCAGAAAAAGAGACTTGCAAGAACAAGGGGACACAATTTAAAGATAGAAGGAGGGCGGTTCAGGGGCAATGTGAGGAAGTATTATTTCACAGAGAGGGTAGTGGATGCATGGAACAGCCTTCCTGAGGAAGTTGTGGAGTCTAAAACTGGGGAGAATTCAAGAATGCATGGGACAGACATAAGGCAATTCTTGTGGGGCAGGAAGATATAGGCTGTTGGTTAAATAGGATCTACGGCCTATCCTGTAGGTTGGAAATGGGCAGATTAGATGGGCCTAGCGGTCCTTATCTGCCGTCAAAGTCTATG
This sequence comes from Neoceratodus forsteri, assembly GCA_016271365.2. Lineage (NCBI taxonomy): Eukaryota > Metazoa > Chordata > Ceratodontiformes > Ceratodontidae > Neoceratodus > Neoceratodus forsteri. The sequence goes on along the minus strand of CM057459.1, from coordinate 92,318,240 downwards.
TTTCTATGTTTCTATGTTAATTACAATACAACAGTAGTAGGGAAATTGAGATAACAATAGGCAGAAATAGCGCCAAAACAAGTATGCAGCAAAATAGTGGCTAGGTGCGAGACATCAACAGGAGCTTAGCTGAGTCAGTATACATTCAGTCTAGACAGTCTAGAATTGTTCTTGTTGTGTTCCCCAATGTGTCACACATTATACGGTATAGTTGACTGATGATATGACTCCTATATTACTTTGGATGGTTTCAATCAGTAGTTGTAGCAAAGGTGGTTTTGGGTATGGCATTTTAGTCTGTTCTGGGTTCTGGCTCTGTATGTAGGCCCGTAATTGAAGGTATCAAAAATTATCCCTGTGTGGCAATCCATATTTCCTCTGCAGAGCCTCAAATGAGGTGAGGCCTGTAGTGAGAGTAATTGGAATATGAAATGAATATATTGTCGCCAACCCTGAAATGCTAAGTCCATTCGGGCTGGTAGGAGGTACTCATCAATCGAGATAAGTCAGAGATAATAAGATATATTCAAGAATTTCAGATGGTATTTCATCTGATTCCATACTTTCAAGATTCTCCAGTAATTCTAGAAACATTTAGTAAAGGAATAGAATTACTCAGAGTTGAAAATAGAATGGGCCAAATCATAAAAGTCATTCAGCATGCACTCTATATCTTTCCATGGTGTGGGAATAGATGGGTGAAAGCTAGAGAATTAGAATTTTAAGAAAAGCGGCTCTTGCATACCATTCTAAATTAGAAGATTCACACCTCCCAAAGCCAATGGAAGGTGTAGAATAGAGTAACGAACTTTAGAATGCTGTCAACCCCAGATGAAGTTGGATAGTATTTTATTCCATGAAGAGAAATAAAATCAGGGAGGCCATACTGGTATATTTTGAAATAAGTACAATAGGCAGGGTAGAATGTTCATTCTGATTCGTCTACTTTTTGGAGGAAGGATAGATTTAGTTTGCTCCAACTAGCTAAATCTTGCTGTATTATTTGGGTTAGGGTTCATAATTTACCAGATCTATGTGAGAGCTATCTTGCGGTATATATTAATGTAACCCTAGGTGGCACTATCCCAAGGGCTACTACCCTGCCTGCTTGGCTAGTAGCAGGTTAAGGGTCTGGTAATGAAACGGTGCCTCCACCGGGTCAGGGTTGTTAGTGGTCAAGCTAACCCGGCACAGCCCTCCAGGACACTGTAACCCCCTTGTTCCCTTCTAGTGGCCTGAATAATATACAGTAATTACTTTCAATGACCCTTATTCACCTGGCAATTACCCACACTGTTTGCACTTACAACCAGGGCTGGTTCCTCTAGGTTGACACTGGGGACCCCTGTAAAACAAGGTTAAGCACAGCAAATAGCAACAGTACAATACTTTTGGTACACACTGGAACCACAGTCAGGTTAAATGCAAACAAAGTTAAATCTGATTTATTCAGGGACTTGAACAAGGGGCGTAATCAGGTTGATTTGCTTAAAAGCTAAATTAATCAGACAGCTATGTATGCAGTTCAGAGTCCCTACACATCACACACTCTGGGTTAGTGTTACCAGATGTCCTCTTTACCAGGACATGTCCTCTTTCCAGTTGCCAAATATTCTTCATGTACCTTCTCTATCCTGTTGTATTATTATTAATATTATTTTTACTGCCTCCAACCCAGGACATCCTTCTGAATGAGCTGTGAAGACAGTGAAGGCTTTAAACCTACTTACTCGGGTCGGGAGAGGTACTAAGTGTCCTCTTTTGGCATCCCAAAATCTGGTAACCCTACTGTGGGTACCAGGTAGGAAGATGGTGGGCTAGTCAGGAACATTGCAGCTGGTTAGAGCCCTGTGATGGAAGAAAGCAACATGCACAACACACACTTTTTGTAATCCAGAGCCAGAGGGCTCAGTTCAGTGAAAGAAAAGGCAGCAAGACAATCAGATGACAACACTTTTAGATTTAGCTGTTGTTGCAGGTAGCTACCCTGATGTTTACTCACGATATCCAATACTGGACACAGGCAGGATGAAATCAAGACTGCAGGCTGTTGAGCTGGAGTGCTTGGAAATGCAGGGCCCACATGAATCACCGAGGCATCGTTCCTGTTCAAGGCGTTGAGCAAGGGTTGATCCCAGGCCAGTCCCTTGTCGGTGACTTTTCCTGCGTAGCAGGTATTCTGGCTGGGCCAGTGTAGCAGGGCCCAGGCAAATGGAAATGGAAATGGATTCAGTCCGTGGAGCTGGATACAGCCTCCAGCAAACAAAGTTCAGACACACAGTAGGGAACCAAATCACGACCCACTATACACACAGCACATTCACATGTAAGGAAATTCCACAACCCCACAATCTGGGAGTTCAGAAGTAGCTGGAAGTCCTGACAGGCCGATCGCATTCAGCAAATCTTCGGACTTCTTCAGGTTAAAGCCTGGTCACAATTCAGCGGCTTAATTCGCCTCCAAATTGGATTCAGTCTGAAAAGCACAAGTTCCCCTCTCAGGAACAGCAGGCAGGCATGCAGACCAAACTCAGGCCTTTCCACAGTTCTCCCACCCGAATCCACTATGGACTGCTGCTCAAACTTTCTCGAGCTGTTACTTCTCACTTCCAACCCAGATCTCACTGAAACTGCAAGCAATGTGGGACTTTCCCAAGATCCAAAAGGTTCGGTTGGCTGATCTGTCTGTCAGTCACAACAAGAGCTCCCCTCCAGGTTATTTTAGGTGTCAAAGCCCAAAACTACAATTCCTACAAGTTTTGGCCCCACCAAGCCCTGTAGGCAGGCTCCATTTTAGAGTCCCAAATGTACTGATTGGCCCATTCTGCAGTCCAGGACCAAGATGATGGAAACAAACAGAACTGTCCATGCTGCAACGAAGGCAGGTTAGAACAAATTGCAATATTATTACTACTCTAACAAATGATCGGCAAACAAGTACATCTTCTAACAGCGCCCCTCTCAGATTAATTATGACTGCAATCCAGGCAGCTCTTAAAAGACAGTACACAGAGGCTATACAGGCACTCTCTGGCAATACATTTAAACTGCTAAAATGCAGAACACCAGCCTGGCAGGGAGCATTTAGGCAAGCTCAATGAAGACTTTTCGGGAACCCCCATTTGTAGGGGTTACATTAATATCCAAGTATTTTATTTTAACCGACGTAACTGAAGGGAAGTAGATTTTTAAATTAGATGATGGGACAAATTAAGTTAAAACCTCAGTTTTAGTGACATTGAGTTTAAATCCTGCTACGGTTTAAAATTTCATAATATCTCCCATGTTTAGGGATCAAGTCGTCAGCAAATAGTGACACTTTATATTGTGTCTGTCCTAGAGGTATCCTCTATTTCCTCTTTCCTTTGTAGTGCTAAAGCCAAGGGTTCTATGTAGAATACAAATAGGATGGGGGAAGGGCACCCTGTCAAGTACCGCATTGTAAGAAAATTGGGGGTAATAGCTCAGTTTATCCGGATACAAGCTTTCAGACTTTTGTAGATATTTTAAGCCATATTAGAAAGGGTTCTGGAAAACTGAAAGATGGGAGGCGTCCATTAAAAATCCCAGGACACCCTGTCAAATGCTTTTGGCATCTAGTTTCAGGAGAACCACTGGGATGTTGCGTGTTTGGATGAATTCTAGCAAGAGTAATGTTCTCTAATATTGTCAGTAGTGCTTCTTGCCTTAATAAAACCTGACTGGTCAGGGTGTATGATAGTCAGAACCAGTCGCTCTAGCCGTGTTGCCCAAATGGCCATATATGGCTTATAATCCACATTTAATATGGAGATGGGACGATAAGAAGATGGGTCTATTAAATCTTTAGCCAGCTTCAGTAGGGCTGCTAGGACTGCATATGATCAAGATAGTGGTGGAGTATCGCATTCACTACCTCCGGAATGTCTGCAAGAGAGTGGGTAGAAATAATCCTTGGAATTTTTATACCATTCGGCACTAAAGCAGTCTGGGCCTGGGCATTTCTGGGAGCGGGCTAAGGAAATATGATATGCAATCTCTTCAAATGTGTGTGGTTCCTCTAGTGTCTGCCTCTGGACTTCTGTTAGCTGGGGCAAATTTAAAGGTTTAAAAAGAATACCGTTATTCTGGTGTGGATGTTGGTCTGGCTGTATATAGGGATTTTTTTCCCAGTTCTGTTTTATTGCCTGGCTTCTGGGGCATCGTCAGGCATACCCACTCGACTGGAACCCCTAAATCCCCACCTGAAACCCCCCTGCCAAACACCCCACCCCTGCTCGCTGATTACAGCTGGCCCTCGATCCATATCCGCAGGGGCAGGACCACCCATCCACTTACCGGGTGTCCTTGTCTGAAATCTAGACAGCCAGGCCAGGAGTGCAGTGAGGCAGGAGGAAGTTCAGCCAGGAAAGTCTGATGTTGGAAATGTGGGTCAAGTCATTTGGGCCGCTGTCGCCTCCTCTGATAGTCAGAGGTTTTTCAAGCTTTTCATCCCTCCTCCTTGGCTCGGACATGCAATGCATCCAGTGCGGGGCGCATGCTCCTGTGCACCCTACAGAAGCGCCGCTGCAGCCAATCCCTTTGGTTGCTGGATCGCAGATGATGTGCCCCAGCCATCGCTAGGAGCCACCAGAGCACGCGATCAGATTCCTTTCCTTCCAGGACAGGAGAGCAGTCCTCTGGACACTCAGTCCTGTCCTCCCTGCTGACCTCTGATGACCCAGGCTCATTACTGATCCCGGTTGGCTGGCGTAGTGCGATGTGTGGCATCAGCACCTCAACCCTCAGTGCCACCGGGCTGGCTGTATATAGGATTGATAGTAATGAAAGAAAATTGTTTGAATTTCTTTTCTTTATGGGTTAAATTTTAGTTGTGGGGTGATGCAATTTAAGTATCATGGCCATTCTTTCTCATCCATAGTTTTCGGGCCAATAGACAAGCCCTTCTTGCCCCTCCTTCATATTTACTTTGTTTCAGGTAAAGTAAAGCCTGTTGAACCTTGTAGTTCATGATTTTTGGATCTCTTGTTTAGTTTCCTTTATTTTAAGTTGAAGTTCCTGTCCTCTTCTCTAAATAACAATTGATAAGCTTGTAATTATTCCATCAGAAATGAGTACCTAACTTCCATTTGATGTTTTCCTTGTTGCACAGGCCAAAATTTCCCCAAGGACAGCTTTTAAGGAGTCTCTTTACTTTTAAATAAAGAGATGTGGCTCAGGAGCATCTAGCAAGGGCTCATAAACATTAAAGAGCCCTTGTGAATATTAATGAGGTGCTGCCTGCCAGCTTGGAGCATTGTCTTTCAGTGACAGCAGAACTGTTGAGTGGACATATTTGAGAGTGTGCTCATTTGAAAGGGCATTGTTGGGGCTACCAGACATTGGGGACATTATAAATGAAGGGTATTTTCCTTGGCTGCACCAGAACAGTAAAGTGGGACAGCATGAGGACTGCATACAACTAAATGTGGGCTGACATTTTGTTGATGCATTGACCCCAGTGGAACAGCCAGTCCCATGCTTAGGCACCTGAAATGGGACCTGAGGGATTCTGGGAGAGGGAGTTTCATTAATTCAAGTGCCTAACTCATGCCCCAATGAACAATCAGAAAGTATTGATCTCCATGGTTATTGATGATTGATGGGCTTGAACAGCTAATCAGGAGCTTGGATTCTCAAGTGAAAACCCAAGGACTTTCTGGGTTTGAGTCAGCCTGTTCCGGGCTCTTCTTGAGTCAGGAGGATTCTGTGTGAGTGGAACTGGAGGTCAGAGGCCTTGCTCAAGTCTCGGTTGGAGATTGCCACTCGGCAAAGGAATTCCAGGGAAAGAGAGTAAAGACTAGACTAATTTTGAAGCCCCCAGGTACTGTGAACTGTGCCGCCTGGATTGGAGAAAATTAGCTGTTGCAGAGACACTGCACTGCATATGGGACTGAGCTGACAGAACTGTGCTGCTGGCTGAAAGTTAAACAGTTGCTTCAGGAACCACGTTAATGATTGAGACTCTGTTAAAAACATTGAAAAGGCCAAAGTGTTGCAGGTGCAAGGTGCTAGCCAGGTTCTGTGAATTTGCTGTACAGACCGAACAAAGTGGCTGAGAGCTGTGCCCCAGCTGAAGACGAAAGGAATCTGTTCAATGTCCTGCACAGCCAGTATAGTGTTATGCTTGTACAACTGTGTTAGTTTGGTTTTGGCCAGTTGCACTCTCTATTCCAGAGTAATTACCACCCTGTAGGGAGTACGAGAGCAAGGAACCCTCGGAGAGGATTCCACCCCTAGAGTGCCAAGGGACATTCCGTGGCTAAAGGTACCTAGGAATCCCCCTAAGGAGAGAGTGCTGCCAATGGAGGAGGAGGGAGGATAGTGGGGCAAAGAAAAAGTGCTTCTACAATGAGGCTGAGAGGAACTGCTTATATTGCTCAGGAAGGGGTTGGCTGCTTGGCCATCGAACTCCAGGCATAGCCTTTCCAATTCAATGTCCTGCACAGCCAGTATAGTGTTAAGCTTGTGCAACTGTGTTAGTTTGGTTTTGGCCGCTCGCACTCTCTATTCCAGAGGAATTACCACCCTGTAGGGGTACGAAGGCAAGAACCTCGAGAGGGTTCCACCCCTAAAGGTGCCAAGGACAATTCCCATAGCTAAAGGTACCTTAGAATCCTCAAAAGAAATGTAGTACAATCATACCCCAAAGAAGGAGGTGACACGAAGCTTATGAGCAAACAGTAACTGTGACGTAGGAGCAGTAACTGTAACATAGTAGTAGAAAAGCATAGGCAGTTTGATAATGTAATTAGATGCTCAGTTTGATAACGTAATGAAATGCCCAGGCTTGCATAGCATGATACTGATAGTTTGTGTTGAGAATGAGGGATCCTCTAAGGAGAGAGGGAATAGCAGGACATCCTCCACCTCCATCCAACAGCAGAACCGACCTAAAGAAACTAGGGGACACTACTATGCTAACTAACAGTTTTGACCTGAAACAATGGAGGAGAGAAAAAACCCTATGAGGAGGAAATCTCTGGGGATCCAAGGCCTAGGTCACCATCCTCAGGCATGGGATAGTTTAATTAGTGACGGCTCTGCAGCTGCAATTTGGAAAACCCAATTAAAGGGAGGTGGAAAATGTTCCAATTTGAGGAAGTCTCACTCAAACCTCTAGCGGGAACACCGTGGAAGGTTGTGAGAAAACTCTGCAACAATATGTGCAACCAAGGCGGAGGAGAAGAACAACGACTGCTGAGACACACACATGGCTCCACCCGCCTAAACTCAAACCAGGTAAACCAGAGGCAGTCGGAGGGAGAATGCGTGAAGGTGCCTTGCTAGGGAAACCACTAAAGTCAATGGCTAATTGTTATAATGGAACACTAGAGCCAAAGGAGATCATCATAACCACCCTTCTCTGCTAGTCTTAAATTCTACACCAGGAGCTGCTGTCATGTAGCAGGCAGCTAAAGCCAAGCCTGGGGCGAGACATTCCCAGCTATGGGCCAGGTGAGAAGGATCCGCCCCAAGTTGGACACGCTTAAGATGCGGACTAAATGCAGAGCAAGACCGTGGGTTCCCACCAGAATAGAATGGCTGGCATGCCCCAGAAATTGATTGAGAGCTGAAAAGCTGGCAAGCTGAATGAGCACGACACGCTGAGATCTTAATGAGCATTGAGTGCTGAGATCTTGCAAGGTCGAATGCAGAATTGAGTGCAGCAGAATCCAGAGGCTGAATCCAAGGGGTTGGCAGTAGGCATGAAGCAATGGTTTGTGTAAGCAATGAGCAACAATTGCGTGAGCAAGCATGGACCTGCAAGTAGGTCAGTAACACAGTAGTAATAAGTGGACCTGTACGTGAGGTCTACATAACATAGTAGCAATGAAACAGCAGTGAATAGTGGGCAAGCCAGCCAGGCATTGAAAAGCCAAATCAAGGTGACAAACTCTGAGGATTTTTGGCGGTGAAGACAGGATTTAAAACAGAAATAATTAACCACATGGGCCACGATCCCCAAGCATCTCCCAATCCCTGTCATAGGACAAACAAGGAAGTGATGGAAGGACCGAGAACCACATGCAGATATTAAAGCTAGTTAATAGCCTCAGCAGGAGCTTTAGCTAACCTCAGAATAGAACAGCAGTGTATAAAGTGAATAACATGATTGAACTGCATAGCAAGGTCCAGAGCTTGAAGCAGGTGTGCAAACACAGAAGCAGCATCTGTATTGAGTACACTGAGTTGCAAACTGCAATAAACATAAAATAAAGGAGGCACAATACTCTGAAAGCAGCTGTCACAGGCAGTGCAGTGAACTGCAGCAATGAGGCAAGTAGAATGAGTTGAGCATGATTGAGCTGTATGGTCGGGGTCAGTGTGAGCCAGAATCAGGTGAAAGCAATTAAGTATGCAACATGGAAAGCAGCTATGGCTGAGCTGAACACACCAATAATGTTTGTAGTTGCACTGCAAGAATTTGAGTATTGTAATTGAAAGCAATTTGAGTTGTGAGTAACTGAAAGCAAGTAGTATGAGCTCTGAGTAGTGGTGTAAACCCCTCACCTACAAAATGGGGGTTCCCGAAAAGTCTTCCTTGAGCTTGCCTAAATGCTCACTGCCAGGCTGGTGTCCCACGGTTTTAGCAATTTAAATGTGATTGCCAGAGAGTGCCTGTATCGCCTCAGTGTACTGTCTCTTTAAGAGCTGCCTGGATTGCAGTCATAAGCAATCTGAGAGGGAGCTCTGTTGAAAGATGTAACTATTTGCTGAAAATTATTTAGAGTGATAACGATAATGTAGTTTGTCTAACCTGCCTTCTTTGCAGCAAGGACTGTTTTGTTTATCTCCACTATCTTGGTCCTGGACTACTGAATTGGACCAATCAGTACTGGTGGGACCTAAAATGGAGTCAGATTACAGGAGCTGTCTGGAGTCGAAATCTGTAGGAATTGTAGTTTGGGCTTTTGGCGCCTTTTGCACCTGAAGGGGAGCCTTTTTGTGACTGACAGACAGATCAGCCAACTAAACCTTTTGGATTCTGGGGAAAATCCCAGGCTTGCTGGCTGTTGAGTCAGATCTAAGTTGGGAGCTGAAGAAGCAACAGCTTGAGATGGTCAAGCAGCCGCCTGGAGTAGTTTCGTGTGAGAACTGTGGAAAGGTCTGAGTTGTTGCCTGCATGTCTGCCTGCTGCCCCTGAGAGCGAAGAGAATTATTTTGGACTAAATCCAAGTTTGTGAGAACGAAGTAAGCCACTGAATTTTTACCAGGCTCATACCTGAAGAAGACCAAGATTTTGAGAATGTGATCAGCCTGTCAGGATTCCAGCTGCTTTGAATCCCTGGTTTGTGCAGAGACTTTGCGATCGTGTCCAGAAAGCAATTTGTCTGGTACAGTAGAATTTCTTACATGTAAGTGTGCTGTGAGTTGTTAGTGGGTCGTGCTTTGGTTCCCCACTGTGTGAACTGTGTTCTGCTTGCTTTACACTGTATCCAGCCCAAAATGGACTGTATCCGAATTTATCTTCATTTGGCCTGGGCCTTGCCACACTGGCCTGCCAGACTACCCTCTGCACAGAGAAAGCCATCGACGAGAGACCTGCCTGGAGATCAGCCCCTGCTCCACGCCTGATCAGGAGCGACACCTCGGCGAATCGTGTGGGCCCTGCTTCTCCTGGCACTCTAGATCAACCACCTGCAGTCTCAACTTTCGTCCAGCCTGTGTCCAGTCTTGGGTATCATGAATAATCATCAGGGTAGCTCCTGGAAAAACAGCCTAATCTAAAAGTGTGTCATCTGATTGTCTTGTTGTTTTCTTTTCACGAACTGAGCCCTCCGCCCGGATTACAATTAGTGTGTGTGGTGTATGTTGTTTTCTTCCGTCCACAGGGCCCCAACCAGCTGCAACATTCCTAGCTAGCACCATTCTCCATCTGGGTACCAGAGTGTGTGACTGTTTATGGACCCTGAAGTACATGCATAACTGTTTGATTGATACAGCCTTTAAGCAAATTAACCTGATTATGCCACTCCCTTGTTCAAGTCCCTTATATAAATCAGATCTAACTCTTTGCAGTTACCCTGACTGTGGTTCCAGTTTGTGCAAGAGTACTGTACTGCTGTTATTTGCTGTGTATAACCTTGTTTTACAGGGGGTTCCCAGGGTCAAACCAGAGGAAAGCCCTGGTGATAAGTCAAACAGTGTGGTACTTGTGGTGTATCAGGGTATTGTGAAAGTGATTATTGTATTGTTCTGGCCACTAGTAAGGAAAGGGGGTTACAATGTCTCAGAGAGCTGTGCCCAGGTTGGCTTGACACTATCAACCCTGACTCTGGGTGGAGGCACCCATTTCAGAACTCAGGCACCTTAACCTGCAACTAGCTACAGGCAGGGGTAGTAGCCCTTGGGATACCACCGCCTAGGGTTTCAGCAATATGCCAGGAGCTTAGAAACAAAGCCCCTAAAAACAAAACCAAAGACACACAAACACAGAAAACAGGAACAAAGACAGAAGAAATATGTGCAGCGAAGGCAAAATACAAACCAGAAGCAGGAAAAATCATACAGAAATCCAGCAGACAAGCAGGGCAGCAGGTGGGGGAGTAGGCTAACCAGCTCATAGGATAAAACTGACAGCCTTCGGCTGCAAAGAAAAAGGCTTCACAATGAGGCTGAGAGGAACTGCTACTAGCTCAGGAAGGGGAGGGCTGGCTGCTTGGCCATTGAACTCCAGGCATAGCCTTTCCAATGATGGACAGCTAGAGCTGAAAGCACTGAAGGTGAGCAAGGACTTGGCTAGTTTTGAACTCCTGCTAATTGCTATAGTCTAAGTGCAAACTGAAGGCTAGCAGCCATTGATAAACTGATACTGCTGTTTTGTTGGATGAACTGCCTAGTGGCCAGGGACTGTCAGATTCAGTGCAGGGACTGGAGGGGACTCCAACTGTTTAGGAACCCCCAGAGCCAGAGAGGAACTAGCTAACCTCTTCCAAGTGGGACCCAATGTCTCAGGAAGTCACGGAGCTTGCTGGGGAACTAGAGGCACCTACAACCCGTTGTGGGGAGCCATGCTATGGCGCCACTCCTGGGTCTGGGCCTTCTGAGGCTGGTGCAGGCCTGCCATTGAGCTCTGCAATGGGCCAGAAGTGGCTGAAGATGACAAGCAGCCAGATCTTCAATCAAGGGATAAGCTGCATGACCTTCAAGCAAGATTCAATCTGCTACAGAACGAGACATCCTCCTTCTGCCCATTGCTGCATATACTGAGCGGAGCTCAACACTCCAGGATACCTGGCAGGTCCATCTTCAGAAGCTGCTAAGTCTTGCAAACTATGAGTACCCAGGACCTGGTTCCAGGAGTGTGAATTTCATTCAAACAATTTTCTCAAATTTTCAAGGCCCCAGGGTACCCCAAGGGAACTCTCAGGGTGTAACACCGGTATCAGTGGGAGTGGGCAGCTGTGGGTGGATTGGCCTCCTGGGCCCTTATAGGTTATTGTTTTGCTACTCGCCACTAACCTTTTTTCTTATTCCACAGCTATCCCTCCTCCAGGTATCCCTTTCCTAGCCTCACTCCCAATAAAGCTGTGAGTTAATTGTCGAAATTGCTGTGTCAAGAGACTTTCCTTGCATTTTGCCTTCTAATAGGCCTATAGTGTTTGGTGGGAAAGGGTTGCTGAGAATCCAGGGTGCAGGGTGGCTGGAAGGGATGTGGGAAGGTGCAGTATCCCAGGGGCTGTACCAGTCAGTCACCTGACCTCTTACAATTCACTCTGGGTGGAGGCACCGCATTATTATTCATAACTTTGGGAGAGAACCCTAATTGCCACCGTAAGCAGGACCCAGGCCTCTTAATCTGTACGAGGCCAACAGGCAGGACTAGTAGCCCATTGGCACACAACACCTGGGCTACATCTTTGGATGCCCACTGGGATCTCCTGTTTGCCAGTCATGCCTGCCATGGAGAACCAGAATGGAGATCCTGTGGAGTCCCCAGCACCAAGTCCAATCCACTGCGTAGCCCAAATTTAGGCCTATGGAAGTGGACGAGTGAGGTTGGTGGAATGGAGTGGGGCATGAAGATGGACCCCAGAAGTCCTTTCTCTTGCTGGGGGTACCCCAAGAGATGGACAAGGGAGACAAGAGAAGTGTGTATTCACCATATCAAGATTGGGAAGAGTGAAAGTACAAGGAAAATGCTTGATTCTGCTAAGGGTACATTGACTATGCTGTTAGAGAGTACTAATGCAATAGAAGCTGCATGGATACCTGAGGCTTTGGTGGTGGAGGGATTGTCTGAGGCTCTACTGATTGTGACCTCCTTTAGTGTAATCTCCTTGGGGAAGAGGACAGGGATCTGGGTTCATTCCAAAGCCCCCAAGACTGAGAAACCTCAGCCTGGCCATATGCCAGTGGCTTTCTAGTCATACCATAAACTGAGGATGTTTTCGAGGTCAAGCCCACCCCAAATAGTGTAGATGACTTGGAGGCCTGGGTGGATTGTGCCACCCCTTCAGTCCATGATTGACAGTGCTCCGAGATTGAAAATGGAAATGTTTAGTAGAGAGCCTCTGTGGTCCTGCCCTAGAGGTCATTCACTTTTGTGAGCCATGGATCCTGATGCCCCAGCTCAGGTATATCTGACAGCTTTGGAAAGTGTATTTGGTAGCCCAGAGTCCTGTGAGGCTCTCATGTGGAACTTCATAACCACTCGCCAGTGGAAGGGGATCCTTTTCCTGCTTTCTTGACCAGGGTGGAGAAAGCCTTACAGAGGGTATTTAGGAAGGGGTGGCAGCTCAGGATTTGAATTGTGTGAGGTTTGAGCATGTGGAGAGGCTTCCTGCCACTCCACCCTTGCTGGTGTTATAACTACATCTGGCTGATAAAAGAGTAGTCCCCTCCTTACTCGAGCCCTAGTGCAAGAGGTCAGGAAGCCGAGGAAGAGCAAGGACAATGGGAGTGCAGAGGGCCTCAGCGTCGCCTACGCAGATAGTAAGAGAGGTGCCATCTGGTAAGATACAGGAATTGAAGACCTTACTGAAGGAGTGTAGGGATGTAGTTACCTCAGCTAAATTGACTATGAATCAGGGGTCAGCCGAGCCTCAAGGAGTGAGTGGAATGGTCCCCAGTGTAAGCCCAACGATGTTAGGCACGGGTCCCCTATGCAGGTGCCCGCTCCCAGGTTAGGTACAAGGCTCAAATGGAAGAGTTAGCCTGAACTAGAGAGGATGGGGATGCTGGGTATGGTCCAAGGCAATGAGCAGGCTGTGAAATGGAGCCCCATAGCCTTAAGTGCCTTGGTGGGAGTGTCAGGAACCCACCCGGTGGCGCCAGATAGGCCGCAGCCTGGATCCCATCATATGTCATCAGTGTGGGGTGAGGGCCATGTCATTAGGGGTGTAGGATTCCACTGAACCATACCCCATCAAAGATAGGCCACCCTAGAATTCAAGCCAGAACCAGGAAATTACAGAGGGCCTGGTAAAGGAGTGCACCGGAGCCCTGGCAGCTCCAACTCCATGGCTCATGTAAGAGCCCCAGCAGCTAGAACCACCACATCAGCATCAGTTGACATGCACAAGGTAGTGGGACCATCGACTGAGACCACCATTACCATCAGTGGAGTCTCCACGCGGCTGTTCTTGATAGCAGTTCACAAGTCACTATTATCTTTAAATTCTGATATGACCAGCACTTGCCAGATGTTGAACTGCAACCGCTAAGAACTACACGTGCAAGGACTTAGTGAAAAGTCATATCCTACTTCAGTTATATCAAAGTGTGGATGACCTTTCTAACTTAAGTGGCTGGTGTGGGGAAGCTGTAGAAACCCTGGCTTTGATCTGCCCTGAGTCCAGGATATACGCTCAGAGTGCCTGTGCAAGTGGGCATGAATGCGCTTATGTTCAGACGCTTTGGCCCAACTGTGCCAAGCCTTAGAGGTCAAGGGGAAGGCAAGCAGTGCCCACTCCACTCACTGATTAGAGAGGCTACAGAAGGAAGGAAGGGAAGCCTTCTGCTGTGGAGCCTGACGACTCTGTGGGAATAGTGTTAAGAAGAGATGGGGATGAAATTTTGGTACCGCCCAATGCAGAGTGTAATATGCGGAAGTAGTGAGACTGAAGAAAGATGTGATGAATCAGTTATGGATGCTGGATGCTCCGGAGGAGCATGAGTTACCCATGGGACTGTTGGTGAAGACCATTGTTCTGACAGCCAGAGCGCATGCTTATGTGCAAAGGGTTGTTGTACAGGTGAAGAATGTCACAGACCAGGAAGTGGTGGTGAGGAAAGGTCAGACTTTGGCAAGAGTCTACTGCACCGATATGGCAGTGCAAACCACTGCAATGAAAGGGGCTCCCCACAGGGATTGATCCTGGATTATTTAACTTGAATGACTCCCACATCCTGGAGGTGGAAAAGAGAGTGCAGGAGAAGCTAGCCCCTGAATGAAGGTATTTTCTCTGCATGAATGGTATGTGGGTGTGTGAGGGAGAACAGCATCACATACAGCTTACTAATGAGAGGCCCTTCCAGGAAAGATCTAGGTGACTTGCCTGGCTGACATCAATGATGTCTGGCAGCACCTTCAGGAGATGATGGCTGCTAGGATTATTCAAGAATCGAGGAGCCCTTATGCGCCCCTATTGTTGTAGTGAGAAAGAAGAGTGGGGCCATAAGGATGTGTATGGACTATCGCACATTAGACAAATGGACGGTGCCAGAGCAATATACTATGCCCAGAATACAGGATGCCCTGGATTATTTAAATGGTAGCCAGTGGTTCTCGGTCCTGGATCTCGGAGTGGCTATCATAGATCCTGATGGCCCCCAGGACCGGGAGAAGACGGCTTTCCACGCTCCCTCAGATTCTGTGAGTTTCTCTGGATGCCACAGAGGATTTCGGGCACCCAGCCACCTTTCAGTGTATAATGGAGAAAGCTGTGGGAGATATGAACTTACTGGAGTGTTTGGCCAACCTAGATGATATTATTGTATTCAGGAAGACCCTGGAAGAACACAAAGCCCGGTTGCTCAAAGTATTGGATCGCCTGGAGGAGTTTGGACTGAAACTGTCAATTGCCAAATGCCAGTTCTTTCAGGCTTCAGTTAAATATGTTGACCACATAGTTTCTGCGAAGGGCATCCAGACCAATCCCAGTAAGTCTGAAGCCCTCACCACCTGGCCTAAGCCCTGGACTTTGAAGGAACTCCAGCATTTGTTTGGTTTGTGTGGATACTATCAACGATTTGTGAAGACTACACAAGGGTAGTATGGCTCCTATTGAATCTGCTACTGGGGTATCCACCCACAAACAAAAGCAAGAACGTCACCTTGCCTAGAGCAAAGCTAGTTCAATCAGCTACTTCCAACCATCAGAACCTTTTGGTTCCCAATGGAATGAAGAGTGCAACCGGTTTTTGAAGATATCATCTACTGTCTGACACATGCCCGGTGCTTGCATATGCAGATCTGCAGAAACTCTATGTTCTTCACACGATGCCAGTTTCAGTGACCTGGGAGCAGTGTTACATCAAAGTACCTGGAGGGCTTGTGCTCGTCGCTTTCACAAGTCGAAGTCTGAATCCATCGTTAGAGATACCTGGTACACAAACTGGAGTTTGGGCGTTAAAGTGGCTATTGTGGAACAGTTCCATGACTACCTGTATGGGGCCAAAATCACAGTGAAGACGGATAACAGTCCTTACTTATGTGCAGACCACGCTAAATTGGATGAAGCTGGTCATAGGTGGCTGTCAGCCTTGTCCACCTATGATTACTGTGTGGAGTATTGCCTCGGTCTGAATCATGTGGATGCCGATGCTCTGTCAAGATGCCTCCTAGCCTACACCACCAAGCACTTTAGCTGGGTGAAAATTTAAGAACAAGCAGTGACAGCCCTCTGTAAGAAGCACAATGGCGAAGAAACCTTCCTGCAGAGGATACCCCCCACCTGGTGGACTGCTTAGGGCCTCAGAAAGTTGTCTCCCAGTTGCTTACTGCCATCTGGCTGCCTTGGATGTGAGATCCCTCTGCAACTGACCACCCAGGACTTAAAAAGGGAACAGAGAGCCAGTCCGTCACAGGGGAGATAATTCAAGTGCTTCAACAGACTGGGGACCAAACTCAAGTGGACACCATCAATCCTCCTGCTACCGCTAAGCTTCTTCTACGAGAATGGCCAAAGCTATAGTTAAAGAAAGGACTGCTCTACTGGGAGACACAAGACCAGCAGGGGCACCCCATGAACAGTTGGTGTTACCAGAGCGGCATATAAAGACTGTGTTAAAAGCCTTGCACAGTGATATGGGGCATCACAATGACTTGGTCAAGAGCAGGTTTACTGGCCAAAGATGGGAACTGATGTGGAATCCTATTGTAAAAGCTGCAGAAGATGTATACAATGGAAAGCCAAAGGCAGCCCATTATTCAACATCCAGATAAGTGGCCCCATGGAATTGTTGTGTATTGACTTCTTACGCTAGAACCAGATTCACGAACATCTCAAACATACTGGTAGTCACCGACCACTTTACAAGATATGCCTATGTTACCCCACCAAAGATCAGTGACCTTCCACTTTGGAAAAAATATTGGTGGAGAAATTCTTTGTCACTATGGAGCCCCTTAGAGGGTCCATTCAGACCAGGGCAATGACTTTGAGAGTCAACTTGAAAGGAATTCTGTCATTGTGGGCAGCAGAAAGTCTCAGAACCCCCCCGTATCATCCCCAAGGTGACCCCCAACTGAGAGATTCAATCAGACTTTGTTAGACATGCTGGGCACCTGGATCCCAGAGACAAGTGCAATTGGAGTCAGTGGGTGAGCACCCTGGTCCATGCCTTCAACTGCACCCAAAATGATGCTATGGGGTTCTTCCATAACAGTTCATGTTCAGAAGGGAAGCTCATTTTCCCATGGATCTATGCTTTGGAGTGTCCACTGATGGTCTGGGGGCAGGAGACTATTTACAGCATGTGAGGAAGTTAAAACAGCAACTGGATGATGCCTATCCTTCTCAGAGGTGCTGCCTGTCATGCATGGGTGAGGCGGGTACTTGCACCATGCAGTTTAACGAATGGTTGAAAAAATAGTGGAGCACAGGGGTTTGGTTCATGGGGACTGGGGTTCCACCTGGAGGACACCAGCCTATACTGGCAGGATGGTCTGCATCTGTCCAGGGAAGAACAAGTCTTTTGGGCAATCGGTTTAAATGCTTCATTGGCAAGCTTTTAAACTAGTCAAGGGGAGGCACTGATAAGCAGCAGGAAAATCCCAGCCTCCCCTACAAAACAGGATACTAAATGAGAAAAAGACCAAGGTAGAAAGGTCAGTGGGGATGCTGCTACAGAAGGTAAAGCCATCAAAAATGGAGAGCAATGAGTACCAATGCCGTAGTCTGGGTAACAAACTTCCTGAATTAGTGGCCTTGATGGAGGCGGAACATCTGGATATCGTGGCAGTCACAGAAACATGGTACACACAGAACCATGACTGGGACGTAAACATACCAGGATACACTATCTACAGGAGGGACAGGGAGGGTAAAAGAGGAGGAGGAGTAGCTCTCACATAAGAGAAGGAATCAAAGCAACAGAACAAAAGGGTAAACAGGGAGGAGAAGAAGCACTGTGGGTCAATTTGGAGGCAGGCAATGGCACCACAATCCGCACAGGGGTTGTACACAGACCCCTCCTCTCAGGGGAGGAAATGGACAAGGAAATTATAGAAAGTATACTTAGAATGGCAGATAAAGGAGATATTGCTGATGGGTGATCTGAATATGCCAGATGTTAACTGGAGTGCAGTTGCAGCAGCCACTTCTAAGAGTGGGGTTATTCTAGATGCCCCACAGGGCATGCCTTAGACAACTAGTATTGGAACCCACTCGAGATGGAGCAATCTTAGACCTGGTCCTCTCAAATGGAGATGGAGACAGGATCACAGGTGTAGAAGTGGGTAGCCATCTGGGAACTAGCGACCATCGAACAGCATGGTTCACAATAAACACAGCAATAGAGTTAAGTTACAAAGGCAAAAGTACTGGACTTCAGGAGGGCTGACTTTCACAAATGGGTGAGTGCCAAAAGGAATGCAATAGCAAATGGGCAGGAAGGAGGGTGGAAGAACAATGGGGAATAATAAAACTGCCATCACAGAGGTAACAAGCCTGTGTGAAGCAAATAAACAAAACAAACGATGTAAGAAACCACTATGGTTCTCAAAGGAGGTGGCAGTGAAGGTTCAAGAGAAAAAGAAAGCATTCAGAAAGTACAAAGGAATCAAGAAGGAGCAGGACAGAGAATTGTATCAGTTAAAGCAAAAAGGAAGCTGGGAAGGCAGTCAGAGCAGCAAAGGCCCGAACTGAGGAAAAGATAGCCAACTCAGTTAAGAAGGGGATAAAACCTTTTAGGTACATCAGGAGCGAAGGAAGACTAAGGGAGGGATAGTGAGGCTTAATAAAGGGAGGGGTGGGCAGAGGGTGACTGTGAAAAGGCAGAGATACTAAACAAATATTTTGCTCAGTATTTACAAATGAAGAGGGAGGTACCTAAAACAAACAATAGAAACACTCTGGATACAGAAGTTGATACCAGCCCATTTATAGAAGAAAGGGTTCTGAAAGAACTCTTAAAACTGAAGGTGGACAAAGCAATAGGGCCTGATGGGATTCATCCCAGAATTCTAAAAGAACTAAGGGTAGAACTAGTGACACCACTGACTACCCCTTTAACAAATCATAGGAGGATGGGGTTATACCTGAGGACTGGAGGAGGGCAGATGTGATTCCGCTCACAAAAGTGGGAGCAGGGCAGAAGCAGAAACTACAGACCTGTTAGTTTAACCATAGTGATAGGGAAAATGATGAAATCACTTCTGAAGGAAAGAATTGTTGAGTACCTAGAGGCCAGAGGGGCACAGGACCCAAGGCAGCATGGATTCACAGCAGGAAGGTCATGCCAGACGAATCTAATAGATTTCTTTGACTGGGTGACCAAAGTAGTAGATCAGGGAGGGACTGTGGACATGGCCTACCTAGACTTTAGCAAGGCATTTGACTCAGTCCCACACAAAAGATTAATATACAAGTTAGTCAGCCTGGGAGTGGGTCCTAGATGACAGCCTGGGTAAAGAATTGGCTGGAGAATAGGACACAGAGAATAATAGTAAATGGAGTCCACTCTGAAGAAGGGGGTTACTAGTGGGTGCTGCAGGGTTCAGTATTAGGACCGGTCCTTTCAATGTCTTTGTAAGTGACATTGCAGAGGGACTGGAAGGAAAAGTATGTCTCTTTGCAGATGACACAAAGATCTGCAACAGAGTTGATGCGCAATGTGGGCGGAAAGGATGAGAAGGACTTGGCAAGGTTAGAGGAATGGTCAAATGTATGGCAGCTTAGATTTAATGCTACGAGTGCAAGGTAATGCACCTGGGAAACAAAACCCAGGGAAGAGTACACAATGGGGGTGAGATACTAACAACAACAAAATGGAAAGGGACCTGGGGTAGTCATATCAGATGACTTAAAGGTGGGCAAGCAATGTGAGAGCGCAGTAAGGAGGGTGGGGGATACTGGGATGCATAGGGAGAGGCATCACCAGTAGAAAACAGGAAGTTGTTATCCCTCTGTACAGACAGCTGGTGAGACCCCATCTGGAGTACTGTGTGCAGTTCTGGAGACCCAATCTCCACAAGGACATAGACAAGATGGAAGCTGTCCAGAGGAGGGCAACTAAAATGGTGCAGGGTCTGCACCAGAAGACATATGAAGAGAGACTAAAGGAGCTTAATATGTATAGCCTCGAGGAAAGGAGGAGAGGGGGACATGATAGAAACTTTCAAGTATCTCAAGGAATCAACAAAGTCCAAGAGGGTAGCATCTTTCAAAAAGAGGCGGCAAGAACAATGGAGCACAATTTGAAGATAAAGCAGTGGCAGCTCAGAGGTAATGTAAGGAATATTTTTTCACAGAGAGGGTTGTGGATGCATGGAACGGCCTCCGGAGGAGGTTGTGGAGTCAAAACAGTGGTTGAATTCAAGCATGCATGGGACAGCCATAAGGCAATTCTAGGGGTGGGGTAGAAAGAAGTAGGCTGCTGGTTAACTAGGATCTGCAGCTTATCCATTAGGTAGGAAATGGGCAGACTGGGTGGGCCAAGCAGTCCTTATCTGCCAAATTCTATGTTTCTATGTTTCTATTGCCTTGTTTCAGAATTGGCCACCAAGAGGAACCAAGCTAATAAAGACCATTATGACAAGAAGGTGCAAGTCCAGGATCTGGAGGCATTTGATAGAATATTGCTATGATGGCTGGGCATGCTAGGAAAGCACAACATTGCCGATAGATGGGGAAGCACCCTGCACGCTGTACTGGGAAAAACTGGACTGCCTTTTGGTGTATAAGATTCTGCCTGAGGGCTAGACTGAGGGAGTACAAGGTCATACATCAAAATTCATCTGCTGCCCTTGGGAACTGGAATAACAGACACTGAAAGTGCTGTGGAAGATCCTCCTTCACCACCCACCACCGAGCTGCTGCCAGCAAGAGACGGAGGCATGGAAGAAGTGATGCCACTGGAGGTTGGGCCTGCCCAGGGTGAGGGGTCCTGAGAGGAGGGAGAGAGTAAGATGATGAAATTGAAGGAGAAAGCGACAGAACCCTTGAGCTTATGTCCACTCCCTGAGGTAGCAAGGCTATTTCAGGGAACGCCTTGACATGGGTAGAGGCTGCTATGCCTAGTGGATAGAGTGCAGATGGGGAGGCTGCTCCTGCTATGCCCCTTGAGGGGAACACTCCAGACCTGAATACTGATCTGACTGAGCTGCTTGAGTGGTTTTGAGCAGTTCCCTGAAGACGCTGCTTTGGAGGGCCCACATCGAACTGAACACTGGTCCGACTGTGTCCTCTGAATGGTCACAGGATCTGCCCCAGCAAGCAGAAGAACATGGGAGAAAGTAGAGTGCCCTGCCCAATAGCTGAGGGAGTGACCAGTCAAGGGAATGTGACAGTGATGTAGAATCTGCCTCTGAGTGAGAGGCGATTACTAGTCCTGAGGTTCAGGAGACCTCAAGGAGGTCAGGAAGGACAGTGCGGCTATCCTCAAGATCACCCATGATGCCCCTAGAGTCCCCACTGATTTGCCATTATTCATAGTACACAAGGGAGTATATACTACCCAGGGTCTCTAAGAAAGTAGTTATGTGACCTGCTGATGCTAAACCCCTAGGGGCTGGCCTGCCGCATAGCAGTAGTGCACAGTTTCATGACGCTGACGACCCGGGTTCAGGAGTGAGCCCGGGAGTCAGAAGGTTGTCCGGGAGAAGGCTCAGCATCCCAGGGACTGCCTCACCTTCCAGGGAGGGGAAGAGGCTTGGCACTTGACTGATCCCAGGTGGAGGCCTGGGGCACAGCAAGCACCCAGCCACGCTGACAGGGAGGGATGTGATGGACATTGGTGCTTACACCTTGACATCGAGGCACACGCCATGTTCGCAGGAAAATGGAAAACACCCTACTTCAGCTCCCAGAGATGGGCCCTGCACCGGTGACTGGGGATCAAAGGAGAAGCTCTGCAGTGTGTCCACCACCATTGGACATAGATGGAGGGGTCTGGGTCTCCCTCTCACCCCGCTTTGGGGGCAATCTGAGGCCTTAAGAAGGAGGACACATGAAGGGAGTGGAAAGCCCACTGATCTTCAATGCAGCCTAGACGGATGCCTAGGAGTCCCTGAGGGAAAGGAGCAGGAGGAGAGAAGGGACTTAAACAGTAGGTTAAAAACAAACAAAATCCCTAGGTCCAAGGAAAGGTGACCAGGAGAAGGAAAGTGAGGTGAAAGGATACCTAGGAGGTATGAAGGAAAAGAGTACTAGGTGAGCCTAGAGATCATATGGTAAGACAGACCATGCATATGGGCACCACTTTTCGTGTGACCAGGGCTAATAATGGAAAGATATTTGATGAATTGTATATAATTTCTCCTGTTATAAAGTTTTCCTGCTCTGAAATGGTTATGATATAATAGTTCAGTGTGCCTGTGCAACCGGTTTCTGCTTGTGTAACATAGGTAATCCTTGGCTGTTCACCTCTATGTATGGGATATACCACCCTGTAGGGTATGAAGGCAAGGAACCTAGGGAGGGTTCCACCCTCAAGGTGTCTCAGGAGTGATTCCCTTGGCTAAAGGTACCTAAGAAAAGCCCACAGGAGAGAGAAGCATGCCGCTGGAGGAGGAGGGTGGATGGAGGGCACGGAAAAAATGCTTGTGTGGAGGAGGAGAGCAGCCCTTAAACAGGCTGAATGGAGTTGGGGCCAGTTGCACTGCCCCTTGAACTATAGGCTGTAGCCTTCCAATTCAGTGTGCCTGTGCAACTGGTTTTCTGCTTGTGTAATGTAGATAATCTTGTCTGTTTGCTCTCTTTCCATGGGATGTACCACCCTGTAGGGGTATGAAGGGAAGGAACCCTAGGGAGGATTCCACCCTTGATGTGCCGTGGGAGTGATTCCTTTGGCTAATGATACCTTAGGAAGAAGCCCAAAGAGAGTGTTGAGCAAAGCATACAAGGTAGTGAACATTTATCGGTCGAAGACCTGTATATAGGTTGAGTTGGTAGTATGGGTTCAGTCAGTAGGATGGGTCAGTTGGTCAGTATTGTTTGAGTAGAGTAGGCAGGAAACAACAGGTGAGTAGTGACCTGCTCAGAGGTCTGACTGTAAGGCATGGAGATCTGGCTGCCTAAGGAGAGAGAGAACAGCCAAAGGGGAGAAGGGACAATTATGGGGCAGCCACCCAACTCCATCTAACAGCAGAAACCTAACTAAGTGATCTACGGACTACAACTACGCCTATCTAGTAGTATGACCATTGGCACAGAGAAGAGGAAAAACCTTTGAGGAGGAAACATCTGGGGATTCAAGGCCTAGGCCACCTTCCCGCCAGGCTTTGGGTTAGTTTGGTTTAGTGACTGCTCTGCTGCTGCAATTTAGTAGATCAATCCAGGGAGTTGCAACTTTGGGGAACATTCTCGCTCTATCTCTCTAACGGGAATGTTGTGGAGGGTTGTGCACGAACTCTGCAACACCAGTGCATCTTGGTGCCAACCTTCAAGGTGGGTGGAGGAGAGTAACGACCACCAAAGTGCTCAGCCGGCCTACCAATCTAAAACAAACCAGATGAAGCAGAGGTTGTTGTAGGGAGAATAGCTTTAAGGTGCCTCTGAACCTGATTGGGCAGCTAAAGGAACCCTTCCCATGAGAGCCCCACTCTTTCACCGCTGAAGTCTTCAATGCTACATCGAGAGATGCCTTCAGTACGGTTGATGACTGAAGGTCTATGTGGAGCGAAGACATTCCCAACTATGGGCCAGGTGAGAAGGACCCCACCCAAGCTTCACATGCTCAAGATGTGGACTTGGGGTGCAGAGAGAGAGATCATATACAGGGCTAGCCCTGAGTCCTGGAAGTAATGGATACAGTCAGCATGTCTCCAAATGTGGATGAGTGAGTTGTAATGAGCATGGAACCTGCATGTGGGTCGTGATTGATGATAGCAGACATGGGGAGACCTATATGTAGGTCAGACTTGAACACTGTGGACCCCTCGTGGGTCTTGACTGGATGAGAGCTGACAGGAGAGACCTGTACATAGGTCAGGCTGAGCAATATGGGCTCTCTCATGGGTCTAGGTAAGGCAATAGTATTTGTCAACCACAGGAATGTATGCCACCAAGTCCATTAGGAAGCCAAATTGGGAGGAATTGAATTGTATGTTATGAGTAAGAGAATGGTGAGGCCAGGTGAAGCCTGGGGCTGATGGTTGAGAGGAGGAGGCTGTGAAGCCAGTTAGGTAGGAGGAGGCTGCAAAACCAGTACGGTATGAGGTGCAGTTGAAGCAAGTAAATGATATGCTGCCAGACTTGGAAGGGGATGAGCATTGCTGGTAGTGCAAGGGACAGGAAGGCTGGGATGACTGTGCAAGCCAGGTGCATAATATTAGGAAGGCTTGCATAAGGTTGGGTAGAGCCAGAAGCCCTTAGGGTGGAGAGTTGCTGGGAATCACTGGCTGCATAGTGCCATCAAGGCTATGCGCAGCAGGAGGAGGCTGGGCAGCCAGGGCTTATCTAATACATGACAAATAGGAAACTGTTCCCCTGCCTGGGGTCGCAATGCCTGTGTGACTCCTCAGCCCCCACTGTAGGAAAACAAAGAAGCTATGAACATGGTGCCACAACACCAAGTGGCTAATTAAATAAGTTAAATATGTGCCAGCCATGAAAGCAAGATTAGGTTATCATCAGAAACAGACTGCTGTGGGTTTGGCAAAGTAAGGTTTGGTAAAGTGGGATTAGCAATAAATGAGCCTAAATAACACAAACATAGAGGTGAGGAGTGATGCAGTAGGGCAGGACACTGCTGGAGTAGGCAGGGAATGAGACAGAGTAATAGCTGCTAAGGGAGCCAGTACTAAATGCAGGTGCAAACAATTAAGGTGATGAGCACAGGGACTACAGCATGGAAACAACAACTGGAATTGAGAGCACACAAGCACCTAGTACAGAGAAAGAGATTGTTGAAATATGATAACTGAACTGAGAGCTTGATTAGCAATGCAGCTAAATATTATACTGCAAACAGAGGGGCACTAGCATATAAGAAAAGCCCAAAAGGAAACGAAGCAATCAGGACCACAGGAGCATTAGGGAGAACACATAACTGAGACAGAAGCACAGACTGCAGCCAGAGGCAGAAACACGGACTGAGAAGCAGAAGGCAAAGGCAAAATTACTGACCCAGAAGCAGGAGAAGTACAAACCAGGCAGGGAGTCTAGTACAGTCAGCAGATTCCAACAGGAAGGAAGAGAGGAGGCAACACAGCGGGGTGGGGGGCAGGGCTCAGGTAAAGAGGGCCTGGAGAGAGCATGGACAGGGCCGGCTGCATGGAAAAATGCTTGTGTGTGGAGTGAGGAGAACAGCCCTTAAATAGGCCGAATGGGGTGTGGCCAGTTGCACCGCTCCCTTGAACTACAGGCTGTAGCATTCCAATTAGGATTCAGGTGTATAGTTAGAGATGTTATTGTGTCATTGTTTAACCATTGTAATACTTTTGATTTAGGCTTGGCGTGAAGCCAAGCATTCTGGGGAGTGTAACCCCTTTTGGGGCCTTAACATAATTGCCCCACTATCGCCTGGGTTTCCCCATTTACTTGCTGGCCCCAGGTATTTCTGGTGCCCCATATCTCCTCTTGCAGCCCTGCATGTTATTTCGCCCTGTTGGGCTTAAACTTGGGTCACGAAGTCACTGGCATTTTCTGAGCTGACGACGACTGCACGTGCTTGAGGAATGTAGTGTGCCAACTGCCAGCTTTGCCGCCTTTTGGGAGTGCTGTCAGTGGTCCTGGTGCCCCCCCTCAGTTCAGTGGAGTGACCTCAGGAGGTTAATCAGGAGCCTCTTTACTTTAAAAAGAGATTGGGCTCAGGGCATCTAGCGAGGGCTCATAACATTAAAGAGCCCTCATGAATATTAATGAGGGACTGCCTGCCGGCTATGGGCATTGTTTTTGGTGGCAGCAACAGCAGAACCATTGAGTGGACATATTTGAGAGTGGACTCATTTGAAAGGGTATTATTGGGGCTACCAGGCAGTGGGGACATTATAACTGAAGGGCATTTTCCTTGGCTTCACCAGAACAACAAAGCGGGACAGCATGAGGACTGCATAGAATTGAATGGGGCTGACATTTTGTTGATGCTTTGACCCCAGTGGAACAGCCAATCCCTGCTTGGGCAACTGAAATGGGACTCAAGGATTCTGGGAGAGGAGTTTCATTAATTCAGTCACCTAACTCATGCTCCAATGAACAATCAGGAAGTATTTATCTCTATGGTTATTGATAATTGATGGGCTTGAACAGCCAATCAGAGTTTGGATTCTCAAGTGAAAACCTAAGGACTTTCTGGGTTTGACTCAGTCTGTTCCTGGGCTCTTCCCGAGTTGGGAGGATTCTGTGTGAGTGGAATTGGACTGTCAGATGCCTTGCTCAGGTCTTGGTTGGAGATTGCCACTGTGGGAAAGGAATTCCAGGGGAAAAGCGAGTGAAAGACTAGACTAATTTGAAGCTCTCCAGGTACTGTGTGTCACAAATGCACTTATGCAGGTCAGGCCCTCTGCTCCCACAGTGCCAAGCTCAGAGTGTAACAGTGTGAACAGGTAACAGACAGGGTAACCCTCCTGTCTGCTTTGGGTCCGAATCACCTTCTAGCCTAGAGTTCTGGAGGGATTCAAACTGTGAACTTTATGCTAGCATACCCAATTAATGGGCTCAGATAATACCTCTTCGTGGGGGATGCACATGATCTTCGCCCAAGGGCATCCAGCCAGGTATCCAAAATGAACCCTTACAACGCTATAAGAGACCTAGGTATTTTTACCTTTTAAGCAAGCTCAGTAACACAATCAAGCTTTTAACAGCGGTCAGCTTTAAATACAGGTTCAGCAAGCACATAAAAATAACAGAAAAGAGCACAGGCAGTATTTTAAAGAAAATGTTGTTTATGAAAAGTTTTAAAACAGGTAAAATAAAATTCAGAACAAATTATATCACAAATCTCACAGTCATCTACAAATAAAAAGCAAAGTTACAGAATACAAATTCCTACCACAAACACTTAATTCTGCTCTAAGTGTTTCTTTCTAAGTTCTTTCCAAGTCAGAGAGCTATCTCTCTCAGAATCTAGAATCATATACCCACATTTCCCAGATACAGTGTTTCATTTTAATACTATCTTTCCCCACCCCTTTTGGTGAGTCAGCTAGCTCCTCCCATAGAGTTCATTTTAACATAATTTCTACAAGGATGTATTTTAATTAATGTGAACATCAGAAAAGCCATTTCCTACTTATGACAGTCTTTAATCAAACATTTCTCTTTGAGGTTTTACAACCCCACAATCTGTCACTAAGGTGTGAGAAAGCCAAGGGAAATCAGACAAATTACGTCCTTTCTTGGTGTCATAAAATTCATATTCAGGAACCAACATCAAAGCAGCAGCAGCTGATAAAGGCCATAAACTATCCCACTGGAAGCAGGGTTTTAAATAATTGATTAGCAGTTGTTTTCTTGGGACGATACTAACTGAACAGAAAGTATTTATATAGATTTTCTAGAAGTGCTGTGTGTTAAACACATTGAGGCAAGAGGTATGCATTTTCACAAAGTTTCAGCACTTTTATGAGCAAAACGCTAATCAATTTTGGAGTTAAATAAATCCCTAGGAAGGAAAGCATTAATTAAGTTTTCCTGGTCAGTTCAATGACATCCTCACTGACATCTTGAAGGTTAAAAGCCAAACTGCTAACTTGTGTGAGACAACTCATACACAGATAACTGATTTATAATACAAATATTATACAATAACTATAAGCAGATGGCAGAGTGTCACACTGTGAACTGTGCTGTCTGGATTGGAGAAAATTAGCTGTTGCAGAGACCCAGCACTGTATATGGGACTGAGCTGACAGAACTGTGCTGCTGGCTGAAAGTTAAACAGTTTCTTCAGAGGAACCTCGTTAAGGATTGGAATTCTGTTAAAAAGATTGAAGAGGCAAAGCGTCTCAGGTGCAGGGTGCTAGCCAGGTTCTGTGAATTTGCTGTGCAGACTGAACAAATTGGTTGAGAGCTGTGCCCCAGCTGAAGCTGAAAGGAATCTGTAATGGACAGATAGAGCTGAAAGCACTGAAGGTGAGCAGGGACTTGTCTAGTTTGAACTCCTGCTAATTGCTATAGTCTGAGTGCAAACTGAAGGCTAGCAGTCATTGATAAACTGATAATGCTGTTTAGTTGGACTAACAGCCTAGCGGCCAGGGACTCGCAGATTCAGTGCAGAGACTGCGTGGGGACTTCAACTGTTTAGGAGGCCTCCCCAGAGCCAGGGAGGGAACTAGCTAACCCCTTCCAAGTGGGACCCACTGTCTCAAGAGGTCACTGGTGCTTGCTGGGGTGCTAGGGCACCTACGACCCTTTGTAGGGAGCCATGCTGTGGAGCCACTCCTGGGTCTGGGCCTTCTGAGGCTGGTGTGGGCCTGCCATTGAGCTCTGCAATGGGCCAGAAGCAGCTGAATATGACTAGCCATCAGATCTTCAATCAAGGGGACAAGCTGCAAGACCTTCAAGCAAGATTCAATCTGCTAAGGGAACCAAGACATCCTCCCTTCTGCCCATTGCTGCATTTATTGAGCGGAGCTCAACACTCCAGGATACCTGTCAAGTCCATCTTCAGATGCTGCTAAGTCCTGCAAACTGTGAGTACCCAGGACCTGGTTCCTGGAATCAAGTAAGGGATTGTGAATTTAATTCAAATTATTTTCTCAAGTTTTTCAGGGCCCCAACAGCTGCCAAATTGAGGCAACATCCAGGCCTGCAACAGTGGGTACCCCAGGGAACTCTCAGGGTGTAACACGGTACCAGTGGGAGTGGGCAGCTCTGGGTGGATTGGCCTCACGAGCCCTTATGGTTAATGTTTGCTACTTGCCACTAACCTTTTCTCTTATTCCACAGCTCCTCCAGGTATCCCTTACATAGCCCTCCACCCAAAAATGTTATGAGTTAATTGGGAAATTGCTGTGTCAAGAGACTTTCATTGCATTTGCCTTCTGATAGGCCTATGGTGTTTGGTGGGAAAGGGTTGTTGGGAATCCAGCGTGCAGGGTGGCTGGAAGGGAGGTGGGAATGTGCAGTATCCCAGAGGGCTGTACCAGCCAGTCACCTGACTAACTTACAACTCACTCTGGGTAGAGGCTCCGCACTATTATTCATAACTTTGGGAAAAAAACAATTGCCACTGTAGCAGGACCCTGGCTCTTCAACCTGTAGAGGGCCAACAGGCAGGATTAGTAGCCCACTGGCACACGCACCTGAACTATATAAAATTAACTGTTTTTACCTGAACACTAAGTAAAAGTACTTAAACCCCTGGTGTAGCTGGCATTTTGAAATATAGGCTCTCACCTCACCCCACCATCGGCGCAGCTAATAACACGAGAGGATGATGCTCACTGCTCACTGCCCCTTCCTTGGGGCCCTTGTATGGAGATATAATAATCTCTGTATCTCAGATGCCCACCACTATTTTTACATACTTTGCCTACACATGCCATATGATACACAAGTCTGTAAAATGGCATGGGCATCTGAGATATGGAGATTATTATAGCTCTGTACATGAGGGCACCAATAAGGAAGGGGCAGTGAGCAGCATCCTCTTGTGTTATTAGCAGCATGATCATGGGGGTGAGAGCGCCATATTAAAAATGCCAGCTGCACTGGGAGTTTAACTACTTTTTTGAGCATTCAGGTAAAACAACAGTTAATTTTATATGGTGCCTGTAGGGCGGATCTGTGGAGCAAGCCCTGATCTGTGCAGCTGTCGGGCTTCACAGCAGCCTGTAGATATCATTTAAAGAGGAATAAAGCAAGTAATGATGGGTATGAGAGGGGGAGTTGTTAAAAAGTGGTAGAAGGAGTTGCAGGTGGTGTCCAGTCTGGCCAGGAGGTTGAGGAAGAAGTACTATAGACACATCCATATAGTCAAAGACTATGAGCACCATTTTGGTGGAAGCTCACAGCAGATCTGCAGAGACAGACAATCTTTATTGTGGTGCAAGGCACCATGTTTAGGTGGAGCTTGGCATGGATGGCATCGACATGGGCAGAGAAGTCAAGTTTGCTGTCTAGTCACACACTGAGGTACTTGCTGGACTGAACCACTTCTAGAAGTGTGCCATCCCAGGTGGAGAAGATAGGCAGAGTTGGGAGTCTGGCCAGTTTCTGGCTGGTGCCAAAGGTCATAGACACAGTTTTATTTGTATTTACCGGAGTTAGTTTGATTGGAACTAGCATAGGATGTTGTGGAAGTCATGCTGATCAGAACTTTCACAGCTATGGTACAGGGACCGGATGTGTAGGCTCTCATGTGTGTTGTTGCTGCACACAAGTTGAAGGTAAGAAGACAACCACTTTGTTAACAAGAAGTTGCTCAGGTGGTTCCTCCCAGAGGTCACATAGTAAGCTAGATAGGCTAGCTAAGCTACAGCGCCACACGCATATCAGCACATCTCCCCTTTCAGGATAGATACCCATATACTGACAACTTACTATTTTACTTTTTAAACTATGTTTAAACTTTTCTGTCATTATTACCAATGGCTATCAAGGAAGGTCAGGATAGACTGCCTGAATAGTTCCAACTCAGTGGGAGGATCATTCTGCCTCTGGGTCACATGCCATGAAATTGCTTTAACACATTCAATCCTTATAAGTCCAGTCTTTGAGTCTGAGAGGCACCTGTCCCAATCCTTAGACTGCATCTCACAGCTACTTGTTTTGTGACTGGTCTGTCTTTCAACAGCCTCTGCTGTGGTCTCAGTAATGGTACAGAATTTCTAGTGGTACCTGCTGCAACCCTTCTAGTTGATTTTCTGGTCAATCATCTGGTGGATCCCTAGAGGCAGTGACAGTCCATCTTCTGATCCCTGTCCTCCATTTCCAGAGTGAAGGCAAATAAAATGGTGCCTGTTCCATCTCAACTGTTTCTGCAGACTCTGCAGAAGATATGAATGAGCTGAAAGCTGTTCTGTGACCTGTGCCAAAATCTTCATGTCCAAAATCCAGACTTGTTCTCCAGGCCAAGTTGTGGCAAAGTATGAGCTCTGTATCTTAAGTCATTATGATTGTTTGCATTTGAAACTTGAAAACTTCTCATGGCCTTGGATGTTTCCTGGTCTGGAAGTTTGGGATTCAAAAGAGGGGCAAAATAGGTACAGTTGTTCTCAGTTTTGGCCCATCAGCAGTTCTGTTGACTATAGCTGTTGGTAAATGGTATGGCTTGGTAGGCTAATAAAGCTTTGAACAGATCATTAGCTTTTTGAGAAGTCTCTTTACTGTCTGCATTGCTTTTTCAGCCTCTCCATTGCCTTGCAGATGTCTTGGACTGCCTCGTAGATGTACAAAGCCATAGTCTTTGCAGAATCAAGAAAAGTTGAACAATTGAACCATTGTCTGATACTAAAATCTTGGCACTCAGTGGCGGCGACAATTGCTTTCAAGTCTCTGATATCATGACTTGCAGTGGTAAAGTTCAGATGAACAACTTCAGCGCATTTTGAATGATAGTCCACAACTGTGAGGAACTACTGACTTTTCAGGTCGAAGAGATCTGTAGCAGCTTTTGCCACAGT
This sequence comes from Neoceratodus forsteri, assembly GCA_016271365.2. Classification (NCBI taxonomy): domain Eukaryota; kingdom Metazoa; phylum Chordata; order Ceratodontiformes; family Ceratodontidae; genus Neoceratodus; species Neoceratodus forsteri. The sequence goes on along the minus strand of CM057459.1, from coordinate 92,287,042 downwards.
CTGTCCAGAAATTTAGATGGAATCAATGGCTCTACTAGATTGCTGCAGAATTTGGTATAGACTTCACATTTGTTTATCGGGATTGTTAGTTGTGTACCAAGCCCCAGCTGTCATACAGTCTGCTGTGCTCTCCTGCAACATTTTTCTATGCCCTGGTGTCCTTTATGGAGTAGTTTCAGGGTAGCATCCTGTAGAGATTGAATAAACACAGTTCTGGTTCCTTCAGGTGTAAGCCATCTTGATTTGTCAAGGTGTGTCGTCCATGCCAGAACAATTTGATAGAATCCAGATCTTGAACCCTTGGTGGTCAACCATGTTGGCAAAATTTCATGACTTGTTGACATACGTGATCTTTCTGTAGTTGCTGTCTGAGTTGCACAAGATTGCTGTCTGATGATGGAAGGATGTCTCGTATTTGAGTGAGATAGATATTTGTTTCTTCCATGAGGTTTGCACCTCCTTCTGAAAGCTATCGCTTGAGAGGCATTCTTGATAGGGCATCAACAGTAAGGAAAGACTTGCCTGAACATGAACAATTGTGTAGGCATATCTCATCAACCAGATGCAGAACCACTGTATCCTTGGAGGAAGTTCATCTAGGCTTCTGCTGCCCATCAGACTTACCAGAGGTTTGTGACCTGTCTCTACAATGAAGTGTGCTCCACAAGGTAACAACTAAAGCATTTGTATGCCCACACTAGAGTGAATGTCTCTATTTCAATTTGCATAGCACTGTTTGGTTAGTGCCAGTGCTATTGAGGCATATCCAATAGGTTTCAGTGGTTTTCATGCTTTTGCCTCAAGACCTCTCCTAGTCCGAAGGATGATGCAACTTTACTGCTTTGGTTTCCTTGTTGGGATTGAAAAAGGCTAGAGTAGGTGGTGTCATGAGTTCTGTTTTGAGAGCTGTAAACCTTGCTCTTGAGCTGGATCCTAAACCCACTGGTTTGCCTGTGAAAAAAGTTCTCATAGGGCTTTCGTTTTCTTTGTAAGATCGGTATGAACTTCCAGTTGGCTAACCATTCCCAAGAAACCTCAAACTTCGAACACATTTATGGGACTTATCATCCTCAGTATGGCTTCCAGCTTCTCTGGGTTGGGTTGTACACCTTTGTTTTGATGATAAGTCCAGGAACTGAACTTTGGTTTTCCCAAACTCACATTTCTTGGCATTCAGTGGGAGCCCTGCACTCTGGACCTTTCTTAGGGCTGCATAGACTCTCTGGTCATGCTCCTGTCTGGTGTGACTAAAGACAAGTATATCATCCATGTGCCACACAACCCACTACCAGCCTTCCAGGACTTGACACATCCTGCTTTGAAGTGCTCAGGGTGCATGAGATGCCAAAAGGCAATCTTCAAACGCAATAGTGTCAGATGGATCTAATGAAGGCGGTCAATTTCTCTAATGCCTTTGACAGAACGCTTGTCAAAATCTGGCGTTGGCATCAAGCTTGGTGAGAGAATTTCTTCTTCCAGCATCTCCAGTGTCTGTTCCACTGAGGGAAGGATGAATTTCTCCCGTCTGACTGACTGACTCAGCTTGGTTAGGTCAACACAGATCCTTACAGTGCCATCTGGCTTTCAGCCCACTATCATTCCAGCACACCAATCTGTGGGTCCTCAATCTCCATTTTGGAAAATTCCTCTTTGACCTTGGGTATCAGTGAAAATGGTACCCTTCTAGGAGGTTTCAGTGAAAATGGTATGGCTCCTGGTGTAAGCTGAATATGGTAATCTTCTTTGAGCTCTCCAGGCCATTGAATAAAGTTGGAAAAACCTCATTCCACCTCGTTGTTCCACACTATTGAGTCTGGTAAGAAGATGAAGTTTTTCAATTGCTTATCTGCAAGCATTGGGGTATGGAGGTTCTTCACAATATAAATGTTCTCTTGACTTGCATTTTGCCTTTAGATACAGTGGCAGTGAACACTCTGCACACATCCAAGGTGTATCTTCCTGGCCCCATCAGGACTTTACTTGTGGGCCACAAAGGTATGTGGTGTTTTCCCCACAGTTCCTTGTAAAGGGTTTCTGACGTGGCTGTGACATCTGCACCTGTGTGTATCATGAACTCTCTTGGCATCTTATTGATGAGAACTGTAATTTTCAGCTAATTCCTCTGGCCTGACCCAATCCCAGAAAAGCATACTCTGTGTCATACTTTTGTACTTCTTAGACTTTGTGCACTGTTGCTTATGACCGACAGACTCTCTTGTAATGGCCTGTCTTGTGGCATGCATGGCAAGTGGCATAATTTGCTGGACACTGAGCTCTTGGTGTGATAGCTTGTTACCTCACCTTCTGCATGGCTTCTGCATGTCCTTTCTCTTGTAGCATGTCCATCTGCTCTGCTGATCCCACATCACTTTCAGAGCTGCATTGCATTTCTTTGGACTCATCTCGATGAAAAAATGTTTCCCGTGCCAGTAGAGTGCTTTGTTTTGCACCTCGGCCTGCTCCTGGCTGGAGGTCTAAATGTTCTTTTATATGGCCTTCTCTGTTGGGCCATTGTGACAGCCTTCTCTACAGTAAGGTTGTTGTCAAGTTGCATGTGTTGGCCAATCTGCTGTCTCAGAATGGATCCATGACTGGTTGTCGACAAAATTTTGTCAAATGTCTGTGCAGCAAAATCATCATGTCAACCGCATTTATGATCGGCATACGGTTTCTGACTTGGAAACATGTTTCTTCCAGGGGTTCACTCCTGAACCCTCCACATGGGGCAGCCCCTGCACTCCTCACTAAATATAATCAACTCTGAGTCGGAGCTGATTGGGGCCAGCACTGACACTACAGCGACCCACCGCTGTAATTGCTGTTGTGAAGGTCACTGTCAACTTTTCACTGTTGGCAGTGTATACCCTCAGAGCCCCACAACACGCTGGTCCTTGATCAGTTCCTCTCGAGGTCTCCATACTTACAATTCTCAGCTAAGTTGTACAATGCTGTAATGAAGTAATTGGCAGCTTCCCTGTGTCCTGCTTGCATACGTTAAATTTCATGGATAACATTTCTATGGCCTGTGAAATATATAGTTAATTTTTCCTGGACTACGTTATAGTTTTCTTTTCTGCATCTGTTAACATCACCCCAATGATGTCCTGTGCTCTGTCCCCATGCAATATATCAGTGTGTTCACCTGATTTTCTGCTGCTGACTCTGTTAGGCTACTGGCTATACAAAACCTTTGAGGCATCTGAGCCATTTGGAAAGTCATCTGGGTTGGCAAAATCAAAAGGTTCAGGTGGCTGGATCTGATAAGTTGCTGTTGTTGCCATTGCTTAGTAACAAAACTGCACTGAATAAAGAAACTTTAAGCTGTATTGTACACTTGCACACAGTCAAGAGGCAGATATATTGCAGTGGTTTAAGGCTCTGAGCTGCAAATCTGGAGACCTGGGTTTGAATCCCACAGCCCCACTTGCATATACTGTGTGACCCTGAGCAAGTCACTTAACTTCTCTGTGCTCCCAGGTTGCACCTGTAAAAGCTTTCAGCTTAGTGTGTCTCACCTGGTTAAACAATTGAAACAAAGGAATGAAACGGTGACTGTCTCTTTAAATTTTCCAGGTATCCAAACACTTTCACTTTGCAAGCCTGCTTTAGTTCAGCTCAGTTTCACTTTCTCCCTTAACTCTCAGTGAGAGAAGTTACTTTACTTTTGTTTTCCCCGGTGTTTTCCTTTTCTGCACCTCCAACTCCCAACTGACTACTGGGAAGGAGGAAGGAGAACCCAAGGCAAATCTACTGCACTCTCCCCATGGTAGATAAGAAGAACAGTAATGGAGCGGCCTTATCAGCTGGCTAGGCTTCAACTCTGCTACATAGAAACATAGACTGTGACAGCAGATAAGGACCGCTTGCTTGGCCCACCCAATCTACCAATTTTCCTACCTACTGGATAAGCTGCAGATCCTAGTTAACCATCAGCTTACTTCCTCCTACCACGACTATAATTGCCTTTATGTCTGTCCCATGCATTCTTGATCTCCTCCACTGTTTCTGACCCCACAACCTCCTCGGGAGGTTGTTTCATCGTCCCTCCACCCTCTCTGTGAAAAATACTTCCTCACGTTGCCCTGAGCCGTCCCCCTCTATCTTCAAATTATGCACCCTTGTTCTTGCACATCTCTTTTCTGAAAGATGCTACCCTCTTGGACTTTGTTGATTCCCTGAGGTACTTGAAATTTTCTATCATGTCCCCTCTCCTTCTCCCTTCTCCCTCCTGCTCCTGCTTTTTCTCTCTCTGATGCTGTTTCTGCTGCTGTGCTGCTTTTGGTCCCAGTGGCAGGCTGGTGCCTGGCTCTTGCTTGACCTCTGTTGATCACCGACTCTCGCCTGGACCATGTTCTAACCCCACAAATGGACTAGAACTTTTTCTTTACAAAACAATAAAACATGCTGCAACATGCTCCTGCAGGCACCTACTGTTTCCCGACAACAGACTATTCGATGGAGGGCTCTGGATTACAGATAGGGGCTGATTCTGTTCACTTAATGCACCAAGTTGTGTGTGCTGTTAATAACCATGCTGCACACAGGTTGAAAGTAGGATGGCAACTACTTCATTAATAGGAAGTTTCTTTGGGTAGTTCCTCCAAGAGGTCACATAGTAAACTAAATAGGTTGGTTAAACTACAGCACCACCTATCACCACATAAATGACTGTGTCATCTACATACATGGTATATGTCAGGGTGGAAAAGCTGAGGAAGGTTGTTAAAAAAGGTGGCGAACCAGCCAGTGGCACTGAGGATTGAGGTGTTGGACACCACACCTCGCGCCACGCCCAGTGACCCGAGTTTGGGAACAGACTCAGGTTGCTCGGGGTCAGTGGGGCAAGGAAGGATTGAGCATCCATAGACAGCTGTCTTTCCTCAGGGGAGGGGGTGATCGGTGGTGCGCTGTAGACTGAAAACCAGTGATGGCTGGCTGGCTGTCAGCACAGGCGCCCCACCAAGAACAGGGAGGGCCCACGCCCAGGGTGTTAGGCTGCCTCCGAAGAGGTAGAGCCAGCTGCTTCACCAATTTCATGGTCATGGGCCTGGGGAAAACAGCAAAATCGGGTGCCAATAGTCCACGATGACTTGACTATCAGGTCGGAGGACTCACTCTCTGAGGGAGGAACCGAGCTTCCTATCGGCATCCCATGAAAAAAGAGATGGAGAACTGGCTGGGTTCCAGGATGGGGCCCTGTGGACCCCACCTGGATGGGTAGTGGAGGTGATGGGGCACTACCAACCTCTACTGACTGCAGATGGCCTGAGAGGTAAGAATGGAACCAGTAGACAGCAGGAGCTGAGGAACATATTGACTGTACAATGAATGCAAACCCTGGGAATTCATGAGAGAACAATAGACATAATTACTGTTTTCCTCGTGTAACCCTTGGAATATCTACTATTGGACCCAGGCTGAATTGGGTATTTATTTCTGTAACCTCTGTGTCCCCTTGGGGGTTACTAGAGCCCTGTGTGATATAATGGGGTTTTGTAGTAAGCCAGTCTAGGCAGCAAATTGTTAACTTGCAGGGCTCCCCTAAAACTTCTGTCAGTCATCTTGACAGAGGTTTCACGTGGGCGGGTCTTGCAGCAGCATACACCACAATGGAATGCTAGAGTGGTTATCCAGTTGCTTACTGAGAGTGTTTAATCAGTCTGACTGAGGAGAGCCTCAGGAGAGGCTGACACCTTCTCTTGTCCTGTTTCAGTCCCTAGTTCATTCACAGAGCGAGTCTGAACATCGAGTTGAGGTGGCGGACATCTCCTCTGGTGCCCCACCGTGGTGCTGAAGTTCTGAAAGGCATCTAGTCAAGGAACTGTGAGTAAATTGTGGGTGCTAACTCCTAACTGTGAGAGACTTTGTGGGGACTGTTGCCCAGTGTTTTGATCATCCCCTGTGAGAATTCCTGTGTGGCTGGGAGGTTTAGACCTCAGGTGTTAGAGGGCCATTTAAAGTAAATGGTCCAAATGATGCCTTTACGGTACTTATCCTGTAGAAGATGGAGTGGATTGTCTTTACTGGAAGATAGTGCTAAGCTCCTGAGCATAGGATGGGATGGACTCCTGACTACCACAGGTTACATATCACAGAGGAGTGTGTGACAATGAAAGGACATGACATGACCCAAATCTGTTTGTCTCTGAAGACAGACAGATTTGGGAGAGAATTTTGCCCTGAGGAGAAAATGTGCTTTTGGTGACTGGCACCGCTGCGCAGGTACTACCATCACGATGTCGGCACCCCTGCCAAAGGGCTGCCCGGGAGAAGGATTGAGCAATCCAAGGGATGATCTCCTCCTCTGGGGAGGGAGGGAGGGTTGCTGTATCTGCTGTATCACTGCTACCTGGTAAACTATGGGTGGTGGTGAGTGAGGAGCACTATGTGGGAGGAAAGGTGACAGCTGGAGTCTGTAGCATATAACTTCTTTGTGCACATGTCTCCTTGGGCTCCCTTGTCTGATGCTGCCTTCAGGGAGTGGGATGCAATGAGAGCAATGACCCCTCCCCCCGTGCGTTAGGACCTCCTGGATTGGTGGTCCCCTGACTCCTAGCATAGCCGCCATGGGCACACCGTGACAGTCAGAACCATCCTCAGGATGGCCCCACCAAGAGGGGCAAAGTTATGGGGTTGATGTCCCATGGTTGGCATGTGCTCGGGCATCAGGGCGATCCAGGGCAAAGCCATGGTTGGGGTGAATAAAGATAAATTAAAACAAAATGTGATTTTGGCGAATCTAGCAATTTCACAGACCTGTGATGATATTCACTGTCCTGGCTCTGATCCCAGAAGTGGATGGACAAAAGACTTTTCCTGATCCCAGACCAGGTACCTCAATGGACATTGTTGCACAGTACCACAGAAAATGTACCTTGTACCTTCTGCACCTTCAGCCCCTTGGGTCATTTTGTGTTAAAATGATCCGAACAGAGTAAAACCTACTACTTGACACTATTTTCAAGGAGACAACATTGGTAACATATGGATGCCATTTTTTCTCATAGGGAATCCGTGACATCAAAACTCACAATGCCTATAGCTGGCCCATTGACTGGATACCTCTTCAACTCCTTCTGCCGCTTTGTACCAACTCCTTTTGTACCCATCATTGCTCATTATATTCCTCCTTATTCATTCTCCTCTACCTTTGTGTTGTCAGAATCATTGTACCCATTCATTGCTGAATACTGGTTTGGGTCCCCTCCTCTTATTTCTTATCCTCCTCTCCTTATTGCCTCTGCCTCCTGCTCACTCTACTCCAGGATACTTGCACTTTTTCATTCCTCATCACTCCTCTGCTGGGCAGTCAGCCTTTCCTTTCTCCTCCTTTCACTTTGGAACCAGCTCCCTGTCCCTTCCACTTTACTGCCTCCTCTGCTCCCTCAGTCACCATCTGGAACTCCTTCCTCCCCACATTGTTCCTATTTCCTTCCTGACTGCTGTCCTTGCAGTTGCCTCATCCCTAGCATTCCTAGGAGTAAGTGTTGCTGAAATGCTCATTTGTTGCTCTTGCCTTGTTTGCTTATTTTGCACTTACTCCTGTATTAACCATGTTCTCCTCGAGTGCACTTTATTGTAACTGCTAAATGGTGGCTGTATAATGTATTTTGTATCCTTACGCCCTCCCAGGATCGCACCTGAAACAAGCTTGGCTCAGTGTGCCTTTCACAATAATTTTCAAAATAAATAGGTAAATAAATACATTTCAAAAGTTTTACCAAGAAGGCTTAGTGAGCTGATAACAGCTCGTTTTCTGATGTATCGGGGGTGGGGGAGAAGGACAATACAATAAGGTGCAAGAGTAAAATACATTGACAGTTGTGCAGCTATAGTATACAGTGCAATCACAATAAGGTGCAAGAGTAAAATACATTGACAGTTGTGCAGCTATAGTATACAGTGCAATCACAATAAGGTGCAAGAGTAAATACATGGACAGTTGTGCAGCTATAGTATACAGTGCAATCACAATAAGAAAGAGTAAAATACATTGACAGTTGTGCAGTTATAGTATACAGTGCAATCACAATAAGGTGCAAAAGTACAAAACACTGCAGATGTGCAAAACCAATGTTCTGTGTAGTATGTATAGAACACTGAGGAGCCTAAGGTAGAAAACAAAATACACTTGAACTGGAGCAGAGAGACAACCTCAGCTGGTGCAGACTGCCAGCATTATAGGGCTCAGCGAGTTATATGCGGGGGATGGCCACTAAGGTCAGGGACAATTGCAGAACACAGTTGTAAAGTCACTTAAGAAGAGACTTGAGGGAGAAGGAGGAAGAAGCAGAACAGATGAAAAATTAAGAGAGGACCAAAGTTTCAGGAAGTGATATGAGAAGGCTGTTTGCCCAGCAGAAGATTTCTTGGAGGGGGGAGAAGAGAATGGGTAACAGTGTTAGTGGGTGGGTAGGAGGTAAGGGAGGAGAGAGGAGAGGTGAGGAGGGAGAGCCAGCCAAAATTTGAATATTAAGGGGCACAGTGGTGGAAGCATCTAGCATCACAGTAGGGAGGAGAAGGAAGAATATAGAGAGCAGTGGTGAGTATGATGGGGACAGTCCAAGGCAAAATGGCAGAAGGAGTGAAAGCAGGGGTCCAGTCTGGCAAGAGTGACTTGGGTCTGGCAACAGTGAGTTGGGAGTGGCACTGTTGACAATGTCACCATACTTGAAGATGGGAAGCATTCTTCTAGACGATCCTCGTGGGCTGGAAGTGGATATTTGCTTTGTTCCTGTAGAGTGCACCAAGTTTGGGGTGGAGCTTGAGGTGGATGGCATTTACCTGCTTCAAGAAATCAAGATGGCAGTGCAGCCTGACACTGAGGTACTTAAAGGAGAGACACCCTTGGTCACAGTACCAATGAGGATATGGAAGGAGGGGAGGGGACGAGTCTGGTGATCTGTTGTTGGGAGTCAAAGGTCATGGAGACCATTTTTTTGGTATTGAGGTCAGCTGGTTTGACTTACACTAGCACTGGATGTTGTCAAAATACAGGTGGAGCTGGGCAGTGAGGTCAGGAGCAGGGATCCAGAAGCAAAAGCACTGTATCATCTATGTACACGTGGATGGACGAGAGGAGCAGGCAGCAGGGAAGTCATTAAGGAAGATGGAAGAGAATGGGGCCAAGCATGCAGCCTTGGAGAATGCCTCAGCAGAAGGTGAGTGAGGAAGATAGGAGCCTCTGACATGGATAGCATGTGTCCTGCCCTCAAGGTAGGAGAGGAACCAGCTGACAGAGGAGGCAGAGAGGCCTGCTGCCTTAAGCTTGTCCAGGAGGACAGGGTGGGACACAGCAAAGGCTTCACCACATCAATAAAGATGGCACAGGTAATATGGCCTTGGTCCATACCGGAAAATAGGGACTTGGTGAGCTGGAGAATGAAGCTGGGCATGCAGGACTTCCTGAAGCCAGACTGGAAGAGAGTGAAGAAGGAGGATCAGTCTAGGAAGTGGGACAGCCTGAGAAAACAAGGTGTTTCGTGGGGAGGAAAGATAGCCTGGTAGTTACCAGGAGAAGAAGAAACATACTCTTTAGGGTGGTATATGACAATAGCATGTTTCCATCCATCAAGGACTGTAGATGAGGAGGGAGACATTTAGGAGGTGGAATAGGGATAGAAATGGCAGGAAAAGAGAGATGTTGATGGCAGGAGCAGAGAGCTGTAGAAGCATGAAGCTGACAGACAGGGGTCACGTGCTTGAGGGTTAAGAGCAAGGAGGGCCTTGAGGAGGCAGGAAGGAGTGATGGGAGAAAAGGAGAAACAGTATGTGGGAGAAGGTCGAGTGAAGGGGAAGGAGCACAGGCAAGACTGAGCATGGGTGGTAAAGCAAGAGTTGAAAGAAGAGGCAATAGTAGCAGGGTCACAGATATAGGAGTTATCAGCCTTGAGGACAGGGGTAGCAGCTGGTCCAGACAGGAGAAGAGGGAGGGACAACCTTGCAGAGCTTAGAGGGGTGATTAAGGTTGTTCTGAGTGACAATGCAAAATACTCAGATTTTGCAAGTCTGATGGCTTTAGTGTAGGCATTGCAAAGAGTCCGTATTTAGTCAGGGCAGCAGGGGAGCTAGTAATCTTGCAGGAATGTCAGGCTAGATTTCCAAACAAAGGCAAGCTGGCAATTCAAGAGAGATCTGGGGAGGCGGAACCCCAGAGTCTGGTTTTCCTAAGGGGAGCATGTAATCCCAGAGAGCCATGATCTTGGACTGAAGATTGAGGGCAGAACTGATGTTGCAGGCTGCTATGATAGAGGACCACTCATTGGCTGACAGGTTGGTTAGGAGGAGGACAAATCCAGAGATCTGAAGGACCAAGAAAGATGAATTTAGGGGTGTATGGCGCTGCATCTGTGGCACACAATAGACCATAGGTGGTTAACGAGGGCTTCATGGAGGATACTTACATACACAATATGGTGGAGGTGAGAGGAGAGACCCTGTCCTGTCAGAAGTGGTTAAGATTTATGATTAAGGTGTGGGTCTGAAATCAACAGGGATAATTGGAGGAGTTTACACTCTGGAAAAGTTTATGTACAGGGGAAGCTAATTGATATTTAATGTCGCCAAGAGTGAGAGACTCGCCAGTGGAATAGTGGGAACAGATAGTAGAGAGGAGATCTGTAACCAACACAGGAGCACTCCAGGGCAACAGTAGATCCCAGAAACAAAAAAGAGACTGAGAAGGCGAGGGAGAGTTTGACGAGGAGCAGCTCATAAGCAGAGGAGAGGTGACAACTAGCGTAGGTGTAGCTTGGATACTGGTACAGAGGTAAAGTACCACATGTTACACAAGGGTATGTGCAGGCACAGTTTCAAATAATATTTTTCAATAAAAGTATTTATTTGATTTTTCATTTTTTCCAAGTACAAAATGTTACAGTAGTACAGCAAAATCATTTGAAATTGTTAGCTTATATCCAACCAGTTTGAATATAGAAAGACTGTAACAGAGATGTATCATCATGAGCTAGTGTAAAATATACACAGTCACAAAGAGTAACAAACAAGAAATAATGCAGGACTGATATAAAGCATTTGAGCTAAATCTATACAAGTGTGTACACTGAACATGCTGTGCCCTGATTTGTGCAGTGTAATAGGATCTATAAGAAAAAATACTCACCGAGTAATCTTCTTTCTTCCATGGGGTCCTTTAGCATCAGTAACCTTTTGCACTTAGCTGGCTAGGTGCAATTGCCCCAGAGGTGTGCCTTTAAGAGATTTTTAAAGAGCGAGGCTAGCCAATCAAAAGACAGGAGGGTGTGAACTGAGTGAAAGCTGTTGACTGCTTCAGAATTTTTAAAGGAAAACGAGGGCAATGCCCTAAAAAGAATTAACATGATTCAAAAACATGCAAATGTCCAAAAGTGGAACTAGAAACAGCAACACGAGGTAAAAATTCATCAATAACAAATGCCAAATTTGGTAAAAGGTGACGAAGAGCCCTCTCTCCAACAGGTGAACCGGGAGGAAGGGTGGAGCTACTGATGCTAAAGGATCCCATGGAAGAAAGAAGATTACTGCAGTGAGTAATTTTTCTTCTTACCCCAGGAGTCCTTTAGCATCGTAACATTTTGCAGACTACCAAGCAGTACCAAGTGGGAGGCGGCAGAGAACCTACTTAGGAAAGAGGCTCGGCAGAACTGCCCTGCCAAATTTGGCATCAGATCTGGTCTGCACATCCAAACTGTAGTGTTTCACAAAGGTGTGCACAGATTTCAGGTACCTGCTTTGCAGACATCCAGTAGGGGAATATCCCTTGTTGCTGCGGGTGAGGCTGCAGTGCCCCTGGTGGAATGGGCACTGAGCCCCACTGGAGGTTGTTGACCAGCTTTCATAGCAGAATCTAATACAAGAGACCAACCAATGAGAAATAGTTCTCTTGGTAGCTGGTCTCTCTGCCTACATCCCTGTAGGTGAGGAACAACTGAGTGGAAGAGCCTCTGACTGTCTGGTATGCTCTAGGTAGTGAAAGATGGCTCTTTGACATCCAAGCTGTGGAGCTTTTGCTCACCAGGAGTAGACAGCTCAGTAAAGAAGACAGGTAGAGTAATGGACTGGTTCAAGTGAAGCTCTGAAACCACCTTTGGAAGAAATTTCCATTTGTCCTGAGCTCAACTTTATCGTTGTGGGGATGATGTATTGCCTCAGTGCACATGGCCTGTAGTCTGAAATCCTCCTGGCAGACATAATGGCTACCAGGAAGATGGTCTTCAAGTTACAAACTTGATGTGGGCCATGGACATAGGCTCGAAGGTGGATTCATGAGCCCATCTATGCAAAGGTTCAGGCTCCAAGGAGGAACAGGCCCTGGTTGAAGGCTGAGGTGCAAGAGGCCTTTGAAAACTGTTTAAAAATGTCATGGGAAAAACTGATTTCTTCTTTCCCACCGAAGGTAGGCTGAAATTGCCACTAGGTGTAGCTTGAGTGAAGATGGTTTCAAGCCTGATGCCTGTAGGTGTACCAGTTGGTCTAGCAGCTGAGGGTCTGAAACTGATAGGGGTTCGACTTTTCGCTTCTGCACCAGAAGGAAAACCTTTCCATTTGGCTGCATAAGTCTTCTTAGTGTTCGGTTTTAGCCATCCTCAGTATCTTAAAGACCTGTTCAGAGTACTGTGAGGTTGGAAACTTATAACCTCAAGAACAAGGCTTTGAGGTGAAGAGAGGTACATCTGGTACTGCACTCTGTCTGAGGAAGAGTCAGGAGGAGTGAGTTGGAGGCAGGCGAATGGGCCTGTCACAGGACATTGAGAGAAGGAGAGGGTACCAGGCTTGCCTGGGCCAGTCCGGAGCCACTAGGATCATGGATGCAGGCTGCTGCCTGAGTTTCAGCAAACCCTGAATATCAGGGAAAGGGAGGAATGCATATAGGAACCTCCCTGTCCAGTCCAGGATCAGGGCATCCAGAGGAAGTGTTCCGAACTGATGGCCTGCAATAGTACTGAGGAAGCTGAAAATTGAGAGGAGAGGCAAAGAGATCCACGTCCAGTGTGTCCCACTGCCTGAACACTGTGGCTAGTACTTGCTTGTTCAGTGTCCATTCGCCTGACCTTGACTGATGCGGCTTAGAGCATCCGCCAGAGTATTGAGTTTGCCTGGGAGGTGAATAGCTGAGACTGGCTGACCCAGGAGAATGCTAGAGACCAGAGCTTTAGAGCTTCCAAACAGAGTATTCTGATCTGGTACCACCCTGCTTGTTTACGTGAGAACATTGCAGTGGTGCTGTCCTTTCGAATTTGAACCGCCTGCCTCTTCTATGCTGGGAGCGAAAGCTTGAGAGCTAGTAAGACTGCTCTTGAGTTCTAAAGATTTATGTGCAACTGTGACTCTTCGGGAGTCCAGCTGCCACTTACTGAGGCACAGTCTAGATGAGCTCCCAGCCCAACAGGGAGGCATCTGTGGTGATCACCTTTGTGGGAAGAGGAGCTTGAAATGGAACCCCTGCCTGCAAATTTGCAGGGTCCTTCCACCACAGCATATTTTGGAGGAATTGCTCTGATACTGGTATTAACTTTGAAAATGTGTTGCTTCTTTGAGACCAGCGAGCTCTGAGGTAGGCTTGCAGGAGTCTCATCCTGTACCTGACCCCTGGGACTACTGCAGTCAAAGAGGCCATATGTCCCAGAAGTTTGAGGAAATGTCTGGCTGGTCTTGGCTGTCCCTGGGCAAAAGAATCTGCCACTGAAAGGAAACTCTGAATTCTTTCCTGTGGAGGAAAGACATCCCTTCCGAAAGTGTCCAGCTGGGCCCCTATGAAGGTGAGCAGCTGGGTGGGTTCCGTGAGACTTTGAGATTTACCAGGAAACCCAGAGACTCAGAGTGTTCTGTGAGGCAAAGAGATTCCTTGACTTGGCAAGGACACTTTCCTACTATGAACCAGTCATCCAGATAGGGGTAGAGAGTGACATCCAGTCTCTTGAGATGTGCTGGTACCACTACGAGACAATTGGTAAAGACTCTTGGGGCCGAGGACAGACCAAAGGGCATTGTGGTGAACTGATAGTGACCCAAAGGAAGTTTGAGCCTGAGAAACTTCCTGTGAGATTCCATATGGGTATGTGGAAGTAGGCGCCCTTTAAATCGAGGAAAGCTAGCCAGTCACACTGCTGTAAGGACTGTATGACCAGTGACAGAGTGACCATCTTGAATTTGGGTTTTTCAGATGTTTGTTTAAATATCTGAGATCTAAGATAGGTCGCCACTCCCCAGTTTTCTTTGTGTCAGAAAATACCTAGAGTAGAGGCCCTGCCCTTCTCATGGGTGGGGACCCTCCACTGCTCGGAAAGCCAGAAGGTTTTGTACCTCCATTTCCAACAGCAGTATCTGTGATGGTAACAGAGGTCTTGACACCTGGGTACATTTGAGGTCTGGCAGCTGCTTGAACTGTAATGACAGACTCTTCTCCACTATCTCCAGCACCCACTTGTCCGACGTGATGAGGGACCAGCGCTGAAGATAGTGAGAGAGTCTGCCTCAACTGGAAATAGTGAGGCGACCTGGACACCACATCAGGACTTAGACTGAGAGGCAGGTGGCTGGGTAGAGGTGGATCTTCTGGCCTCTTCTGCCCCTGCTTCGAAAGACCCCTGTACTGGCTAAAGTCAGATTGGGATAGGGACCGTAAGGCCTGGGAAAACAACTTGCCCCTACCACCCTGGGACAGGATCTCTGAGGGGTGACAGGTTTAGGCTTGGATGAATGGTTTGCCAGGAGGCCTTGTATTCATCAACCTTTTTCATGTAGTCAGTGATTCTGTAATCAAACAACATATTTTGATCACAGGAAAATCCATGGCCTTGTTCTGAGTGTCTGTGGTCAGACTGGTTGTTCTAAGCCAGGCAAAGTGCCTCAGAGATATGGCATGGGCCATCGCCTTAGAGGCTGCATCATTATTGTCATCTGTCATGTGGAATTGGTACATAGTAGCTTCCAAGGCAGTTTTTGACGATCCACCAGTTCCTGTACCACAGAATCTGATACATTGAGGGCTTATAGCCTGGACAGATTTCCAAAGGGCTTTCTGATATTTGGCTGTCAATGCCATGTAAGAGGAAAGCCTGAGAAGCAGGGAAGCTGTGGTACATTTTCTTTGCTATAAAGTCAATTTTCTTGGAATCCTTCTCAGGGGAGAGGCTGCAAGGAGACACCAGCTTTCTCACAAGCTGTCTGCTGCACTATACTCTCGTGGCTAGGGTGTGCTGACAGGAACTCGGTACCATTTTAGACAATTTATGTTTTCTCTCAAGCCACTTATCAACCCCTAGTACTGAAGTGAGGTGTTGAAGCACCTTCATGGTATTTTTTCTAAATGCATTATAGATAGGGACGACCAGGGTCTTTGAGGATGAAAGACCCTTCATCTTCCTATAATCTTCATCTTCATCGACATCCTGGTTGGGCTCCTGTGTAGGGAGTTCCAGGTTTTGTATAAATGAAAACATAGAGGAAGGATCCTCGTGGTCACCGGGGATCCCAAGGCTAGGGTCCGGGGACTCCTGGGGCTCAAGGCCCTCAAAATCCATGTCAGGGGCATCATGGAATTGATCATCATCTGCATCACCCTCACAGTCTACAGAGCAGAGAACTGTGGAAGAGTGCTTGCCAGCCCCAGTAAATAGAGGACCCATCTTTGAAGGATCTGAAACAGTTGCCATGCTTTTTCCATATTTTGCACTTGACGGAAGAACCTGCTAGTTTGTAAGTGCTTTGTTTTTTCCGAATGCTTTAGGCTGCCTGTTGTTTCACTATCAGCTTTCCCAGCAGCAACAGGAGCATATCTGTCTTGACAGAGTTTCTTTTAGCTACTTGGTCAAGCTTCCTTTTCGTCACCTTATTATTTTTGAATTTGTGAGGAACTTCATCTTTGGAAGCTTTATTTTTTGACTGGGATCTGAGGGTTCCTCAGCACCTCTGCTTTTGGTATTAGTATTTTGAATGGCCCTCATCAGAAACCTTTGATTTATCCTCAGCCATAATTATCAAAGGTTTGTCTGCTACGCTCACCAATTTAAGCAAAGCAAACCAGTTCTGGACCTATGAACTGAGTGCAGGTTTTGTGAAAATGCCACCGCCAGTCCTGCCCCAGTTAATAAACTCTGTCTATTACCAGTGCCTTTTTTGGGGGTTGTAAACTGGGATCTATACCAGTGCCAATCTTAATAGAAAACCAGTAATACTCAACTGCGACAGGTGGCTGCTGGACCCTTACAGGACAGTCCTGACACAGATGATACCAAGGTGCAGTAATATAACAAAAGTTTCCTCAGAATTGCCAATCTAGAGAGAAAACCCCCAGGCACTGTTTAAATTTGAAATGACAGAGGTGCTCACAGTAAACCCCGTGAGGTCTGAGGTAAAAACAAGGCAACGTTCCCCAGTTCAATGGTTCCCACAAGAAATTAGTCAAAACTGAAGGAAACCATCGAAAATAAACACCCGCGATAAAATTAGGCTTTAAAGTAAATAGTCATGTAAAAATAAAGTCTAAATAGTGCTGTCGTATAAAATAAAACATTTGTGAAGTGCTAATGAAAAAGTAAAAGTTGTTACTCACACTAAAGGACAAGATTTATGAGGAAAACTTTACCCAGATAAGCACTAGGAGGCTATCAACAAGGAAAGTTGGGAAACACCTCAGAGGCAATATCTCAGTCCAGCGGAGAAAAATTCTGAAGCAGTCAACAGCTTTCACTCAGTTCACATCCCTCCTGTCTTTGATTGGCTAGCCCTACACTCTTTAAAAATCTCTTAAAGGCACACCTCAGGCAATTGCACCTAGCCAGCTATGCAAAAGTTACTGATGCTAAAGGACTCCTGGGAAGAACTGTAGTACATCCTAGTCTATTGTTTCAGTCTTACACCAGGTAGGTCAATAACTAATGCTTTTATTTAGGTACCTTGAAATAGGTGGTGTATGCCTACAGTGGCTTCTTTGAAGAGGGATCAGAAGGTATGGGTAAATGCAAACCTTGGAGAACTACTAGGGAGTCTTCCTTTTGGGGATGGGAGGTAAGAAACAAGAATAAGAATTAAGTTCCAAGGGAGGAGGGACCCAAATTAAGTTGGTGTCACTTGGTATGCCACTGCTGTGGGGTGCTCAGGTAATCTTAAGAATTTTAGCTATATAAATAGAGAATGACGTTAGATAGATAGATAGATAGATAGATAGCTAGATAGATAGATAGATAGATAGATAGATAGATGAAATTAAGTAAATTTATAGTACCAGAAGACCAACAAATAATAGAGTCATTTGTTGTGAGTATATCACATGGGCCCCTCAGACCAGAGGAGGCGCCTATTTGAGTAAAGGACTCTCATTTGCTTTGAGTACAGACATTGATTATTTCAAACCGTAGTAGACGTTAATAAACTTGCATGGAATCTGACATTAAAATCAATATACAACCATATGACAGCATACGTGTGGAGGAGAATACAATGGGTATCGTGATGCACAGCCCACAATACACAAAGGGATGGTATGTTGAGAACAAGATCATATTTTTGTCCACAACTTAGTCCTACGATGGTGTCTTTTGTTAAGAAACATGAACATGGCCTTTCTAATTTGATGTCTGGCAATTGTTCTAAAAATATATTCTAACTTCACACAGGCAGAACATGCGGCTTTAAAAATGTATCCGAGGATAGGTCTGTCACCATAGCCTATGGAAAAAGGTAGGGCAGTGATGGTGATGGACATACTGATTATGAGGCAGAGATTGAAAGACAATTCGGTGCTGCATCATTTTATGAAAGACTACCTGGCAATAACTTTAAGGTCTACAAAATGCATACTGATATTGTACTAGAAGAAGGTGTTATTAATTAGTTACATTACAAATTGGGACTGAAGAGCACTGATGGTTGATCATCCCGTGGTTCCACATTACCTAAAATTCATAAAATCTACAAGACCCACTTCGTCAGACAAAATCTGGCATCAGGTGGGTCACTGAAACATTATCAGATTTTGTAGATGGTTTTGCAACCTTGTGTTAAGTCTCGCCATCAGGTGTTATGGACACTAAGGAGACAATAAAGGTAGTGGAACATGTGACAATGGGGAATGACTGATCTCTGCCACCCTGGATGTGGAAAGTTTGTATACCAACATTTCATATCAGGGTGGCTTGGCTGCATTAGTTTCTACATAGACTGAAGAGCCAATCAGAGAGTCCCGACTGATTATAACTTAGATTGGTGTTGGGAATAATGTTTCTTGTCCAAGGAAGATATTATAGGCACATTAAGGGGACTGCTATGCGTGCCACGACAGTGCCAAGCTTCACAAATTTGCATTTGGAATTCTGGGAGTCACAGTACCTCTATAGTGGTGCCACAATTCCAATCTTTTCATGTCTGAACTTCTGGCACTGCTATATTGATGATATTTGTGTAATTTGAGGGTACTGAACTTCATTCAGGAGTTTTGTGGATTGGCTGGAATCAGCAAACCAAGATCTTCATTTTAAAGCTACTGTGGACAGAGAATAGATTGTGTTTTGGATTTGTGAATATATAAGGAGGAAATGGAATATTGAAACCACCTGTATTAAAAATGACAGATCAGAATAGCCTGCTTTTGGCAAATAGTTGCTATTCTATTCATGTTACGTGCAACATTCCAAAGGTCAGATAATTAGACCCATTAGGAACATTACAAGTCAGAATAAATTTCAGAAAAGAGCAGAACAAATCATAAGATTTCAATAGATGTGATATAACCCTAGAGTTATATTTAATGCAGTCCAGGAAGTTGAAAGGATTCTAAGGCTAACATTGTGGTCCCAAGGCAAAGGCAACAACAAGATTTTAGTACATGCTGTGTATTTGTACCCAATTATAGTGACAGGGTACCAGTTGTTTGAGACATCATCACACGAAATTTGGGGCATCTTAGAAACTGGTAGTATTTTCAAGCATTTAGTTAAAGATGGTCCACAATTTGTATATGGATGACCCAAAACAGTTAAAGATCAAGTGATTACAAGTTTCTTGACATTACAAAAATCAGTAGTCAGCTCTTGACTTCTGACACTTCCATTAGGGTCACATTGGTGTGGTAGATGTAAACATTGCCCTTATGTGAAACACACCAATGTATTTGAAAATCCCAAAATAGAGCACAGACCTTTCATATAAAAACTTCATGAATTGTAACACAGTGGGAGTAGTCTATCTATTGGAATGCAGTTGTAGTGCTTACGTAGGACACACCACCTGTCCCTTTAAAATAAGGCAGGGGAACATATCAGGGCCCTGAATCATGCAAACAACAATTATACCATTGTACAACATGTTAGAAATGGGGGGCATCATGATGTGACATTTACGGCCATTGAAAATTAACAATGGGACCATGTGGTGGAGATCTACAGAGTTTAGTAGGATGTCGTGAGAGCTTTTGACTTTTAGATTAGGGGCTAGGCCAGACATGGCTTAAATGAGAATATTGGTTTGACTGTTTTTCTTGATTAATTTCATGCTGGGTCTCTAACATGGATGTAACAATAACGTTTTTGTTTTGTTGTTTTGGAGCACAGACTTTTTAAGCCTAAGAAAAGAGACCAAGGAGTGTTGCGGCTGTAGGACACTGTTGTTAATTATCTATATATAAGGAAACTATTAAATACAATAGATTATTATGGCAAAAATATTGAAATTGCCTATATAAAGTGATTGACATGATATGTTGGGGTCCATCACTGATTCCCCTAATATTTATATGGATCAAGATCCGTTAACCATTGTGTATCTGTTTACAAGCTGAATTTTGAACAAAAGAGTGGCCTTTTTTACTAATGATTTAAAAAGCTAAATGTGTAATATTTGCAGTGAGGGTACACACACCATCAGGGGATTATATTTTAATCAAGTGAGTACCTGGTACATAACATGTGCTAAATTTTGTATATGATTATATTTTTAATAAAAAAAAAATATATATATATATATATAAAAATAAGAAACATAAGTGGGTTTTAATGTATTACATGTGTGTCTGGCTTGGATTTAGCCACCCAGTTCATAATTTTTTATGGGCACTTTAATTATCGTGTAACCACCCCTGTCCCCCTGGGGTTACTAGAATCCTAACAGAGTTAGTGTTAAGCAGGTAGCAGGCAGTTGGTAGGGAGCTCATTAGGGGCTTCTTACACAATGACATCATTGTTTACTCAGCTAGCCTGAGAGAGGAGTGATTATGTAATTTGGAACTCTGCAGCAGCATAACCCTGTGTGTTTACAGCTGCTCTGGGGAGCCTTAGAATGTTGAGTTAGTTGTCAGTTGCTGCTGAGTATGGAGGTGAGAGTGGCAGGAGGTCTGCCAGTGGGCTCTGAATTGAGGGCCCAGGATTTCTCACCCTAGTGTGGATTACAATTTCCAGCTTCCAGTGAAGTGGTGGAGTCCTTTCATCAGCAGGATTTCCTGATTTCTTCTCCAAGTAAAGTGGAAGGAACTGCTTTTTCGGTGGGTCTAAGGAACAGTCCTCTGAAGAGCCTTGTTTGTTTTCTGCTGCCTTTGGAGAGGACTTGTGAGAGACTGTTACTGATATGCTACCCAGGAACGGTGTCCTTTAGTTGCTCCCCTGCTCAGTGGAAGGAGCAACTGGTCAGTAAGTACTGTTTTAGGAGACAAGTTCTCCAACATTAGGGTTCATTTCTAGGGGGTGCCCTTAGAAAAGGCTAGATCACACCATCAGTGCCCCTTAGTTCACCCAAGTGAATGAAAGAAATGCCTAGTTCACCCAAGTGTGTGAAAGGATTCAGTGCTTCACCCCAGTGTGTGAAGGAAGTATTTAATGTTCACCCCAGTGCGTGAAGAAAATGTTTAATGTTCACCCAAGTGTGTGAAGGAAATGTTCGATGTTCACCCAAGAGTAAAATGGTTCGAGGTGTGGCTAGATCCACGATGTGCACTCATGGAAAGAAGAAATGTTCAGGTGTGTGGCTAGATCCACGATGTGCACCATTGGGAATGGGGAAGATGTTTTGTTTCAACTGTACTGCATGCAAGGAGAGTTCATGAAAGATGTACCTGTTTTGCCTTGACCAACCCATGGAGTCCACTGCTTGCTTTGAGTTGCCATCTGTTAAATAAAGTCATACTGCACAATCCCAGTTCCTGTTCTGGACATTCTGATTCTTGCTTCCAGTGTGGAATTAAAGGGTTGCCCTCAGCAGTTTAGATCTAGCCTAGCAGCGTCCACCCTGGACCTGGGTTGTAATTTTTACAAAGGTTCATGTGTTTGTTCTTGTACCCTCACCCTCTTCCTCTAGAGGTGAGCTTGGTACACATCCTAATGCCAAGGGTGGTACCAATCTTTGAAGTTTCTGCTAAAGTAAATGGTATGCCATATGTGGGTACTAGTGGCAGATTTTATGGGGGTGTCCTACTTGCTATAAGTGGCATGGGGGTTATAAAATGGGGTCTCGTCCAAAGGGATATGTTTTGGGTGAGAGGTAAATGCTGAGTGTATGTCTAGGATCTTCCTGTCTGGTGTGGTGCACCCAAACAGAAGATTGTTGCCAGAAAAGCAAAGTTGTGCCAAGAAAATGCCACCTGAAGATTTTTGCTGCATGTGTTTCTGTGAAAAGAAAGTGGAAAAATGTGTTGCCTGTGTGTTTAAAATGGACATATGGACTGTAAAGCTGAGCAATGATTGCCCTTGCCTTGTCATGTAAAGTGCTTGAAAACTATTAAAAGCTGCAAATTTCAAAGAAAGGTATTTATGGACTTTAAATACAGTGTTTTCTAAGTGCCCAGAAAGTTTTATGTGTATAGTGAAAATTGGGGAGTTGCTAAGGAAATTGCACCAGAACTGAATGAAAATGCATTAAAAATGCTTGCACCACTGAAATTGCCAGCCAAGAAAAAGTGACAGTTTGCATTTTAAATTTGCCTCTCAACGATTGCCATGCAGGAGTGCAGCTGAGAGAGAGAGAGAGAGAGAGCGAGAGCGAGAGAGAGAGAGAGAGAGAAGAGCTCATTTGCATGGCATCTTGTGATTGGACAAGTGAACTAAAGCCCTGCCCGCTGCCTGAGTCTCAAGAGTTGTGGAGCATTCGAGGAGGAGCAGCCAGCAGTGTGTGAGCAGCGTGGTAGTTCGTGCAGCAGCAGGAAGGAGCGCTAACAGCAGAAAGCATTTCTAAACCAGCAGTTTTTCTAGCTTTTCAGTAAAACTGGTTCAACCTGTATCTCGACTGACTGAGAGTGATCGAGGTGATCGTGGCTATGATCGGCAGGACCACCAGCCTGTTTCACCCCAGAGGTCTTCCTTGAGTCAGCAGCAGGTTGTATTACATCAACAGTGGGAACCAGCTACTGCCTAGTAAGTACCCTGTACAAAAGTAAATGGTATGTGGTATTGAGAGGTCGGAAAACAGTAAGAACAATAAGAGCAGTGCAGCAAAAGTAATTGAAAGAGAGAGTTTTATGAACATTAAAATCTTGGAGTGTGTGTGTGTGTGTGTGTGTGTGTGTGTGTGTGTGTAGGTACTGTTTCAAAGAAAGAGAACTTTAAGACAAACCATCCTTGTGGTCCAAGACAGTTGTAGCGATGGTAAAGGTAACAGTAAAGTTATAAGCTGTGAGAAAATCAGTTAAATTTTTAAACTGAGTGCAATGGAAAAAATTGCAGTTCCATTTTGGGGTGTAGTCAGCAATGTAAACAACGAAGTGCCATTTTTGAACAGAGTTTCAGATCCAAGCAAAGTTTCAAGTGGTTTTGCTAAGTGCTGTGGAATACAAATGCAACAGTCAGGCAGACTGTTAACAAACTGTACCAGTGTGTTAAAGCCAAATCATAATGTGATTGCAACAGTAGTAATTTGGGGCTTACGTATTTGTTAGTAGAAATGGCGCATCAGCATCCACATTACCCGCCCATGACAGGCGCGGGTTTCCAGCAAGAACAACAATTAGCTAATTTTGCACATCTGTATAACTGTGAGTCAGCACCATCCGAGGTGGCTTTGCTGAACTTTCCAGTTAATGTGTATTTTTGCCTGAAGCCAGGGAGAGTTGTTTTGCCAATTCCACATTGCAAAGATTGCCAAAAGCGTTTTGGAATGAACAAGTCAACTGGCATGATGGTAGCTAAAACAAAACACCTCCGTTTAGCACCCACTTGGACATTGGCAGGTACCCTGTCAGATCAGAGCAGCAGGCTGGGTGCAATCAGAGACCCCATGGAGTTTGTCAAGGAGTTCTTGGAAAATGTCTGTGCAGATTTTTGCAAGGCCAGGAAGAAGTAGAATTTTCTACACCACAGAGGGTGGATTTAGACACTGCAGCTACAGGTTCAGCAGATCCTTGGTGGAAGACCCAAGCCTCGTGGGAGAGTCTAAGGTGGAAGAGGCATTGTGTTGGGAGGCCAGTGCCTCTGAAAGCAGTGAAGAATGGATAATTTCAGGAGTTGGTGTAACTATCAGCTCTTAGGTGGAATGTGTGGAAAAGAAGAAGCTGCAATGGCTGGTGGGACCCAGTGAGTCGTCATTAGCATTAGCTTAGTGCAGCCTTCTGAGACCAGGATGGAGGAAGGCTCTAGAGACGCATTCAGCAAGTGTGGGGTGGGACTGCTTTTGCTCTTCACTGTGAGCTCGTAGTTGGCTCAACGAGGACTGGCCACCCCCAAGTCATGCCTCTGGTTTGAGTTGGTCAAAACAGCAAAGAAGAGAGAAATGTTTGTAGAAAAGCTGTGGCTGAGTATGGACCTTCATACCCTTTCTCTCTCTCACCAAATCTGGGAAGAAAGTGAGGAAAACAGGCATGCCTGGCTGTGGAGGAAGCCTGTGCCAACCTGCACCTTAGAGTAAATAAGTGTGTCCGAATTAAAGTGTGTAATGAAAGACTATAATTCTGGAGTGTGGCAGGACTTTGTTAATTGATGCAGTGAGAGTTGTGGACAAGGCTGGCCAAGAGACATTCTACAATGTTCCTATGGTGCATCCAGATGGGGAAACAGTCTATGCCCCACATCCTGAGTGGTACTCCCTTGAATGGTGACAATAATCAGTAATTATGCTCACTTGCCAAGAAAATGCAATGATGCCAGCCCAGCAATCTGCCACCTAAGTGGCAGCAACCCAGGATGGAGGTGCCTTCACCTGGTGATCCAGGTCTGTCTGCAGCAACATACAAGTTCATCTACAACAACATCCAGGTTTGTCAGCCCAGCAGTCAGAGAGGATTTCCGTCCAGGTCCAGTCGGAGGTCATGGAAGCATCTGATCCGAAGATTTTGTCTGTCCAGCAGCCAAGATCATCAGGCCACAGCTCCAGAGAGGTGATGTTGACATACATTTGTCACCTAGAAACTGGTAAGGTACTTTTTCATTTTAATTTGACTGTTTTCCTGCAATTGAGGATGTCCTTGAACTTTATTCACCATTTAGACTTTCTTGAACTGGACTGTCTCAGCAATGACCAGAGGAAACAGAGTGCCTGGGTAACCATTTTAGAAACTGTCACAACTGCACCACCAGATCCTTTAAATTTAAGGGTCTGGAACATGTGAGATTATCCCAGCAGGCAGGAAACAGACTTCACATTTTGTTGAGAAAAAATCGAATGGATACACAGATTAGAAGCCCTACAGCCTGGGGCTTGAATGATATGATTGACTGGAAGCATTTTTTGTACTAATGGAAACTATATGAAATTATAATTGCATGTCTTATCTGGTAAAGTTCATAGCACTGATAGTTGTATTTAGTATGCATTGAATAGTCCATTAATTCTTTGGCACTTTGTTCATTCAAAATGGACTGGTTTTAATGTCCTTGCATTTATAACTCAGATTTATATGAAAATCTGCCCTCCTATTTTCTTTTCTTTCTTCCTCTCTTGAACTCAGACTACTGACATATCTGTGAAATCTTATCAGTACCAGCCCTCAGTAACAGCATAAATGGCAGGCAATATTATTACATGTTTTGGTCATTTTAGCTGGCTGATGAATTAGTCCTTACTTTAGGACAACTTTAAATGAACATTAAGAAAACACATTTTCCTGAGTGAGTTCTTGTTTAAGTGAACCCTATATGCCAGCATCTTGACACACTAACACGCACTGTTGTGCTAATTGTAAGAACTGTTACTTTTCTGACCCCAAAAACCTTTATTGGGATTGGATTGACTGTTGGTCCTTCAGTCCTTGTTTTAAAGATAACATATTCTAATTATTTTTCCAGCTTGCTGGTAGTCATAAATGCACACTTGTTTTTATCACTTTAATACTGTCTTCTTTTAAATAATTTTAACACATATTTTTTTCAGTTGGCTAATTTGTTTGAGCAACTTTGGGGCCATTTGCCAAAATTCCCTTTTTTAGGCTATAGGACACAAGACATTAGAGTTACAAGGTTGCTAGCACTGAGTCTCTATTGAGACCTGAGTTATAAGGAAATTACTTGTTAATTTATAATCTAATTGGTCGTGTTCCTTTTCTTTTTCCTATAGCTATTTTGTCCTCATCGCCTCCTCCCGCCAACTGGTACGGGATCACATAGATATTTTACAGGTTTTCTCCCCAACCCCCGAGGCCCTGGCACATGGCCATGTCAGCATGTGGAGGCACACTATGCACCCCGTGGTGCCAGCTCAGCCCCTTCCACCTCCCGTAACTGTTTGCCATCCCCTCTCTGCTTATGCTACCCACCGGACCTCCA
Source organism: Neoceratodus forsteri (assembly GCA_016271365.2). Classification (NCBI taxonomy): domain Eukaryota; kingdom Metazoa; phylum Chordata; order Ceratodontiformes; family Ceratodontidae; genus Neoceratodus; species Neoceratodus forsteri. The sequence goes on along the minus strand of CM057459.1, from coordinate 92,261,369 downwards.
CCCGTGGGAGCAGAACTGAGGGGGCAACTCACCCTCACCACCCTTGGGAGAGAGAGCTGCCTATCGGTATGCTTTGATCCTGCTCCGCCCCCCGAACCCAGGTCATCGGCATAGCGTGAGGTGTTGCATCCAGCACTGCAACCTTCAATGCCACTAGGCTGGCTGTCGTTCCTTTTCTGTGAACCTCCAAGCTTGCAATCTGGAACTCTGCTCCTTTTTTATATGTTGTGACATTGCACTTAATATACTTTTACATATCTATGTAGATGAAATACTATTCTGTGCCATCTGTTTTGCCTACTGAATCATAGTATGCACTATTATATGGTTACCTTATAACTGTGGCACCTTGCACTTTCATTTCAGTTTGCACTGTTTTGCCCACATCTCAGTTAATGTGATGTTATGAATATGTCAATATTTCACTATTTAGTACGTGCACTGTATACTAGACTCCGTTCCTTGACAAAGTCTCAGACAGAGACACTACGTGGGGAGTCTGGTAGAAGCCATTTGGTCACCTGTCATAAAATGTTATTTTATTAATGTCAGGGTTTGCGCTGCTTTTCTTTCTAAGTCACTATAAGTGTCATGAATGGTTGAATAGTAGGAAAGGTCCTGTTCATTCTGGTGGGTCATCTGCCACATGTTGTATAACCTGCAGCTCCAAAAGTAGCCAGGACATGTGCTACTATCTGGGTTTCTGCTTTCCTCCCGATCTGTCCTTGTCTTAGTGAGGGTGTGGGGCAAGGTTTAAATCTCTTCTCTGTGACAATACTTGCAGGGCCTCCTGGAATTACCTTGAGGACACTGTTGAAAAAGGCAGATTTTGGCATGTTGGTGGCATTTAATACATACTGCCCAAAATAAATGGAGGCCCCTGAAGGTGCCCTGTACAATCACTATCCTACTTTCAGTGTCTGTGTATTGGTTGTGTATTCCAAGCTAGAGCCCTTTCTACAGAGGATAGATATCCCTATGCCTAAAAGAAAAACACTTTGGTATGCTGCATTCACCCAGGAGCAACTGAGGCTGGTGGCATCCCTCAACAGAAAGGTAGGTGTCCTGCAACAGAGCTGATATTGCACTGCATGTCCCTTAATTTCATCAAAACTTTCCCTACGTTCAAGGGACAGTTTAGCCCCTCATATTCCAGGAAATCAGGTTTAATGAGTAAAAGAGGCTATGATATAACTAGTGGTATATTGAGAACTAGTCAGTAGATCAAGGGCTGTCCTCTCCAAGTCTTCAACCACTCTCCCTACCCCCAAGCACAGACACAATCCATTCAATTCAGTAAATACAACATGAAACTCTAAACCTCTGTAATGAGCTTAGACTCTCTCACAAGTATTGAGGGTTCACAAGTGCTAAGACCAACTATGTACACTTAAATGGATACCGAGTAGAAACTGAAAAAATACTATACTATGAGTCTGACTGGTGGAGGCACACCAGTTGTCACTACTAATTAGAGACAAGAAAGACTATTATACCCTTGCTTCCACTGAACCTGGGTTGAAACCTGAGAGAGGCTGAGACCGCCCTGGGATCCCACCATTCTTGGGTGCAAGGGTCAAGCCCTGATGGTTTACTCAGAGAAGCAGTATGAGGCTTCAGGGAGTGTGCTAAACAGGGCTAGTTGCTCCTAGCAAGACCTAAGGGATGCCTCTCTGTAAAAATAGATTCAGAAGCCCCTCCATGTTTTGTGTTGGCAGATGGGGAGGCTAGCTGGCCACTAGAGGGGGAAAAATAACAAAACCCTATTAAACAGCAAGGCAGGTATGCACAGTAACATTTGTAATTTGTAGTAGTCATCTCCTATGCTGTGTAATAAAACAGGTAAGCATCACATGCATTTTAAAGTTACTGCACCAACTGCACATTTCTAGCTAAGAGTTCTAGATTAATGTCCATGGTGAAACTGTCTGAGCCACACTACAAACCAAATAGCACCCTGCTTCTGTGTTCCCTGCAGAATCTTGTCGAGAGAATGGGGGCTACACGGCTGCATGGTAGGAAGGGGACCATAAAAGTGTGAAAAAACACATTTATCCCTGCTGATAGGTTGAACAGTAATGGCTGGCAGTTCTTAGGATCATGGCAGTGGTGGTGGGGGGAGCAAGGCAGTAAAACTCTAGGCTAGTAAATAAACAGTCCGAGATGAGGCTTGCAGTGTCTTTACTCAGGTTCTCAGTCCAAAACTGTTTTGTTAATCCACTGTCCCATTCATTCCCACTTTCAGTGTCATACTCACAGTACTCTAACCCCAGGTTTGACCAGCATTGGTCATGGCTGGTGGCTCAGAGGTTTCTATGGCTTCTGGGAATGTAGTGGGTTCACTAGCATGAAGTATCTGGGAGTGTAGGGCCCAGTTGGCCTGGAAGAATTGGTCTGCTTCCTCCAGAGTGTGGAAGGACATCTGCCGGCCCTGGAAATCTATAAAGTACAACTGAGTAGAGCAAAGAATATTTTAAGCCCCAGTTCTTTAGCCCCTGTTTAAAACTGACAGATGCTTGCAATCCCGAAGGACTCTTGCTGGGTAAAATGAGAGCTGCTGGTCTGCCACTATAATGTCCTCCGCCCTGGGCTGATTTTACGATAGGAGTTCCTTGTCTTGGCAGCTGAGCAGTTTAAGAATAAGGGGCTTGATCTGGCTGCTGCTGAGGGGGATTTAGTCTTCATACTGGATGGGCATGATCTATTTCAGAGTCATATGTTTGGGTCCAAGTACAGCCATATGGGCAGATTCATTTGCAGAAATTGTACTGGACCCAGTCCCTTAAGCCCTCTTAAAATCCAAAGATCCTCAAGTTATATTGTGCCTTCCACAGACTTCTAAATCTTCTAGCTCTGCCGTGAGCCAGGCAATTTGTGTCTCCACTTGCAACCCAGTGGCTTGTTTCCCAGTACCCACCAAGACCATGAGCTGAGTTTGGTCTGCAGTACCCGACCTGCTAAATCTGTGCTCTCGACTGGGTCTCTGTGACCGTATTGTATGGTCTCCTCTGACTGCAATCCACCCAGCAGTGAGGCTTGATGAGCTGGATGGTTCTCAGCATGGGGAGGGACTGTTCAGCAGGAGCAGCCCCAGCTTTGATGCAGGGAGAGTCCGAGCTGGAGGTGACGTTCAATGTCTTTTTTTTTCTTTTTAAAGGTGTGCTGTGTGTTCTAGAAGCTTCCTTTCCCCAGCCAAGGTCTTTTGAGCACCATCTCCTTGAAAAAAGCACTGGATGGCTCTGGATTCTCACTGAGGTGGCCCAGAGCTGAGAATCTGGCCATCTTGAGCAGGCACACACATGACCTCCTTCACATAATATTTTGTTGGGACTAGGGCACTAAGCTCAGACTACCTACCCCCTTCAGGTGTAACTTCCTTGCCACAGGAATAAAATCAATGTCCACAGTTAGTTAGTTAAACTTTATTTATAAAGCACCCCTTCCGGGGCTCAGAGCACTGTACAATACATAAAATCTAAAATGGATAAAACATGCATTTTAACACACAAAAACCACATTACAGAGCTTAAACATAAATCATGTTCTAGGTGCAGTCATTTTAAATAAATGACAGTCAAGAAGATTTCATGTTGTTACAGGTTAAATGCTTGTTCAAAAAGAAATTTCTTGAGACCCCTCTTAAAAACTTCCACCAAGGGGGCCTCTAAGATATCCCAGGAGAGAGTTCACAGGGCAGGTGCGCCATGGAGAAAGCATGATCTCCCAAAGCCACAGCCTTACACTGGGAACCACCAAGGAGGCTAACCCTGGAGGAACGGAAAGGGCAAGCCGGGCAGTGTGGAACCAGGAGGTCTTGCAGATAGTCAGGTCCCCGACCATGTAAGGCTTTATAGGTCAGTAATCCAACCTTGAAGGCAATCCTCCACCTTATTGGCAGCCAGTGCAGCCTGCGGAGAACCAGCGTAATGTGTTTGAATCTAGGTACACCGTCAACAGCCTGGCTGTTGCATCCTGCACCAGCTACAGATGGTGAAGATTGCCTCCCGATAGCCCCAGGTGCAAGGGATTACAGTAGTCCAAACCTAAGGCACTAATGTAGTTCAACTTTGACTTGACAAAGGCATGTATCAGGGTGGCAAGGTCGTCCGGTGATATCAGGGAATGGATCCGGGCAATGTTTCTTAGGTGGTAAAGGCCACTTTGGATGACAGCCAACACCTGAGCATCAAGTGTCAGGCCATCATCAAGTACCACACCCAGATCCCTAACCCATGTGGAGGGAGTCAGAGGTGAGCCCCAGTCTAAGACTCAGGTCACTCCCCAGAATCCCTCCACCTCACTGATGACCCAGCTCCACCACCAGTACCTCTGTTTTGTCTGGACTGGGTCATAACCAGGTTCAGGTTATCCAGTCCTGGATCTTGGCCAGGCAGGTGTTAAACACAGAGACCACCATCTGGCTCCCAGGCAACAATAGGACAGGTATAGCTGGGTGTTATCGGTGTAGCAATGCAAACCCAAGTCATACTGCCTAATAACATCTCCCAAGGGCAGCATATACACTGTGAACAAAAGAGATGACAAGACCGAACCTTGCAGAACTCCACACAGGGGCACTGGGCTGGATGAGGTTAACCCATCACTACCCTTGCACTCTGTCCATAGGTAGGACCTAAACCAGCTGATGACATTGCCAGTTAGTCCACATCAGTTCTGCAGGTGGTAAAACAGCACCTCATGCTCCACAGTGTCAAACGCTGCACAGAGATCGAGGAGAACAAGAATAGATCACTCTTTCCTATCCTTGACTGTAAGAAGATTGTTCGACACCTCACCTGAGCAGTCTCTGAACTATGCCCAGGTCTAAACCCAGACTGGAATGACTCAAAATGGCAGAGGAAATGAGATGGGTCTCAAGCTGACTGGCTACCATTTTCTCCAAACCTTCCCTAAAAATGGGAAGTTTGAGACCGTGTGTAGTTGGACAGGCAGTCTGGGTCCAATGAGGGTTTCTTCAAAAGGAGTCTCACCAGGGCCAATTTCAAGGCTGCTGGGAAGATCCCACCTCATGGAATACCGGGCGATCTCAGCAACCACAGGTTCCATCAGGCTGATACAACTGACCAAAAGTCGGGTTGGACCCGGTCTAGTTCACAATAGGTTGGCTGTAATTTTGAGATTATCTCACTCACCTCATCCACTTCAACTGAGCCACACTCACACCACACAAGAGGGGTGCCCTCCATGCCACTGGTTCGGACCTCAAAAGCCACTAAGTGACCCTGAGGGATATCGGATCTGATAGAGGACACCTTGTCAGCAAAGAACAGAGTGAACTCCTCACACCTTGTGTTTGAACTAACTCCCCTGGACGGAGACAGGCTGGGTGTAACAACCTGTCTACTATGTGGAAGAGCTGAGCCAGTCTGTTCCTGTTGCAGCAATCTGTCTAGTCAGAAAATCTGTCTTTTTCAGGAGATTGCCCCTCGATAGTCATTTTAATGGGACCTCAAAGTCAATTTGTTCTCCATCAACCCGGATCTCCTCCAGTGATGCTCAAACCTCCAGCCCTTAATCTTCAACTCCCTGAGCTCCCCGTAAAATCTTGGGGGTCTCTGATGAGTGGATAAGGGCTGTACATGGATGGTCACAACAGAGTTGAAGGGAAGGTAACAGCCCCGCTTATAGGCTGCCCCACCCCTCCACACTCATCCCACGTGCAGTTTCCACACTTGATAGGTGCAGCACCACCTGGAGTCTTGTTGAGAACAATCCCATAAAGGGCGGTACAAGTCCATCTCCACAGAGGAATGACCTCAGGAGGGGCTCCAATGAGAACGTTATGTGGTGTTATGATCTGACCATACCACCAGATCAGTCCTGAGATCAATGACCTCAAGACCCAGTGTGAACACCAGGTCCAACATGTGCCCATGCGAGTGGGTCGCTGAGGTCATAACCTGTGACAGGCCCAAAGTTTCCATACTTGAGGAGGTCATGCCCAAATGACGAGTTTGTCCTCGACCCATGGGCATTAGTAGGGGAACTGGAGGAATATAGTGATAATGGGAAGCACTGGGGAGTGTAAGAGGGAATGCAGGCACTGGCCTCTGTACATCAAGACCTATGAAATGCCCCCACCATGGTGTGCATATGGTGAAGAATGTAGTGTCATGTCCTTTGCCTGCACTGCTGTGCAGGAAGGCTTACAGCTGACAGCTGAAGGGTTAATCCCAGGGCTGGGATGTTCCACTTTCACAGGGTGGCACTTACCTCAGCAGCATAAGTCACACTTGTCCCTGGCAGTTGGCGGTTGGAGATTTACATGAGAGGTGAGTCAGTGACTGAGAGGGTGCCCCTCAAGGAAGATGCCCTAAGGGCCTCAGGGGCCAGGATTTAACCAGGTGCTTAGAAGCCCTGGGCTGCTGCCCTATTATGGGGATCTCAATGAACAGAGAGGAGAGCCCCAAATACAGAAATGGAATCAGAGGATACCTGTTGTGCTAGCCATCACTCAACTCAACTACAAGAGGTACAAGTTCAGTTCTGGTTTGATAAAAACTCCATGCTAGCACTCCCTGCTGCCAGTGCTGCTTTTAGCTGCCAGGCAGGGCTGCACAGATTTGACCTTGGGGATGTGGAGTCCTTGGATGCCAGCCACATCTGTGCCCTGTCCCATAAAGCCTTCAGGCCAGGACCACAAACAAGGCGCACCCAGCTGAGATATAACTGGGCAGGGCCTAGGAACTGTGCTGTATCAAGACCATGAGGATGGTTTGAGATCAGTGGCTTTTGCCAGCAGGAGCTTGACCCTGTCACAAGGAAACTATCCTGTGCACAAGCTGGAGTTCCTTGCCCTAAAATGGGCCATATCTTTGCCAACAGATAACTATGTCAGTCAAGGAGCATTTGAGGGTCCTTACTTGAGACCAAATATCATGCTACTTTAAACAAGCATTTGTCAATGCCGAATGTTTGCTTGCTGGCACTGGTAGTGTAGGAGTTACAGAGCTGCATAATAGGAATGGCAGTGAAGTACTGAACTGAAGCCAACCCCACCACCACCCTGCAGATACTGACAGGCATTGGGTTGTGCCTTTGGGTCACTAGGCATAACGGCCACGCTATTTCACCACACCCTACCCTGCAGACACCGACAAGTGCCTGGGGTTCTTTGGCCTCATGTTCACCCCATTCCATCAGGAAATACAGTGAGAATCAAGATGGGTGCTGTATAGGAGAATGGGTAAACTTTGGTGCTGAAGAGTCCAAGGCACACCTTGATGCTCTCACTGGCTGCAGGGTCTGGGTGGAATGGTATGAGCATTACAGGCAACAATCCCAAGTCGCACTCCTGATGCCTGTCAGTCTCTACAGGGTGGGGCGTTATGGTCGGAAACCCTAACGCCTCAGGTGTTCATTGGTATTTTCACTCCAAATTTTCAACATGGTTTTTTGTGACCCCACCTCATGAACAGTGGCAATATCAGTTCATTAGCCGAAGCTGATTTTGCACAGTGACTACACCATTTGGCACCAAGGTGCGAAAACACATTTCGAACAGGATGTGATAAATGACAGCTGCACTGTTCATGGGGAGGAGTAAAAATGGCCATGTTGAAAATCTGCAGTAAAATATTAAAAAACTGGTGAAGTCCACGAATGCAGTAGAAACTGTGCAACGCACACCGTAATGTAATTAGTTTGGGGATTTTTACAGCAGATTGTCAACACAGGCATTTTGGGACCTCTGCTCACGAACAGTGTCACTGTGATTTTCTTAATCTGTCCTGAACAGTAATTTCACAGCGTAACACGCATTTCAGCGCTTGGAAGCGCGAAACACATTTCGCCATGATGTGAAAAATGACAGCTGTACTGTTCATAAGGAAGTGTTGAAAAGTGCTGGTGGTGAAAATTTGACTGAAAATATTACAAATTCATGAACTTACTTAGGTGCGTGGAACTGCACAATGCTCGCTGCCGTAACAGTCATTTTATGGACTTTTGTCGCCAAATTTTAAAACAGCCATTTTAAGACCTCTGCTCATGAGCAGTGTCACTGTGATTTTCTTAATCTGTCCCGAACATTGATTTCGCACACCGACTGCACCATTGTGCGCTAAAATGCGGGAAACACATTTTGGGTGCGATGTGAAAAATGACATCTGTACTGCTCATAAGGAAGTGTGGTAAAATGGCAATGTTGGAAAATCTGGATCGAAAATATTACAAATTTGTGAACTTACCAGCGCGCGTAAGAACTGCACAATGCACGCCAAATCAGTCGTTTTTGAATTATTTCACCAAACTTTCATCGAGGGTTTTAGGGGCCTACCATGAACTGTGACACTGTCATTTTGTAAATTGGTCCCAAAGATGGTTCTGTGCAGTGACTGCGAAATCACCTTCGGGCTGATTAACACCATGACAGTGCCAGAATTCATGAGGAGGGGTCCCAAAACCCCATGTTGAAAATTTGGCCAAAATTCCAAAAATGCCTGAGATATGCATCAAAGTTGAAAAACCCTATTTATTCCATCATACAGCTTACCGGCATTTCTTCAGTTCGTGGTCGGCTTTTAAGAGAGCAGACATGTTCCCGGTCCACCAAAGATTGTCGCGCCAGCCTCGGAGGTAAGTATGGGGTGAAGTGGGGTGTGGGAGGTGGATGCGCAGAGGGTGGTGCGGGTTGAGGGCAAGACAATCAACGAGGGACCGTTTTTTCTTTTCAGGTGTTTGTTTTCTTTTAGGAAGACAACGGGACTTGTGCCACACTAGGGTGGGCTCCCAGCGTGGCAGCTGGAAGATCTTTTTGGGGAGGGGTCAGTGGGGCCGATGGGGATTGGGAACCCCGTCGGCCCTGGGCGTGTGCCGCTGGGGTGGGCTCCCAGTGGCAACTGGAAGTCTTTCTTTGGGGGTTTAATTGAGCTGACGGGGATTGGGCACTCCGTCACCATTCTACTTATGCCACGCTAGGGTGGGCTCTAGCGTGGCACCTAGAACCTGGGGAGCGTGGAGCCGACGTGGGGGGGAGCGCTATTCAGAGACACCTCGGAGGTTGGGGAATATTATTACAATACTGATCAGGTGTGCTAACAGATGAAAATCATGCCTACTTTTTCAGTCTCTTTGGGGTTCTGTTTTCTGCTTTTGTCAATGCGCTCCTACCCTGAACTCTGACTTAACATTCCAAGGATGGCAATTAGATCTTTTTGGAAACATTCCAAGGATGTCATTTTAGTCACTTGCCTCCTCCTGGAAAGATAGTCCTAGGAAAGTTCACGCAAACTGAATTTATGTTCCAGAAAGAGAAAGCAGAGGCATATACAAGCAGTATTGCTGGCAATATGCTAATCAACACTATCTTATCGCTGCTCACTGAAGCGGTCTCTCCCTTCAACTGTACGCCACTGCATTTTCAACTGCTGTCATAGACAGCTGCAGCATTCATTGGTGAACTGTGGCCGTGCCTGCAACACACTGACTGACTTGGAAGACAGGGTGCCACACCTACAAAAACTCGGATGATGGCACTATGTTTCTTGCACATACGTGCAAGCAAACCTAATAAGTTAGAGGAATAACTCCTGATCTATACATCAGAGATCAGTTATCTTTTCATTGCCTTGTAATCAAAGTTTATCAGTTCAAGGAGTAAAGAAATGGAATTGTTAGTGTAACCCCCTAAAATGGGGTTCACGAAAAGTCTTCCTTTAGCTTGCCTAAATGCTCACTGCCAGGCTGGTGTTCTGTGTTTTAGCAGTTTAAATGTATTGCCAGAGAGTGCCTGTATAGCCTCTGTGTACTGTCTCTTTAAGAGCTGCCTGGATTGCAGCCTTATAATTAATCTGAGAGGGAGCTCTGTAAGAAGATGTACCTGTTTGTTGATTATTTGTTAGAGTAGTAATAATATTGCCGCTTGTTCTAACCTGCCTTCTTTGCAGCATGGACTGTTCTGTTTGTTTCCATCATCTTGGTCCTGGACTGCAGAATGGGCCAATCAGTACATTTAGGACTCTAAATGGAGCCTGCCTACAGGGGCTTGGTGGGGCCAAACTTGTAGGAATTGTAATTTGGGGCTTTTGGTGCCTAAAATAACCTGGAGGGGAGCCCTTGTTGTGACCAACAGACAGATCAGCCAACCAAACCTTTTGGATCTTGGGAAAGTCACACACTGCTTGCAGTTTCAGTTAGATCTGAATTGGGAAGTGAAGAAGTAACAGCTCAAGATAGTTCAAGCAGCAATCCATAGTGGATTCACATGGGAGAACTGTGGAAAGGCCTGAGTTTGGCCTGCATGCCTGCCTGCTGTTCCTGAGAGGGAACTTGTGTTTTTTTCAGACTGAATCCGAACTTGAGAGTGAATTAAGCCACTGAATTGTGACCAGGCTTTAACCTGAAGAAGACTGAAGATTTGCTGAATGTGATCAACCTGTCAGGACTTCCAGCTACCTCTGAACTCCTGGATTGTGTAGAGACTCTGTAATTGCAACCAGAAAGCCACTTGCCTGGTACAGTGGAATTTCCTTACACGTGAATGTGCTGTTTGTTTATAGTGGTCGGATTTGGTTCCCCAATTGTGTATGAACTGTGTTTTGCATGCTAGAGGCTGTATCCAGCTCCACAGACTGAATCCTTATCCATTTCACTTGCCTGGGCCCTGCTACACTGGCTCAGCCAGAATACCCGCTATGCAGAGAAAGTCATCGAGAGACCGGCCTGGGATCAGCCCCTGCTCAACGCCTTGAACAGGAATGATGCCACAGTGATTCGTGTGGGTCCTGCTTCTCCGGCACTCCAGCTCAACAGCCTGCAGTCTCGATTTTGTCCTGCCTGTGTCCAGTATTGGGTATCATGAGTAAAGATTAGGTAGCTCCCTGCAACAACAGCTAAATCTAAAAGTGTTATCATCTGTCTTGTTGCCTTTCTTTCAAGAACTGAGCCCTCGGTTCGGATTACAAACAGTGTGTTGTGATGTTGCTTTCTTCCATCACAGGGCCTCAACCAGTTGCAATGTTCCTGGCTAGCCCACCATTTTCCTACCTGGTACCCAGAGTGTGACTGTGTAGAGACTCTGAACTGCATGCATAACTGTCTGAATAATATAGCTTTTAAGCAAATCAACCTGATTACGCCCTCCTTATTCAAGTCCCCTGAATAAATCAGTTTTACCTTTGCATTTAACCTGACTGTGGTTCCAGTTTGTGCCAAAGTATTGTACTGTTGTTATTTGCTGTGCTTAATCTTGTTTTACAGGGGTCCCCAGGGTCAAGCTAGAGGAACCAGCCTGGTGGTAAGTGCAAACAGTGTGGTAATTGCCTGGTGAATAAGGGTCATTGTGAAAGTAATTATTGTATATTGTTCAGGCCACTAGAAGGAAAGAGGGGGTTACAGTGTCCTGAAGAGCTGTACCCAGGTTAGCTTGACCACTAACAACCCTGACCTCTGGTGGAGGCACCTGGTTCATTACCCAGGCCCCTTAACCTGCTACTAGCCAAGCAGGCAGGGGTGGTAGCCCTTGGGATAGCGCCACCTAGGGGTTACATCTTGAGGTGTACCGCTGGGATTTTGTGCCTTCTAGTGGCCAAAATTATGAATTATTATTAAAGATTAATGGCTATCCCAGTAGAAATGGCTGTACACCAGTTGGTGGGTGGTGTACTGGGCAGGAGATCGACACCCAAAATGCTCTGCTTATACTGGATATTCCCGGGTACAAGTAAGGACACTGTAGAAGAAGCACCTCCAAAATTGAATGTTTAAAAACCCTGTGGTGGTGGGTCAACAGGCTGATTTGATCGCCCAGACTTTCCTAGTCTTCTGAGAGTGTAGTGACCTCGTGGACAGCTCTAAGTGCCACAGACTATTGCCTCAGAAGGGGTACTAGCTGTCCGGAGAGTGATAACAAAAGACAGTAAAGACCCTGGGAGGATGAGCTCCCACCATTATCTGAGACTTTTGAGGAGAAATTTGCTAAGTTGTTGCTGGAGGAAGGAAAACCATAGAGGACTTTAAGAAACTATTCCTGCCACATGGGGTGTTCCTTCCCCAACACCCCTCCTACTCCAGCAGCTGTTACTGCCCCACCTTCTGTGCCCATGCTGGCCCCTAAATCTGTACCCGCCATTAGTCATGACCCCTACTGAAGGCTGAGAATCTTCGGGCACCACCCCACACCCCAGGGGAGGATGACTGGGAGACCTGGATCGATTATGTTGCCCCTTGGTACCCAAGTGGCAGTGCGAGGCTGAGAAGTGGAAAAGAATCATAGAACATTTGAGGGCACCGCCTTGAAGCCATTGCATTTTGAGGTCCATGAACCCTGATGCATCTGCTCAGAAGTACCTCTCTGTACTTGAAGGCAATTTTGGGAGCATTGAGTCAGGGTAGACTTCAATGTGGAAATTCCAAGGTACCAAACAATGGAAGAGGGAAAGTTTGTCTGTCTATGTTACTCACCTAGAAAGAGCTCTGCAGAATGCTTTACCGAAAAGGCAGGGTAGCCGCAGTGATTTGAACTGTGTGAGATTGGGGCACATACTGCAACATGCCAAGCACTCTAAATTGCAGATCATCCAGTTAAGGCTCCAGGATAGAGAGAGGTAACCCACCTGACTACTGTGACTTGATAAAAGAACTCAAGGAGGTAGAAGGTGAAGAGGGAGTTTGTAATTATGGGGTGAGTGCAGCCAAGTGATCATGGTATCGGAAGGCTCCTTCCGAAATGGAGACCACTATGAGTGTCCCACCGTGGCTAAACGGTGGGGAGGAGTTGCTGAAGGAAGTCAGAAAAGTACAACCGGGTGCATTTGCTGAGGTGATCCCTGCTGACAGAGACCCTGGCCCCTGTCAGGATGTGACTGTTATGGGGTTGGGGCACCCTCAGGCATGCTCTACTGAGGGTGGATTCTCGGCTCAGCTCAAGGAATTGACTGCCACACTAAAGCAACTTTTGAGACATGGTACACTACCAGCAAAAGTTGGATCACAATCTCCCATCAATGCTCCAGCATCCCTGCTATGTTTTCCCATGGATGCCCTGAGAGCGTGTCATTTGTCATGATTGAGTGCAAGGATGGCCATATGAAGAAGGAATGCTGGTCTCAGAAGGACTTAGAGAAAGTGGTGAACCAGCTTCAAGGAGAGCTCGGAAAACGAGTCAGTGGTCAAGGCGATATGAAATGACTGCAGTGAAGGCTTCAGCCATCCTAACTCACACCACTCTGTGGCTAAATCATCTGTCCAGACCCCTGCTGTTGTCCCTCCAGACTGGTCCAAAATAGTGGGCCTTCAATGAAGACTACTGTGGCTGTGGAATGGTATTCCTGCTCGGCTGTGCTTGACAGTGGGCTCGTGACCATTGTATTTCAGGACTGGTATGACAAACACTTATCTGATGTGCCATTACAATCCCTGGAAGACCTACATGTGTGGGGGCTGAGCGACAAGTCTTATCCCTACCTAGGATATGTCCACCTCTGGTTGTCTTTTCCTGCAACTGTAACTGGTGTAGAGGAGCAAGTAAAGGCACTGGCCCTATTGTGTCCCCCCACTGGACTGTATGATGGGGTTCCCTGTTAATTGGAACAAACGCCCACATGTTTGGGAGACTAGCACAACTCTGCTATGAGAAATGAGGGCAACTGACTGGACAGGCCCAAAAATTCCAGCCTTAGTAAAAGGGCATATGACTTGCAACAGAAACCCAATGAAGAGGACCCAGATGAGCCAGTGGGGATAGTGTGGAAAAGAAACCTGACTCTTGGTACTGGCCCCCAACACCCAGTGCACAATCCATGGAGAAGTCTGCCTAAACAGAAATGTAAAGAACAAAATATTAATGTTAGATGCACCAGGTGATGGAAAGTTGCAGAAGGATTATTGGTTAAACCAGCATTTTGCCTGCCCGTGCCCAATGCCTATGCACGATGAGTGATGGTCCAGATTTGAAATCTGTCAGATCGAAGTCCAGTGAACAGAGGTACACTCTAGCTACAGTACACTCGCGCAGACACTGCAGTATTACCCAATAACAAATACTCTGCCAAAAGGAGAGAGGACCCCGGACTTATTTGACTTTGGTGATTCCCCACTGCCAGCTGAATGGAAGGCTAGGATTAGCAAGAAACTCGCCCAGAGAAAACCAAGTGTTTTCATTAAAAGAATGGGACATGGGTGTGTCCAGGGTGCAGAGCATCATGTACGCCTGCATGATGACCGCCATTTTGAGAGATCCCACCCACCCCAGCGGACATAGATGATGTGAGTAGACACCTGCAGGAAATGTTCGCTGTTGGCGTGATACAGGAATTGAGGAGCCCATGTGCCTCCCATTGTGGTTGTGTATAAGAAGAATGGGTCGGTGAGGATGTGTGTTGATTATCGAACCTGAACGGCAGACTGTCCCAGATCAATACACCATGCCCGTGATACAAGATACCCTGATTGCTTGAATGGGAGCAAATGGTTCTCAGTATTGGATCTTCACATGGATATTACCAGATTCCTGGTCACAGAGGACCATGAGAAACCGCCCATCTGTCCTTTGGGTTCTACAAATTTCTGAGAATGCCATAGGGATTTTGGGTGCCCCGCCACCTTTCAGCGACTGATGAAGAATGTGCTGGAGATATGAACTTGCTGGAATGCCTAGTGTACCTAGATGATGTCATTGTGTTCGACGCACATTAGAGGAGCATGAGACCTACTGTTTAAAGTCTTAGACCGATTGGAAGACTTTGGCCTCAAGCTGTCCTTTGACAAGTGCCAGTTTTTCAAACCTCCGTGAAGTATATGGGTCACATAGTATCTGCAGAAGGGATAGAGACCGATCCCAGTATGGTCGAAGTCACCGACTACTTGGCCCCAGCCCCATAACTTGAAAGAACTACAACGCTTCCTGGGGTTCTGTGGCTACTACCGCATGTTCATAAAAGACTATTCCAAGGTGATTCACCCGCTCCTGAATCTCACCCAAGGTTATCTCCTACCAACCATAAATACAAGAAAGGGTCTGTCAAAGAACCTGAGAAAGTATACTTCGAACAGGTAAACCTTTTGGCCCCACTGACACCAATGTGAAGAAGCCTTCCACAAAGTCATATACCAGCTCACCCATGCCCCCATCCTCAACTATGCTGACCCTATCAAGTCCAATGTGCTGCATACGGATGCTAGTCTGCAGGGCCTAGGAGCTGTGCTGTATCAAGACCATGACGATGGTTTGATATCAGTGGCTTTGCCAGCAGGAGCTTGACCCCATCAGAATGAAACTATCCTGTGCACAAGCTGGAGTTTCTTGCCCTAAAATGGGCCATTGTTGACCAGTTTCATGAGTACTTCTATGGGGCTAAGATATTGGTGAAGACTGACAATAACCCGTTAACCTATGTACAGACTTCAGCTAAGTTAGGCGCCACTGGGCACGGTGGCTCTCTGCATTATCAACCTATGATTATGCTGTCGATCATACAGGCCAGGACTGAACTATATCGATGCTGACGCCTGTCATGAAGGCCAGTCTCCAAGAGTGATTGGGTCAGGTTATCTGAACCTGACATCCGAGCATTGTGCCAAAAGTTTGATAGAGATGAACAGATGTCTACGGACACAATGGACTGTTTAGTAGATTGCTTGGGCCCTCCTGACACCTGCATACCGCTGCCTATTGTCATTTCCCTACTCTAGATATTAGTGCACTACCTTAATTTGACAATGACAGCATCCAGTGGGCTCAATCCCAAGATCCTATGATTCAGCCAGCACTTGATACCCCGCGTGCAGGGAAAGATGTGTCCAGTGCTTGCCCCTGACTTGGAACTGCTCTATTGTTTAAAAAGGCCCAAGGTTGAAGTTGCACAATCAGTTGTTATACAGAGACAGTGGATCGCAGTGGTAGAGTAGACAAGCAGCAATTGGTCCTGCCCATGGCCTTTAAAGATTTGGTACTGAGGTCCCTCCACAATCACATGGGGCACCTCGGTACTGACAGAACTCGACCTGGTACAATCTCGATTCTACTGGCCCAAGATGGGGACGATGTTGAGCACCATGTTAAGACCTGCAGTCATTGCCTTCAAAGGAAAGCCCTGCCTCAGAGGGCTGCCCTTGTTAGTATTACTACCAACACCCCCATGGAACTGGTCTGTCATAGACTTTTTGTATTTAGAACCTGATCAGCAGAATATTGGCAATGTGTTAG
The DNA here is from genome assembly GCA_016271365.2 of Neoceratodus forsteri. Classification (NCBI taxonomy): domain Eukaryota; kingdom Metazoa; phylum Chordata; order Ceratodontiformes; family Ceratodontidae; genus Neoceratodus; species Neoceratodus forsteri. Next base: position 92,245,204 of record CM057459.1, on the reverse strand, counting down.
TGGTTATGGATCATTTCACACGGTATGCACAAGCTTTTCCAACTAAAGATCAAAAGGCCTCTACCTTGCTAAGGTGCTAGTGGAAAATGTCTTTGTCCACTTGGTGCCCCTTGGATCCACTCTGACCAAGGCAGACTTTGAAAGTCAGCTAATCAAAGAAATGCTCTGTGGGGGTGCAGAGTCAAGAACCACCCCTATCACCCGCAGGGGACCTCAACCAGAACATTTTAACTGCACCTTCTAGACATGTTGGGCACCTCCACCCAAATGACAAGCATAAGTGGAGCCAGCAGATTAGCACCTTGGTACACGTGTACAATTGCACCAAAATGACGCTATTGGTTCTCCTACCACCTCATGTTTGGGAGGGAGGCCTGCCGGCAGTTGATGTCTGTTTTGGGGGTCTCCAGATGGGGTTCGAGCTGAAAACTACCTGCAGTATGTACAGAAACTGAAAGCTCAATTGAACCATGCATATCAACTGGTCCAGAAAATGGTCGCTAAAAGAAATCTCGCCAACAAAGAGAGGCAACGACAAGAAAGTAAAGGCTCAAGAGCTATGGCTCTGAGACTGTGTGTTACACAATTTGGGACTACATGGCAAGCACAAAATTGCTGATAGGTGGCACCATCTTCCTCATGTAGTAGTTGGAAATTGATGATCTACCAGTATACAAGGCACGCCCAGAGAATAACTCCAAAGCTGTCAAGACCATGCACCGTAACCACATGCTGCCTATCGACTAAGTTATTATTGAAGCTGAGTCAGCAGACTTCACCTCCCCGGCCAGTGACTTTCTGTTGCAAAGAGACAGAGTCAACCTACTCCAGTAGTTACAGAGTTAAGGTTTCCGCAGCAGGCCCAGAATGATAGTGACTGTCAGTCCACCTCTGACGATAGTGAGTGTGACAATGCTTATTACCCTCCTATGAATTGAGTCAGCTGTTTCGAGGTAATCTTATGACTAATTGTGGGGTGAAGCTGTGCCTTCTGGACTGCCTAACCCCAAGCTTCGCCCTGGAACCAATGCTCCCTGAAAGTAAGGTGCAAAGCATCACATCTGAGGTTACTAACTCTCTGTGTTTTGTGGAACTGTGTGAATTGCCCAAGAAGAGTCTGATGGTCTGAGTCTCCAAGGTGACATGCCAGAACTTGAACAACAATATGAGAGTGCTGACAGCTCCCTTCAGTGCCACAAAGCCTAATTTTGCCAGAACCTTCTCTAAATGAGCCAAGTGTTGTGGAAACAGAGTCTACAGAGCAAGAAGCTGATAGTGCTCCCAGTTTGGACATTCCCATCTGTGCAGAGGCACCCCTCACAAATGACAAAAGCTCCAAAGTTAGGTCTGAAAGTACAGAGACTGTGGCTGTCTCCCCAGAAAGACTGGCAGGAGCTGTCAAGCCAGTATTGCACTTCAGTGATAATTCTCTGGGAGGCCAGTGGATTTGCCTCTCAATGTGGTTCACAAAGGAGCTCACTACCCAAACTAAGCTTAATGGCCAATTACAGGTTGATTATTCTTCCTTTCAGTATGGTGCCCCTGCCCCATCCAGCCCCAAGTTAGCTGATAGGAAGGCCCCTCCTACATTGTTTAATGTACAGGAAGTTATAACATGAATCAGTATTGTGATGTCACAAGTATGTTAATCATAGTGGAATCAGTATTACCTATATGAAACCTGCATAAGTATTGTCCTTATGGATATAGTATCATGAAGTGTAGTGAATATGTATAGTAAAGTAATAAGTTTATGTTAACTGATGCATGATGGTACAGACTTGACGCTGACGCCAAGTTTTCTCCAGGCAGGGAAGGGTGTAAACCCCTACAAATGGGGTTCTCAAAAGTCTTCCTTGAGCTTGCCTAAATGCTCACTGCCAGGCTGGTGTTCTGCATTTTAGCAGTTTAAATGTATTGCCAGAGAGTGCCTGTATAGCCTCTGTGTGCTGTCTCTTTAAGAGTTGCCTGGATTGCAGTCATGATTAATCTGAGAAGGAGCTCTGTAAGAAGATGTACTTGTTTGCTGATCATTTGTTAGAGTAGTAATAATATTGCCGCTTGTTCTAACCTGTCTTCTTTGCAGCATGGACTGTTCTGTTTGGTTCCATCATCTTGGTCCTGACTGCAGAATGGGCCAATCAGTATATTTAGGACTCTAAATGGAGCCTGCCTACAGGTGCTTGGTGGGCCAGAACTTGTAGGAATTGTAGTTTTGGGCTTTTGGTGCCTAAAATAACCTGGAGGGGGAGCCCTTGTTGTGACTGACAGATCAGCCAACCAAACCTTTTGGATCTTGGGAAAGTCCACACTGCTTGGGCGGTTTCAGTAAGATCTGAGTTGGGAGTAAGAAGTAACAGCTCAAAATAGTTCGAGCAGCAACCACAGTGGATTCACGTGGGAGACTGTGGAAAGGCCTGAGTTTGGCCTGCATGCCTGCCTGCTGTTCCTGAGGGGAATTTGTGCTTTTTTTAGGACTGAATCCAAAATTGGAGAGCTAATTAAGCCACCGAATTGTGACCAGGCTTTAACCTGAAGAAGACTGAAGATTTGCTGAATGCGATGCCTGTCAGGACTTCAGCTACCTCTGAACTCCTGAATTGTGCAGAGACTCTGTAATTGCGACCAGAGAGCCATTTGCCTGGTACAGTGGAATTTCCTTACATGTGAATGTGTTGTGTGCTTATAGTACATTGTGATTTGGTTCCCACTGTGTGTCTGAACTGTATTTTGCATGCTGGAGGCTGTATCCAGCTCCACAGACTGAATCCATATCCATTTCCATTTGCCTGGGCCCTGCTACACTGGCCCAGTACAGAATACCTGCTACCAGAGAAAGTAATCGACTTAGAGACCGCCTGGGATCAGCCCCTGTTCAATGCCTTGAACAGGAACAACGCCTCAGTGGTTTGTATGGGCTCTGCTTCTCTGGGCTCTCCAGCTCAACAGCCTGCAGTCTAGATTTCATCCTACCTGTGTCCAGTATTGGGTATTGTGAGTAAAGATCAGTGTAGTTCCTTGCAACAAGAGCTAAATCTAAAAGTGTTGTCATCTGTCTTGTTGCCTTTTCTTTCAAGAACTGAGCCCTCCAGCTCCAGATTACAAATAGTGTGTGTTGTGCATGTTGCTTTCCATCACAGGCCCCCAACCAGTTGCAACAGTCTGGCATAGCCCACTGTTTTCCTACCTGGGTACCCAGAGTGTGTGACTGTGTAGGACTCTGAACCGCATGCATAACTGTCTGATTAATATAGTTTTAAGCAAATCAACCTGATTACGCCTCCCTTGTTCAAGTCCCCTGAATAAATCAGATTTAACTTTGTTTGCATTTTACCTGACTGTGGTTCCAGTTTGTGCCAAAAGTGTTGTACTGTTGCTATTTGCTGTGCTTAACCTTGTTTTACAGGGGGTCCCCAGGGTCAAGCTAGAGGGACCAGCCCTGGTGGTAAGTGCAAACAGTGTGGTAATTGCCTGGTGAATATAGTCATTGTGAAAGTAATTATTGTATATTGTTCAGGCCACTGGAAGGGAAAGGGGGTTACAGTGTCCTCAAGAGCTGTGCCCAGGTTAGCTTGACCACTAACAACCCTGACCCTGGGTGGAGGCACCTGCTTCATTACCTGGCCCCTTAACCTGCTACTAGCCAAGCAGGCAGGGTAGTAGCACTTGGGATAGCCACCTAGGGGTTACACCTGCATTCCGTGGACTATTTATTTTGTGTGGTGTATGGGTTCTATGTATGTATGTATGTTTGTTGGTTTATTTATTTCTAATTTTTACTAGGAAAGGGACACCAAGCTGTGATGACTTGTTTCCTGGTGCATACTGGGGAAAGTTACATGGACAGGTTTTATTGTTGGGAAAATGTTGACCATGTCACAAGGGAAACTCACTTACTCCTCATCAATAAGTACCATAGGACATTTTACTTCCACCTGAACGGTGACGAAGATGGACAGAAGGAACCTCAGTTTAACATCTTATCTGAAGGATGGCATTTCAACAGTGCAGTATCCCCATACTGTAGTACAGTGTCATTGTGGGTATTACCCCAAATTACCTAGTGTGGGCTAGAACCCAGGGCCTTCCAGTCTTCTGGCCCCAGAGGCAAGCGTGCCACCTACTTAGCTACTGACACTGTCTTATAGTGGTTCTTCCCCAAAGGGATAACGCTGTGCCTGACATCCAAAGATCTGGCAACAATGTAAATGTTGTTGTGGCACACCCCTGGAGCCAAAGTTTCAGCTGCACCCTTAGGGACAGGAGTTGTCCTGAGGCCGAAGGCCAAGGTCTGTATCTACAGTGCCCAGTGCTATTATTCTCAAGGACAGACCCTTTAGTGCCTCCAATTTTGTAATTATATCAATGTTTGAGGAGGAAAAAGGAAGACACCAGATAACTGTCAAAAATGTTTATGGAGGATTACATATAATATATAGTGTCTTGACCTTTCAGCAACTGTACAGCCCATTTGGTCCATGTTTCTGTGGTTCTTTTCTGCCATTCATCAGTGATCTTTGGTTTGCCAGTTTCTAACAGGTCAATGAACTGCACAGCTGAAGCAATATTTTCTGACAGATAGGTTTCTGACAGAAGAGTCACAACTCACATATATGTTTGGAGTGCCTTTCACACTCATTTGCTTATTCCAAGCCATTTTATCTGATTTACATATTCCAAGTGCCTTTGGTACTAATTTGCTTATCTGGAGTGCCTTCCTGTGTTTTTCTTTATTTATAGGGCACTGTAAATAAGAAATCTAATTAACTTACAGGATGTGACCTCGATATAATTTTTGCTTAATCAGTCAGACTCGATCTAAATATAACAACCTACCGAAAAGAGTCTAGATCGATTGAGGAACCCTTGGAGATGTTGCTCATGAATGTACCAGAAGTGCAGGTTCTTTTCTAATTAATCTATTTCGGTTCAAGGAGTGGCTGGTACCATTTAGGATGCAAAACAGTGGAAATTTATTTACATGCCATCAAAACCACATTAGGACACTAATGCAACCTCTTGCAAATATCATAGCAGGAACAGCACTATGTTTTAAGTGTTCAGTAACTTTATTGAGACAGTAGGTGTTCTAAAATACTGACTTTTACTCTAACTGAAGTAAGTTTTATAAAATTTCAATTTACAACTGTCTGCACTTCAAAATTAGAACTTAAAACTCCATAGACTTTCAACTCTATACATTTCTGGTTATGTAAGGTCTCTAAATTGCAGCTTAAGACTCAAAAATTTATAAAACTTCAGGGTCAATAGAAGACACCTCTGAAAGAAGGTGTACCAGAGCTCACCAGGACAGATGGGGGAGGAGCGATACAATAATGCGGTAGGCACAAAACGATCTGGCCAAGGAGGGTTGTAGAGGAAGTGAAGGAAAGCTTCACACCTTAGGCAGAATGCATGGGATACGGCAGGAGCTGAGACCTCTCTGAGGTCCCACTGCAGCCAAGCTTTTACTCACAGGGGAAGCTAAAACAGAACAGTTCAACACAGGGCTGAAGTGCTGGTGTCAGGGAGGGTTAGTGGGAAGAACACAAGAGTGCTGAAGAAGAGGTCTGCATAACACCTAGAAAGGTCTTTTAACTAGGTGAGGGGTGCAGTACATTTGAAGATAGGTGCATCCATACAATTGAGGGCAGCCTGGAGAGATACCCTCAGAACTAACGCAGGTATGAGTATCAAACCCAGTGGGAGGTAAGGAGGACATTACAGAGGAACAAAGTGGAAGAGGGTCAGCTTGAATGTGAGGAGGAGGGGGTAAAGCACAATATGAGGAAGGATGTGCAGGCACCAGAGGCACTGGGCACAATTATCTGAAAATCATTTGATATCGGGGAGGGGGGTCAAAGTGGTATGGAAAGTGATGTGCACCAATGCCAGAAGCCTAGGAAAAATAGTGAACTCAAGATAATAACGGTGGAGGCACACATAGACGTGGTGACTGCAACTGAGGCATGGGCAACCCAGCACCATGATTAGAAGCTGCTGGTACCAAGCTACACATTACAGGATCAAATGGAGAGGAGGCGGTGTTGCATTGTGTGTGAAGAAGGTAATCCTTGTCTCAATGATCCAGAATGTTGGCAGGGCTAAAGTGATAGAGATAGTCTGGGTACAAGCCATAGGTGGCGTGAGGGTAATTAGGATAGGAGTGGTCTACAGAGAAGGAGGATCGCAGCTAGCCCAGTGAACTGGGAAATGAGATTAACAGAATGGTAGAGCTAGTGGAGGTTTTGATATTGGGATGTTAGTCTGCTGTATATGGATTGGAGCACCACAGTTACAGCTATGCACAAGAAGTCAGGCCTAAATTAACAGAATACAGGAGGCATTCCTGAGGGAAAAGATCAAGGAACCCACTATGGAGGGCAATACTGGACCTTATCTATAACAAACAGAGATGGAGTGGGGAGGTAACAGTGAGAGACCCACTGGAATGAAGCGATCACAGAAAGATGTGGACCGAAGTCAAGCTTAAGGCTGAGAGATTACAATCCAGAATCAAGGACCTGGACTTCAAGAGGGTTTATTTCAGAAAGATGAGGAGGTGTTGGTGGACAAATTGAGTTAGGTAGGGTGATCAGAAAGAGTAGCCAGAAAATGGGAAATGATCAAAAGGGGTGATTGGGGCAACAGGTTTCATGCAAAATGGTAGGGAAGAATAGGAGGGAATGAAATCACTATGGTTCTTAAAAGGGTGCTGCTGAGGCAGTAGTAAAAAGGAAGGTGTTCATCCAAGTATATGGGTTTTAGATGGACGAGACAGGATCCATACCAGGAAATGATGAGAAAGCTAACATGACAATGAGAAACACAAACGCTAAAGCAGAAGTAAGTCTGGCGTAGTGGGTTTGAGAGGGTAACAAGGCATTCTGTCACTATATTCAGGAGCAACACAAAACCGAGGGAGCAGTGATCAAACTGAAGAAGAGAAGGAATGGGCAGAGGATGAAAAGGGCAAGACAAATCTACTTAACCATTATTTCTGTTCACTATTCATGGCAAGGTACATGGGGCCTCTACCAGACTGCAACATGGCAACCAGTAGGGGATTGTGGGTAGGGGTCAGGGAGAGCCCATTATAAAGAAGATAGTGCTGGAAGGAACTTCAGGCAATACACAGAGAATAATATGTGGGATGATGTACCGAGGATGTGTGTTAAATTCAAGTAATTACACCATCCTGTAATTTACTGTACTGTATATAATCACTGGGCCATCAATTTTTTCTGCCCCCATGCACTCCCTGGTATTTGACAGGATAATAACCATGCCTGCTTTTGATCCTGAAAATGAGAAGATGTTCAGCAGTTGGGTTATAACTGAACTTTGGCAAGGAGGTTGTGAACTTCTTTAGGTCGGTTTTATTTATTTTAAAATTCTTACATGAACTGGCACTGTTTCATTGTTTCTATCTGTGAAAATGAAAGCTGCTATTTGAGGATTGGCTACACTCGAGACACAGAGAATGAGTCTCGAAGCCACCACTTTTGTGTGGTTGAATTGGCAGGGAGAGATATTTAATGAAATCTTTTCTTTTTTGTAAAATTTATTTTATTGACATGTTCGGATTGACAAATTTCATTAAACATACATGTGCACTCTCTAAAGTTGCTGTGAGTGGGCCATTGCCTTCAAATACATCTGTTTTACCATTAGTGTTTAACTGCATGCTTCATCTTCATGCAGGTGAGAATGTCCTTGCTTCCTTGTGCTGTGTTAGGGTGATCTTTACTACCCCAATATTGTGTCAGTCTTCCTAGCATTGGTCTTTTTCTTTATTTAGTTGTCTTTTACCAGTTCTACTTCTGTTGGCTTCAATACAGCATTTGTAAATGGAAAGTAAAGCCACCATTTTACTTACTGCTGCACTCGAGAGACAGCTAGTTTTGAGTGCAGCTCCTTGTTCATATGTGCCTGTTTGCTGTAATAACTGGCTGGTTATAATGGCAAATAATAACTAGGCATCAACATTGACATAATTGATTGGCCAGTTATTATATGTAAATAATAACTGGTTATCCTTTTTCCCTAAGGAAACCCGTTTATAATTTGCCATTATTAAAGAATGTTTGTAATGGAAACATGCACTGGGTTTCCCTGTCCTGCGCATGTGCCAGCTGCCGCTTCTTCTTTGCTCACCGCCGGATGCCTTGGCTTACTGCCGAGACAACATCATTACTCCAATGACTCAGTGGTAAGTCCATTAAAAACAAAAACGCTGGGCTCAAAAAGGCCTAGTTTAAAAAAAAAAAAAATAGGAAACAATTTAAACTTTTTCAGCAGCCGATTCGACGTTGCACCCTGCTGAAACCCAGTCGGACCATGGCGGCACAGAGATGGCTAATTATTTTATATAACTGCTGTGGTGAGAAAAATACCCAGCAATTATATAAAATAAAACATGGGTTGTGTGTAAAACTTATTTTATTACCGGGTTGATGCTTTAATAAACCCCTCGAGCCACTCTCTGGGTTTATGTAGCATCCAACACCTCGGTGTGTGAAATTTCATTAGACACACAACCCATATATTATTCTATACATAATCAATGGGTCCTGATGGGTTACACTGGAGTGTATTAAGGAAATGGGGCTGGCCCTGGCTGGTCCTGTAACAGACCTCTTCAGCTGCTCCCAGGACACAAGAGAAGTGTTGGAAGACTGAGGACAGTGAATGTGGTCCCTGTACATAAAAGTGGGAGTCGTGGAGGAGCAAGGAAACTATAAACAACTCAGTCTGATATCTATAGTGGGGAAGATACTAGAATCCATTGTAAAGGAGAGGATCAGAGGGTCCTAGGGTGGATGATAATGGGCTGTGGGACCCTAGGCAACATGGTTTCACCAGCAGGCATTTGTGTCAGATGAACCGGACTCTTTTCAGTTCAGTGACAAGAGCAGTGTTAGGTGTCATGCTGTAGGTATACCATAATTAGAGTTTAGTAAAGTTTTCAGTTCCATCCCTCTTGGAAGGATGGTAAAGAAACTGGAAGATCTGGAGATCTGGGAAAGATAACTAGGTGGAGAAAAATGGTTGTGTGGTAGGTCTCTTAAGCTATTAATAGGCAACTGCGATTAAGGAAGTCACAAGTGGTGTGCACCAGGGATCATTCTTGGGATCAGTTCTCTTCAGTATATTCATTTGTGACATAGGTGAGGGAGTCCAAATGAATATATGCCTCAGATGACACCAAGACACACAGTAGAGTGGACTCTGAAGGAAGGCGTAAGGGCCATGAAGAGGGATCTGGAAAAGCTGGAGGGGTGGCCTAAACACTGGCAGCTGAAATTTAATGCAGAAATGTGAAGTTATGCACATGGGACCAAAAAACTAAAATCAGAATACAGCATGTGGGTGGTGGTGGTGGTGGACAAGACAGTGGAGAAAAGGGATCTGGGTGCAAGGATCATAGATACTTTGAAGGCATTGGCACAGTGCAATAATGTGGTAGGAAAGGCAAATCAGATGCTAGGATGCATAGGTAGGGTATCATTAGCAGAAGGAGGGAGGTGATAGTGCCTGTACAGATCACTAGTCCAACAGCAGTTGGAGTACTGTGTACAGTTTTGGAATCCTCATCTTTTTATGGACAATTTCATTTTGTGGTCTAACTTTATGGGCAGAATTCTGCACTCATCGCCTGAAAAATGGATGCGAATTTATGAAACTCTCACCAGCTATGTCTAGACTATATGAAAATTGAAGTTGGCACACCTTAAAGAGTGGTGCAAGCTGGCCTGCCAGTGCAGTAGTAGGGCTTGCTTGCAATGCCGACATCCTGGGTTTGGAAACAGACTCAGGAGTTGGAGAGCCTCGCTGGGGAAGATGGAGCATCCTGGGATGGCTCTCTCCAGGGAGAGGTGTTTGAGTGTCTGGTGCACCACTGACCCCTGGTGGAGGCTGGGGCTACCAGCAACTGATGCCTGCATTCAGTGGGAGGTGGGCAGAAGTCAGCATTCATGTATTGGATGTCATTGCACATCCCACCTCTTGGGGATCCTTATTGGAAAATCCTTGGGGTTCCATCAGTGAGATGTCATTCTCCCTGCCCCATGGACTCTGCACAGTGACTAGCAACCCCTCGCCACCTGGTACCATATGTTACTCTGTCAGGAACTGGCATCCCTGCCCTGGGGGAATCCAGGTGCTTGTGGGGTGGAGGTGTCCCGGGTTGCAGGTGTTGAGGCAGAGCTGGGGAGTGCAGGAGAGAACCAAGGATGGCAATTGGAGCTCCAATGAAAAGTATAGTTTAAAAAAAGAGTTGTGCGAAAGGAGAGGGCTTGTCTTGAGAAAGGCCAGCCATGGGCAGACCTCATAGACTTCCTTAAAAAAAAGTGACCAGGGAAGTAGTCACTGCTAGCTAAAGTAATGAGATGGACCCTAGAGAGAATGTAACAAGCCAGAGCCTATAACGGGGAATCTGCGAAACAGACTGGATACAAATGATGTAGCTGGAGCTCACCCTAGTTAAGACAGAGGCTGAGCTGTAGAGGGTGAAAGTGGAAGCTGAACTGCAAAAACTGGAGGCTGGAGGCAGAGGGACAAGAGAAGAAGGCCAGCATGAGAACCAGCTGAGAGAGCATGATATTCAGATGAGATAAGAGCAAGAAAAAGAGCGAGAGAAGTGAGAAAGGCAGCGCCAGCAAGCCATCCAGATGAGACAGGAGTGAGAACGTGAACACAAAAGGGAGAATGAAATTTGTGCCAGAAGGCACCACCATAAACTATAAGTACTGGCATCAGGGTTTGACGAAGCTGCCAAAATGAATTTCTTTCATCTGTGGGTTATCTGAGTCAGCTGTGAGCTGGTCTGTGTCCCAACTCTTCCTGCATGTTTACTGTTCAGATGAATAATTTTAAATCATTGGCTAAAGCTATGACCTCAGGTGTTCCTCAGGTTCCTTATTAGGCTAGTCTTGTTCAATATCGACACGCTTCAATCGGAAATATCATTTGCAAGTACAATTTAAATTTTCACATTTATGCAAATCATACACTATTGTATTTTTCTGTCAAATCATGGTCGGGAGGCTGTTGAGCCTCGAGCGAGATGGCTGTCTAGAGTTTAAGCTCGCATTTTCAAGCTAAACCAAGTTTAATTTGAAACATTACTTGGCACTTTGGCAGATAAATTTAATATCTTTTGCAATCAGAAACTTGGCAGAACTGAAATGGACAATCCAAAGAAGGACAAGGTACAGCAGGAAGGAGCTAAAACTAAAAATGTTACTGGACCCCTGCCATAAGGTCCTCTCAGGGCCGCTCCATACCTGAAGATACCAGCACCAGAGAAGAAGCATTATAAACACTAGGAATAAAAATCAATCACCTAATATTTATGGTGTCTGGACTTGTTGAAAAATTTGACTCTTCTAACGTAATAGAGTCAATACACTAGAAACAGATGTAATGATGATTAAAACGGAGGTAACAGACTTGCAAGTGTTCAGAGGCAGACCTGGGTATTGCTACCATGCTAGTTAAAGAAAACGCCACCTGAGGTCCAAGCTTGAGACACTAGAAAATCAGGCCCTGGCTGCAAATCCAGGGTTGTGGGAATGCCTGGAACAGAGTGAGGGGGACCATTTGAGTTTGTTTGTCGCTGAATGGTTGGAACAACAGCTGAACAAGCCTTCATTGATCACCACATAAATATCTAGAAGACCTATCAGGTGACATCAAGGGATGTCCCAACAGTCCCGAGGCCTCCAGAGCCATCGTTGCAGTCCTAGGACGGCGTGGCTCAAGAGACTTTATCCTTGCTTTGGCACAACAGAAAAGAGTACTACTTCAGGATGGCACGCAGGTCCCACTTTACCCATACCTGAGTTATGCAACAAGGCAAAAAAAGAAGTGGTTCGATGGGTTTGGTCTAATCTGCAGGAGGCAGATATCCCACAAGATGCTTTTTCCAGTGTGCCTCAGGAGCCTCTCGCAAGGGAAGGTGTATATTTTCTGGACCTGGCCAAGCTTTGGTGGGCACAGTGACATGCTCCACCACCAAGAAGGAGGGATCCATCAGACCAGTCCGACCATGATCATGAAGAAGTTGAGGAGAACTGAATTGTCCATTCAAAAGCCAGGTATAAGGCTTGATACTCTTAACCTAACTTGCAACTAACATTTTTGTGCTAGTAAAATAGCAAGGCTTGATATAACCTCTACCAAACTTAAATGAGATGAGCTCCCATTTATAACCGCTTTCCTTTGGGGACAGTTCTGTTGAAGGTTTTAAAAGCAAAAGTGTTTAAAATCCCTGTCATGTTTAATGGTTGTGTAACCCCAGGTGGTGCTATCCCAAGGGCTACTACCCTGCCTGCTTGACTACTGACAGGTTGAGGGCCTAGGTTCTATGGCGGGTGCCTCCACCAGAGGTCGGGGTTTGTAGTGGTTAGACTAGCTTGGTCACAGCCCTCTGGGACACTGAGACCCCTTTATTCCCTCTAGTGGCTCACACAATGCACAGAAATTACAGTCCCAATACCCCACATGTACACACTGTTCATTCATAAAGTACCACTTACCCTCGAGACTGATTCTGAGGTTCGCCTCTGGGGACCCCTGTAAAATAAGGTTAATCAACATACACAAACCAATACAATGCTTGATATGTAGGTACTGACACTTCAGACAGTTTAAAGTTTAACAACTGCAAATCTGGTTTATTTAGAGGGAATAAAACACTGGAGGGGAGATCAGGTTAATTGGCAGAATTAAATCACGGTACTGTGCACACATACAGGGTCTGAAAAGTCACTCTATGGGTACCCAGGTTGGGGCTAGCATGTCCATTGCCTGGGGTTGGCCGGCAGGCAGATGGACAGGGCCCTGTAGAAGAAAAAATATGAACAACACCTAATTGTAATCCGGAGCCGGATGGCTCAGTCCATGAAGCAGTGAAACAACAATAATTAGACGACACACTTGTAATTGAAAACAGGCTGCAGGGGAATACCCTGATTTGTACTCACAATACCCAAGCTGAGAACCAGATGGGGATGTTCTTCTGGGTTGCCAGAACAACAGGGCATGGAGACAAGGTCCTTGTGACTGGACCCCACTGCAGTAGATAGCAAACAGATTTAGTCCGAGACAAGCTGGGGTTTGCTTCCAGCTTCAGCACACAGCACAGGGATTGGAAATAGTGATTCCCCACAAGCACTACATACATTCATATGTAAAAGGAAAGTACTATACCAGGCAGGCTGCTCCTAGACCCCAATCGCAATTACTGCAAAATACCCGGAGCACACACAGCAGCTTCTGTTCCTGACAGACCGAGCGTGACTCAGCAATCTCTCCAGTCTTCTACAGGGTTAGCCTGGTTTCTACCTTTAAGACTTCATTCTTTCTCCTCACAAGTCGTTTTCAGTCTGAACTAGTGCTTACAACCGCTGCAGGCTGAACCTCAGGAGCCTCACATGTGCTTCCCAGCAGAGACTATACACATGAGAAGCACAGAGCTCCTTCTTTCTTCACTTTCAAAACTGATCTGATCTTTCCAGTCACAGAGCAGGGCATTTCCTTTAGCTCTACACCATTCTGTTGGCTGGTTTGGCTGTTACTCACAATAAGACCTCTGTTGGTGAAAAAGGCGCCAAGTTCAAAACTACATTTCCAGAGTCACTGCCCATACAATCCTCTTGTGGCTGTCTCAAAATTAAGAGTCCAAGTTCCGATTCGTCCACAGGCTCCATTTTAAGGAACCTCCCCTTGATTGGTCCATTTCAGCAGTTCAGGACCCAAATGAAAGAGCTACATTGAAACAGTCCGTGATGAAATGAATACAGGTTAGACAAATTACATTTTCCCAGTCACTCCAAATGATTTCTGGCAAATAGTTTTATCTTTCAACAAGGCCCTCTGCACATGTAGCGATGGCAGAAACGGAGCGAATTGGCAGCAGCTCGGCCAGGATTCGGCATTAAATACACAGTCTCCCCATACAAACTAATTAAACCTGCAGGCAGACAGCTCTTAAAGAGACAGTACGTGGAGGCTCAAATAGCACTCACTTGGAACCACAATTAAACAGCTCAGACACCGAACACCGCCCAGACTTGGGCCATTTAGGCAAGCTCCTGGAAGACTTTTGAGAACCCCCATTTGCAGGGGGTTACACCTGCAAGGTTAATATTATATAGTCACACTGTAGAGGGTAGGGCGTGTTTGCCCCAGAGTATTCCCCACCCTCCAAGATCGTTTATTTAAGAGTTAAGTGTTTACTGTCATACTGCCAACTGGATGAGTGTTAAAGAAATATGGTGTTTTAGACATTTTCTCTGATGTTACCTGTAGGGTACCTAAGCATAAGATATGCACGATTAACTCACGACCCTTGTAAGGGAAACGGAGATAATAATTTTTATGAATATACAAACTGACTTTAAATATCACGCAGCTCATGAGCTCACATAATAACAGCAATTGATGTCTAAATATATTTTCTTTTGGATTTAGTTGTATTTGCCGATTACCTAATTGAACAGTATGATTACTTATTTTAACCTGCGTGTATTAAGAGGGGTGGCGTCTACTTGGAACCTTTAGTTTTGTATCCTTATGTATGGTCTCCGGATGTTTTAACTGTAGGTCTATTGTAAATCCAATAAACATAAAGTTTAAAAAATCATGGTTGAAGGATATTTGTGATAACTTGGAAGCTTGCCTTTGTGAATTAAATTCTTGACTAATGGAAAATTTCTTGCAGTTAAAGAAAACTGAATCAATTTGTTTTGGCACATAATATCAATTTAACAATCCTTCTATCTAAATCTAGTAGTACCAGGCCTTGGCGGTAACTTGATTCATCATTAGTAGTTAACAGTCTGGAGGGGGCTCATAGAAATATAGTGGTTGATGGCAGAAAAGGACCTTCTGGCCCATCCAGTCTGCCCTTTTTTCCTACCTAATATAAAACTGCTGACCCTACATGGTTACCAGCCTCTGCTGTCCCACCCTGCCCTACCAGCGGTGTCTACAGACCCTGTTCATACTCGGTTTCCATTCCTACCAGTTTTGGTGAGACTCATGTGTCAATCTCATGCTTTCTTAAATCCAGTAACCATTTTAACCCCACCACTTCCACTGGAAGGCTGTTTCAGAGTCCACCACCCTTTCTGTGAAGAAGTAATTTCTCCTGTTCCTCTGATCCTTCCCTCCAACTTAATATCATGTTCTCTAGTCTTTGGACATCTTTTGTTTGAAAGATGCTCCTTCCTGTACCTTGTTTATTCCTTTTGGTATTTAAAAGTCTCAAACATGTCTCCCTCTCTCCCAATCTCCAGGCAGTACAGATCTAGATCCCCTAGCCTTTTCTAATGGGGCTTTGATGCAGGCCCTGCACCATTTTGGTCACCCTCCTTTGTACCCTCTCTATCCTGTCTATGGTGCCTATGCACCGTAGGGGGCGTACCCTGCCGTGCAGCTCTGCACCCGTGGATAGGGTGCACACAGGCCGTATGCGCATGATCGCCGCCACCTGTTCCAGCATCGCCCCCTGGTGTGCAGGATCACAGAGGCGTGGCGGGTGAAGTAGACCCAGGCAGGCAGCCAATCAGATGCCTGTCCTGGAACCAAGAGTGGATCCCTTGCCCACGGGAGCAGGGAGTGTGGGAAGGTGCATGTCAGGGTGCATGCATAGCACACACAGGCACATGGGGATTGCACCAATGGTGCCCATTGCCTAGTGGTCCCTCCCTCCCCTGTCCGAGACCCATCCCTGGTCTCATATGCCAAGTGTCTACCTCTGTAGAAGGCAACTGCATGGAGGGGCAATATTCTAGTGGCTACACTTTCACAAATCATTCTCCATAATGGTTTCTTTAGGTATGTTAAAAAATGTAACATAATTAATAGGCAATACATTGAGCCCTGGGGCTTTATCACCCATCAGTGCCCAAACCACCATTTTGGCTTCCTCCCAATGAGATTCGGCTCATCCTTTAAGGGTTTCGGTCCTGTCAAGTGGGGCTTTCTCCAAAAAGCCTGGCATCTGTTCAGGTATTGCCCACATTCAGACATATAGAATTGTTGGTAATGATTACAACATGTATCCCCTGTCCCTATTACAGTTCGATGTCTACACCTCCAGAGTTGTGATGATGGTGATTTGGACCGCCTCCAGCCCTCGCTCCTAGTTGCTCAGCCAGACACTTACCCCTTTGTCTCCACTGAGTAAACTCCACCCCTAGTAAGTAATCTTTTGTAATCATTACCTTCCCACATCAGAACCCCCACCCTGGTCCGATGACAGCCCACCCTCCAGCACACATCCGAGTCCTGGCCCCAGTCCACAAGTCAGTGACCCCCGCAACCAGAGCTGGGCGGACCCTGTCCAGTACTGCACATTATGACCACCCTGACCTCTGACCCCCTATCCCAGCTCCTGGCACCTCATTGGTGGTCAGTGCCCACCAATGGCACCGACAACACCCTCCCATACCTGCAAGTTGGTGCCACTGTGATGGAGCGGCAGTGGCACATCCTCCACAAATGACCTCGGCCACCCACCATCCAACTGCTGCTGGGAGGCGTAATGCCTATTTATAGGGCTGTTCCCTATAAATAGGCAGCGTGATCCCTGCATCATTTGGATGGTGGGTGACCAAGGTGGTGTGATGAGTTGTGCCTCTTGCCATCCATCGCAGCTGCACCAAATTGCAGGTATGGGGTGGGTGTTGCCATGGGTGGGGCCACTGACCACCAATGATCGAGGGTGTGGGTAACAGATGTGTGTACTGGGCAGGGTCCACCAGGATGGGCTGTTGTTGTGGGAGGGGGGAGTCATTGACTTACGGATTGGGGCCGGGACCAGATGTGTGTGTGGGGTGTGTGCTGTCTTATGGGACTGGGGCGGGGGTTCTGATGTGGGAGCCAACTGACAAACAGGACTGGGCAGGGCTCTGTGTGTGCATGGGCTTGCGTGTAGTGTTTGCATGTCCCTGTCTTTCCCCAGGCCACCCTGGAGTGTAGCTACCGAGAGGCCGGGAATCGGTGCACACCTGGTCAGCACACATTCCATGAATGCCACCGGGAATCCATGGGACCCCTGCTGCATGGCATTTTCACGTATGTATGCCTATGCGCCTGGTTTATGTGGCATTGGTATGATGCATAAGGCCCATATCCTTACGAGATAAGGCCTCCAGAACTGCACACCATACTCGAGGTGGGGTCTCACCACCAATTTATATAGGGCAGGGACAGTGGTTTACCGTGACTGAGAAAAGGCAAATTCTGTTTTGCAGATTGACAGAACCGGTATTGTCACTGGTGTCTGCTGTTGAAAATCGTTTTTATCGGTGTTGGCTTTGTAACCTGTATTTAACCATTTTTCGCTCTGCTAGGCATGTATTTTCACATTTCTACATCTGTTGTTGCATATCTGCACTTGTAGCTATCAAGTTATTTTAGAAGCTACAATGTGTGAAGGCAGCAGGCTCACTACATCCCTATCCCTCCCATATAATGACAGGACCACTAATGCCCCTATCCTTCTGATGCAATGGGGACAGCATTACTATGGACCCTTCCTCTGGTGTGATTGGAGCAGCACTGCATGCCCATACCTCTGGTGTGTGATGACTGCAGCAGCCCTGTAGCCCCTATCCCTCCAGTGTGATGGCAGCAGCAGCACTGCGGCTCTCCTCCCTCCTGTGCAATGGTGGCAGCACTGTGGTCTCCATCCTTCCTTTGTGTTGTCAGTAACATGGCGGTAAAGCTCTGCAGCCCATATCCTCAGGTGTGATGGCAGCAGCAGCACTCGCGGCTCTCCTCCTCCTCGCGCAATGGCGGCAGCACTGTGGCCTCCATCCTTCTGGCGTGTTGTCAGTAACATGGTGGTAAAGCTCTGCAGCCCATATCCCTCAGGTGTGACAATACAGAATATTAGATTGCAGGACACTTGAATAAATTAAAAGGAACTAGCCATTAGAGACTGACACCAGTCACCATACAATGCAGACTAAGTTCCACCCACATGACCTTTCTCGTAAGTTCTCATCCCAAGAAATGTTAAATGAAGTCAATAAAAGCAAGTACAGCATTTCAAGAAAAGTAGTTTATAAAGTGCAAATATTGCAGATCAAATACAATATATAAGTACAACAGTTGAAAATGTGAACAAAACAAAATCTAATTGAAAATATGCAGAATGTAGAAAAGTGAATATATATTGAAACACAAGTGAACTAAAACCTAAATACAAATACTTGAAGAGTCAAATGTGCAAAGGTACAGGAAATGTGGAAAACTGTGCATAAACAAAACCTAAACTAAAATGTGCAAAATGTGCAATACAGTATGACAAAGTATTAAATATATACAGTGAAAATGCATGAACTAAAACAAAATATAGTATATATATACACACACAAACAAACACACACACACACACACACACACACACACACACACACACACACATATGCATGACATGGCAAGGAATATGGGAAACAAGCTAAAAAGTTAGTGAAAGTGTTTAAACCCTATAACAAAATGAAATGTGCAAACCGTCTGTAGAAAATGTTCACCAATCTAATCCTTTGACTTATTGTACATAAACTGGGAATGCAATCTCATATTGTCTACCAGCAGATTATGTCTTTGGTCTGTGTGGATCTGTCTGTAGACCAGAAGGATCTCCACATCGACACACTACACAGGTATCCAAATGGCTTGCAGAGCATTTTTTGCTAGTACTGGTAATTGTGGCTGCACTGAAATCCAGTACTGGCCAACATTAAAGTCTATTATGTCCGAATCTCTCTATGTCCTGCCCAACATACATCTCCCAGTCCTTTCGAGTGCAATTTGTTGTGCAGTTCAAATACACCAATGTCACTGGAGTAGTGTGTGAAGTCCCTACTCAATGCAGGAAGGTTGTAGGGGTTCAAAATACAGCAGGCTTTCAAGAACTCTATGGCTGGGTTTGTTTCATGTGTTTTTCCATTTATTTAGGGCCACTCCAAATGCCTTTTGGAAAATTCCAATCTGCTCTTGCTTAACCTGTGGCCTAAGAGTAGCTAAGTAGTCATCTGTCCTTTCTCCAAATACTTCCGGTTTAATCGCCCATCTGAAACCTCTGTTTTATTCCATATGGTGCATCGAATATAAAACAGCCAAGGGTTTGTCTTTCCTTTTGTAGAAGCTCTGTTGTGTTAATGAGATCATTGCAGTTTTCAGCGATAAAGGTCGTGGTAAATCTGCAGCTCTGTAAACCAGTCTTGGAAAAGTTTTCTCAAAGAATTCATGGAGTTGCAATCACTTGCTTCCTCCTGGAAGAAGTCTCTTAAGTGCTGAAGGTAAAGTGAATGGTACTTAACGGTTTCAAACCACGTGTTCCAATGGGTTAAGACAGGAACAGGATGTAATATTTTCTTTTCTACATCTCACCCCTCCAGGAATGCCAAGTACTCTCTCTTGCGTTTGGGTGACTGCTGGAATGAGTATTTCACAAGTGCCACAAGTTTATTGACCAGTTCAAAATGGTCAATCCATGTGTCTCCCACCAAGGATAACACATGTGCCCAGCAACCAACATGGATCACATGGGCACCAATAAGTCCATATAAAACCTCTTTGAAGTATTTCACCATGTACCGCGATTGTCACTGATGAAGGTGACTACTTGGTCCATCTCCACATCATATTTCTGCAATGTCTTTATAAAACTTTGTGCGACAGTGGTGTGATTCACTGCTGTCAACTCTGTTGTGTCTGCAATGATAGATTTTCCGCCCTGCATGACAAAATTATGTTCAGTATACAGCGGCATCTGCCTGTTGTCTCATCGCACATTACAGAGAATGTCTTCCTTTCACAAGCTGTGAAATTTTATCCTCCATTTCCTTTCTCAATTTGGGCAAGTAGTTCTGCCTTAAGGTGGATACCTTTGGGAAAGCACCAATTCTTTTAACATTGTCCCCAATCCAGTCTCATGACGATTGATCCAACTTTTCAATGGGTATATTTGCACCACACCAAGCCCTCAATACACCCAATACAGTATTTTCCTGTGCTGCAGCTGCAGAGTTGTGGGAGTAAAGCTGGTGTGAAGTGTCACCTGTCTGTTGCTATTCTTCTGGCTTGTATTCTTCATATGTTTTTTACTTTTGCAGTGATCCACCACTGTATCTTTCCTCACATAGTCAATGGGTGATCACAAAAGCGACAAAACATTTTACCTCCATCCTCATACATGCCTTCCAACTTGAATTGCAATGCATGGTCCTTAGCAGTGACACTGGAAAGTTTTGCCATTTTGCTTGATGTTGCCATCACAATAGATAGTACAGATGACTCAAAGAACTAAAAGTGGAACACAAGTTGAGAGATATTTAAACAGGCTTTAGAACTACTTAAAGCTTTCAGAACTACTACATTAAGGATCAAAATATCACAGATAATTTCTGCCCATGGATGAGAGTCTGGAGGAACAGCTACAGAAAACACGCTGACCTCAGCAGCTCACAACCCATACAAAAACAATACCAGAATCAGATTCTCACTGCTAATCCATGCTCAATCCATGGATGATAGTCGGGAGGAGCAGCTACAGAAACCTAACTGTTCTCAGAAGCTGTCACAGGCTTGACTATATAATGCAAAAGTAGAATACTAATATCTGAATATAGCCCGGTCATAGCTGATGAGAAATCCTGATGACATACAGGATCCCGGCTTGCTGCTCGTGATTGCACTAAGTCCTTTGTTGTCTCCGGCTCAAACAAACTAAGACTTGAAAACACATGAATATGAAGACCACACCATACCTTTCAGAGATGATGATTATTTCCAGCTGAAATTCACACCAAGCAGGAATGTTGAAGCCTAAAATCAGAAAAAAACCCACAATTATTATCGAAATAAAGGACACACACACACACGCACACCTCACCCCACACGCATACAAGTAAATGACACCTAGTTAGACATGCCATCTGCCTCCTTTGCTGGGAGACAGAATCTGAAAGTTCAGCTGTGAGCCACCAGTACTAAGGTGTTACCAATATAGCCATGGTTGCAGCCACCTATCCTGAAGGCCAAGTACATAAGCAAAGGGCCATAGGTAGGGTCTTATTGTGATGGCCCTGCTTGCCCCACGCCCTCAGTCCCTAGTTACCATCACCCACAGGAAACACATCTTTGTGCCAAACCACCCAGGGTGTATAAAACTTAAAGCAGCAGATCCTCACTGTCTACATTTGGGGACAAGAGCTCTGGGTCAACATCTGGTGGGTTGTACTAACAAAACCCACTTCCATGGAGGATGTTGATGCAGACACCTCCATTCATTCAAGTAACTCATCACGGGCAACTCTCACTGACTGGGTCGCGGTACTCTCAGTGACTGCCACAAGGGCCATCACTGAAAAAGTGTCCAGCCAGGGTTGGTGTCAGTATCTCTGCAAGTAATTTTCAATTATTTTAATTGTGGTTGATGGTGGGCAGTTACATGGCAGCCCAACTTGCCACCAACACTCCAAACCATTCAGTCACTAATCACCTGAAAATAAACTCTACCTCGAATAGCTACTGTTGCCCCATACCACCAAGAAACTGAACCAGACAGTCTTGACCAAATAAGTGAATGATGAGACATCCCAAAAAAACTTACATTTCAGCGAGCAGCAGCGATACAATCACAGGAGTTGTTGCTGTTAGCAGTCTGGAGTTCAGGCATCCACATCAGTCAACAGGCCAGGGTTGGGTGTGAGCTGAACAGCAGTACAGTCTGTAGCAGAGCACAGCCTTGAAAGCACTGAGAAGTCACTCAACTTCCATCTCCAGGCAAAATGGAAACTGTGGTCTTTCCTCAATCAACGTTTGACAGCAGCACTGCAGCCCCCACCCATCCTGTGTGACAGCAGAATGTGCAGCATGGCAGCCCCACCCATCCCATGTGATGGCAGCATGTGCAGCACTGCAGCCCCCAACCATCCAGTGTGATGGCAGCATGTGCAGCACTGCAGCCCCCACCAGTCCCGTGTGACGGCAGCATGTGCAGCACTGCAGCCCCACCCATCCGTATGACGGCAGCATGTGCACCACTGCAGCCCCACCTGTCCCATGTGACGGCAGCATGTGCAGCACTGCAGCCCCACCCATCCGTGTGACGGCAGCATGTCAGCACTGCAGCCCCCACCTGTCCTGTGTGACAGCAGCATGTGCAGCACTGCAGCCCCCACCCATTCCGCGTAATGGCAGCATGTGCAGTACTGCAGCCCCCATCTATCCCGTGTCATGGCAGCATTGCAGCACTGCAGCCCCCACCCATCCCATGTGATGGCAGCATTTGCAGCATTGTAGCCCCCATCCGTCCCGTGTCACGGCAGCATGTGCAGCACTGCAGCCCCCATTCATCCTGTGTCACGGCAGCATGTGCAGCACTGCAGCCCCCACCCATCCCTGCAGACGGCAGCATTTACAGCACTGCAGCCCCATCCATCCCGTGTCACGGCAGCATGTGCAGCATTGCAGCCCCCATCCATCCCACGTCACGGCAGCATTGTGCAGCACTGCAGCCCCATTCATCCTGTGTCACGGCAGCATATGCAGCACTGCAGCCCCCACCCATCCGGTGTGATGGCAGCATGTGCAGCACTACAGCCCCACTCCATCCCATGTGATGGCAGCATTTGCAGCACTGCAGCCCCCACCCATCCCGAAAATAGTAACAGTGGCTGCACATGCAGCCTCCACCCATCCCATGTAATGGCAGCATGTGCAGCACTGCAGCCCCCACCGCCCTGTAGACAGCAGCATGCGCAGTACTGCAGCCCCCACTTGTCCTGTAGACAGCAGCATGTGCAGCACTGCAGCCCAATGCCACGCATAAATTCTGTCCAAGCTCAGATGTGAAGTCAAATTGAACCACCAGACGCCAAGGTGGACTCCGCTGTTCAGTCCCTATCTAACATATAGATGCCGGAATTGGTTTATTTGTAAACAAAGTGCATCCTACTTAAAAATGTGATTGATTAATGAGGATGCTAATGGAGAGATACACAAACACAATCTCTGCCAAAGAATAAACCAATCCAGAATCTCAAAATAGTACATTGGGAACTTTCTGACTGTCTTCATGAAAATGGAGCTCTTAGTTTTCATGTCGGAGCTCAAACTCAAGAAAGGAGTGTTGTCCAGTGGAGAAACCATGACAGCTGTTCAGATTGGGGCTTTGTCTCCTATCCCTCCTGCAGTTAGTATAGGTAAATTAATCTTTGCACCTGATCACTAATACCAATTGGTACATCCTCTGGAGCACCTGAATGTTAATTATGGCGCTATTGAACATGACGACACTTATTCATATTGAGACTGCAAGTCGATGACAATGCCTTTGCCCCTTCTCAATTGGCATGCAATAGTGGCCTAGACACACCATGGTATTTACAGTAAATGGGCACAAGCGTAAGGCAAGGTAGTGTCATCATCAGTTCATGAGCTAGTGTGCAAATGTCTACAAGCTCCTAAATTAATGAGCTGGATGCACCGGAGAATTTACCAATTTGAGTGATTACATGCAAAGATTATTAATTTAATATAGTGCCTGTGGGGGATGACAAGATAGATGAAGCGAGCCCCAATCTGTACAGTGGTCAGGGCTTCACCTCGCCAGTAGTTCTCTCTTAAGAACTCACCATCTCTAGTTCCCCAACCCCATCCAAGCATACATGGTCTGGACTGCCCTGGTGCCAAGGCAGTTACACCACACCACCTAGGAGAAAAGCCACCACAAGAAGTTCTGTATGAATGACCACTTCAGACACCCATGCACTGCCACACAGTATCCTCCAGATACCCATGCACTGCCACACAGTACCCCTGAAAGGCAAATACTTGGGTAGTGTTTTATTAGCATCACCTATGATGAGACAGGGATTGTGGGCCTAGTGGTGGTAGCCCAGGTTGCCATGAAGCCCCCCCCCCAACAACTTTTTATTCTGAACTTTTAAATTTTAGAAGCACAAATCAAGACAGGCCTCAAATATATTCCATTAGAAATTCAAGCAAAGGTTCAACATAGAAAATGTATTTAATAAAAGTGGTAAAATTGTAAACATGCAGTTCAGTAGTTCAACTTGTCTGTTTATCCCCTAGGTAATCCAATGTTTAGCGTCCTCCAAAATTGATGAAGGGAACCGAGGAGAGCAAGCTGCATTTCCAACTGCACAGATGATTCCTCTGGGTTTAGATGAAACATGGTTGATTCAGTTTAATGTTTAATAAAGATTTTTGTCTGAGCATGTGTCTGTATCTTCTACACAGACATGCACACCACCCAACAATACTTTACACCATGTTTATATTCAGGATAGGAAGGGAAGGGAAAATTGTTTAACCAGGAAAGGCACACTAAGCTGAAGCTTGTTTCCAGGTGCGACCTGGGAACACAAGGAAGTTAAGTAACTTGCTCAGTGTCACACAGTATTCAAGTGGGAGCTGTGGATTCAAACCTAAGTCTCCAGATTTGCAGCTCAGAGCCTTAAACCACTATGCTATACTGCCTCACCACAAGAAGGATAGCCAGGATGGAGACAGCAGGTCCCAGGCAACACAACACAATAAATGACAAATGAAAATATGCATTTCTCAGTAAAGACACATGCCTAAAAATCATCACAAAACCAAACATTGGTTTGTTGGTTGATGGTCAGCAGATGGGCAGGCTGGACGGACGGTTCACAAGCTGGAAAAATGGTTTTATGCCACTCTGCCCGCCCGTCCCTCCCTCAGAGGTTAGAACCATTTTTCCAGCATGTGAACCAGTCTGCCCAGCCCATCCCTCAGCCGACCAACAACGACCAACCACTGAGCATGGCACGGACTTGGCAGACTGGCATACATGTTGGAAAAAATGGTTCTGTGCCACTCTGCCCGCCCGTCCCTCCCTCAGAGGCCAGAACCATTTTTCCAGCATGTGAACCAGTCTGCCCAGCCTGTGTCTCAGCCGCCAACAATGACCATCGACTGCAGCATGGCATGGACTTGGCAGACTGGCATACATGCTGGAAAAATGGTTCTGTGCCACTCTGCCCGCCTGTCCCTCCCTCAGAGGACAGAACCATTTTTCCAGCACATGAACCAGTCCACCCAGCCCGTCCCTCAGTCGACCAACAATGACCAACCACTGGAGGTGGCATGGACGTGGCAGACTGGCATACATGCTGGAAAATGGTTCTGTGCCACTCTGCTCACTCGTCCCTCCTCAGAGGACAGAGAACCATTTTTCCAGCACGTGAACCAGTCCGCCTAGCCCTGTCCCTCAGTCGACCAACAATGACCAACCACTGGAGTGTGGCACGGACTCGGCAGACTGAGATACATGTTGGAAAAATGGTTCTGTGCCACTGTGCCCGCCGCCTCTCTCTCAGAGGCCAGAACCATTTTTCCAGCATGTGAACCAGTCTGCCCAGCCTGTCCCTCAGCCGCCAACAATGACCAACCACTGCAGCGTGGCATGGACTTGGCAGACTGGATACATGCTGGAAAAATGGTTCTGTGCCACTCTGCTCACCGTCCCTCCTCAGAGGACAGAACCATTTTTCCAGCACATGAACCAGTCCGTCCAGCCTGTCCCTCAGTCGACCAACAACGACTCAACCACTGGAGCGTGGCACAGACTCGCAGACTGGCATACATGCTGGAAAAATGGTTCTGTGCCACTCTGCCCACCCGCCCCGCCTCAGATGCCAGAACCATTTTTCCAGCACGTGAACCAGTCCGCCAGCTCGTCCCTCAGCCGACCAACAATGGCCAACCACTGGAGCATGGCACAAACTCGGCAGACTGACATACATGCTGGAAAAAATGGTTCTGTGCCACTCTGCCCACCCGTCCCTCCCTCAGAGGCCAGAACCATTTTGCCTGCAGTAGTGGACTGGGATCCATGCTGAAAATTTTGTTCAGCACATTATTCAATGATTTATCTTTGTTACATTAAGCACAGTAGCTCATGCCCCCTCCCCCATTTTCTCCCTTCCTTCCTTCCTTCCTTCCTTCCTTCCTTTCCTATTCAGAAAAAAAATTACCAGACTATGGCAGGAACATAGAAAGGCGGTAGTCCTGTGGCAGGAGATGGCAAGGCAGGTCAGGTGCAGCACAAGGAAATAGGACACGTCAGAAGAAGGAAGCTAGTAGGGCAGGTTACCAGCACAAAAGCTGGCAGGGCAAGTCAGCATGGGCAACGCCACACTACCAACCCGGATGGACAAGAATGTCCATCTTCTTTTCACTCCTGATGCACAATTTAGTAATTAATCTCTTCACCCCCAAAGATGAGCACAGCCACTCTCCCACTAAATGGACATGCACGTCAACTCCACCCCCACCAGACATACACGCCCACTCCTGGACCAACATAGGCTATAGCCACTCTCTCCCCACCCCCGCCACTAGCCCGAACAAAAGCAAAAGGACCTGCACGCCCACTTTCCCCACCACCACGGACCTGCATGCCCAGTTCCCCACACCACAACTGACCAACACGAAACACGGTCATGCTCTCCACTCGTCAAAGAAGAAAGAAAATCATGATGACTACAACATGGAGCAACATTTACATAGTACATACAAACACAACTCAAAACAATTTTAAATATTACAACCATCCCAGCAAGAAAAACACATGCAAACCAGCACTTTGCTTTTAACAACTAACTTGCTCAGAATATATATGTTTTGTCCAGAGTGTAAATTCCAGAAATCAGACCTTTTCTATTTCGTGGATGGTGCAGTGCTTGCACCGATCAGCTTGGTTTGTAGTTAGCTGGGCTTGGGGTCAGATTGATATTTGTTGTGAGTCACCTTTACATATGCAAGGGATGGGGATACACCTGAAGTTGGGTGCGTTGTGCATGTCACACTGGGCAGCTGGTATTTTGGAATCAGTGGCCAGCAATTAACTGGTGCAATTTGCAACACTATATTCACAATGAATAACTCATTACTCAAAGTCATCATAAAAATATAGAGACATTAGTTTATTAAAATTTGCATCACATGTGATCCAGGAGCCTCCCAAAACAAAAATAGCTCTTTAGTTAGATTAACATTGAAATCATTACACAGTCCACATTTGGACACATTAAAACTGCACTGTCAATATATTAATTTGTGACATGTTCTTAAAAACACACACACACACACACATGCACACACACACACACACACACACACACTCACACCTACCTTGAAATACTGCATCTTTATGGTCCCATGCCAATAGTATATGGTCAATGAAGAAAATATTAACATTCAGAACTATATATAAGAATATGTGGCTGTGCCCTTAACACTGAGAGTATGTGGACCCAATGTTTTCAGCATTACAAAAGTTAATTCAAGCCCCCACCCAGTTCCCATATGTTGCCACCATAATACAAAACTGTATCCCATGCCCCCACCCCTTCCCTATGTTGCCTCAATAATAAAAAGTAAATCCCTCCTCAGTCATGGACCCGACACACCAGGGGCTCTCTGTGCGGGCAACCCGTCGGTCACTCAGCAAACCTGCTGGTATGAAGGGGGAGAGTTCCTCCTGGCATGCAGCCAACCAACCGTTGGTCACTCAAAGACAATCCTGCTGGTGCACTGTGACCTCAACCATGTTCACAGAAGCCATGCCCGGGCATATTCGATGGGCTCTCTGTGCAGGCACTCTGCCTAGGCATACGATTAAGGGTGCAGCGTCCCCACATAACGACGACTGTGCCAGCAGCCACCGAATTTCTCCTGCCTGCCTGACAAACACACTGCACTCCAAAATAGCAGCCAGCGATATAACTAACTAAGAAGAAACATTCAGCAAGTCTGAAGGGTGGACAGTGAAGCAGATGTGGGGTGGAGGTTAAATAATCTCGCTTTAAATAAAAAATCACAGAATAAATCTGATCTGGTCAGCTTTCTCCTACTTGGCAAACACAAATCTCTCTTGTTCTTCAAGGAAATAAAAGTTAAAACTTACAGAAAGAAGACCGTAAGAGGAGCAGGCAAGTCAGCAGGCGTCCAGTAAAACGATGGTGGGTGGCGAGATGAGAGGCAAGCTTTGCAGGAGACACAGCAGCTACAAGCGAACAACGATGAGATTAGGGAGTGCAGCAGTGTGGTGGAGAACAAACGCTAGTTTGGTTTTCACACTGGATTTCGCTTGCTAATCGGAAGTCCGTGTCTCCTGGAGAATTCCGCCAGCCAATCAGCATTCCAGTTCTCTGTCCATTTTTTCCGTGGGTGCGGTAAACCACTGTCCTTGATATAGGGGCATTATCCTCCCTCTGCCTACTGGTTATACCCTCCCTATACAGCCCAACAAACGATTTGCCTTTTCTACTGCCTTATCACATTGTTTCACCACCTTGAGGTCATCCGATATGATAACCCCAGGTCCTCTCTGACTTGTTACTGTGACTACTTCTTCTCCCAGATAATCGTGGCCTGGGGGTGCTTGTGTCCTATATGTGAGATTCTGCACTTCTTTTGGGTTGAATCTCAATTGCCAAGTTTCTGACCCTCCTCCAACTTCCCAGGTCCTTCTTCAGCCTTTCCACCCCCCACCGCTGTGTATACCCTACTGTGGATTTTGTGTCATCTGCGAAAAGGCACACCTTCTTCCAATCTGTCCACAATATCACTATGTAGATATTAAAGAGGACTGGGCCCAATACTGACCCCTGTGGCACCTCACTTGCTCTCTGCCCTCTCCTGAGTGAACCCTGTTTATTACTACCCTCTGGCTTCTACCGCTAAACTAGGTTTCCACCCATTTTGCCATTTTAGGACCCACTCAGTACTGCTCAGTTTGTTCACCAATCTTTGTGGGACAATGTCAAAGCCTTGCTGAAATCCAGATAGGCCACATCCACCCTCCCTGGTCCACCACCATCGTCACCCAGTCAAAAAACTTGATTAGGTTCATCTGGCAGGACCTCCCTCTGTGAATCCAAGTTGCCTCTGGTCCTGGAGACTGCTGGCTGCAAGGTGTTCACCAATTCTTTCTTTAAGGAGTGACTCCATTACCTTTCTTGCCACTGAGGTGAGGCTGACTGGTCAGTATTACCTGCCTGTTCTCTATTACCACTCTTGTGAAGAGGTACCACATCTGGCCTCCTCCAGTCTTCCAGAACCTCCTCAGTGTCCAACAGGCTGAACAGTGATGCCAACGGTGCAGCCAACACCTCCCTCAGCTCCCTTTAGCACCCTAGGGTGAACTGCATCTGGACCCATTGCCTTGTCTACCCTTAACCTGGACAGTTCTTTAAGGACACGTTTTCTAGAACAGGCTTGTGTCCATCTCCTGACCCCTTACGCCCTTTTATTTAGCACTGGACCCATCCTTCCCTCTTCTCTGTGAAAACCAAACAGAAGTAATTGTTCATTAAGTCTGCCTTCTGGTTATTCCACCTTACAGACCCCCTTCCCCTACCAGTCTCACTATTCCTGATTTGGACTTCGCTTTCTCACTGATATATCTAAAGAATGTTTTATCCGCATACTTTACCGACTTGGCTATCTTTTCCTCCATCTCCTCCTTCACCTTCCTAACTATCTGCCCTGTCACCTCTATTTTCTTTGTTCTTCATTCTATCCTCTTCCTTCTGTGTACTTTTGTCCCTCCTGAAGGCTAATTCTTTGTCTTTCACTGCTCTTGCTGCCTCTCTGGAGAACCAAAGTGTACTCTTTCATTTTTAACTTTGCTGACCTGTCTCATGCATTGTTCTGTAGCTCTTTCAATTCCCTCTGATTGCAGCCCACTGCTTCTCAATTCCTCCCAGTTTCTCTGTGCCTGCCAGGGCATCCTTAAGGATTCCTCTTATTTTATTAAAATCTGCATGTCTGAAGTCCATGACCCTTGTCCTTGTATGACTCAGCTCTTCCTGTGTCTTATTTTTGAATCACTCCGCTGTGATGGTTGCTGGACACTAGATTGTCCCCAGTCCCTCACCATGACATCGGTGACACTGTCCCCAATGGTTAGTACAAGGTCCAGTATCCTCCCCCCACCCTGAGTTGGTTCTCGATGTTAATCTCTCATTTGACGACGTATTAACTGTGTAAGAAGAAATGCATTTTTCCATGTTAGAAAAATCTCCAAAGTAAAGAAACGTGTTAGTAATTCCCATTTGAAAACATTGGTTAATGCATTTGTTATTTCTAGGATCGACTACTGCAATTCCTTGTTATCAGGCCTTCCTAACTAAACTTGACAAATTGCGTATGTCTTGAAATACGTGGCAAGACTGGTGTCTAATGTAGGTATTCAAGAGCATATTACTCCAGTACTCAAAGACCTTCATTAGTTGCCGATCGAGTACGGAACTGATTACAAAGCTGCTACTTCTTGTATGCCAATGCCTACATGATTGTGGCCCCAGTTACTGTATTTGTAGATCAAACTGTGAAGCACTGTCCAGCTAGAGCTCTTGCTCATCAAATCTTAAACTGCACACAATACCTAAAGCTAATTTTAAAACAGTTGGTGGTCAGGCTTTCGGGATTAGTGCCCCACATTATGGAATAGAAACATAGAAACATAGACTTTGACGGCAGATAAGACCACTTGCCCACCCAGTCTGCCCACTTCCCTACCTATTGGATAAGCTGCAGATTCTAGTTAACCAACAGCCTACTTCCTGCAACTTCCCACTATAATTGCCTTATGTCTGTCCCATGCATGTTTGAATTCCCCACTGTTTTAGACCCCACAACCTCTCCAGGAAGGCGGTTTCATGCATCCACCACTCCTCCGTGAAAAAGAATTTCCTCACATTACCCCTGAGCCATCCCTCCTCTAACTTTAAATTGTGGCCCTTGTTCTTACACATCTCTTTTCTGAAAGATGCTACCTCCTGGACTTTGTTGATTCCTTGAGATACTTAAAAGTTTCTGTCATGTCCCCCGTCCCTCCTTTCATCAAGGGTATACACATTAAGCTTCTCAGTCTCTCTTCATATGGTTTCTGATGTAGACCCTGCACCATTTTAGTTGCCCTCCTCTGACTGCTTCCATCCTGTCTATGTCCTTGTATAGATGACGCCTCCAAACTGCACACAGTACTCCAGATGGGGTCTCACCAACTGTCTGTACAGAGGGATAACCACTTCCTTTTTCTACTTGTGATGCCCCTCCTATGCATCCCAGTATCCCCTGGCTCTCCTTACTGACTTCTCACATTGCTTACCCACCTTTAGGTAATCTGAAATGACTACACCCAGATCCCTTTCCATTATTGTTGTTGTTAGTACCTCCCTGCTATTGTGTACTCTTCTCCTGGATTTTTACTTCCCAGGTGCATTACTTTCCACTTCTTTGCATTGAATCTAAGTTGCCATATGTCTGACCATTCCTCCAACCTTGCCAAGTCCCTTCTCATCCTTTCTACCCCTTTGTATCAACTCTGTTACAGATCTTTGTGTCATCTGCAAAGAGGCATACCTTTCCTTCCAGACCCTCTGCAATGTCACCTATAAAGACGTTAAAGAGGACTGGACCCAGTACTGAGCCCTGAGGTACTCCACTAGTAACCCCCTTCTTCAGAATGTGTTCCATTCACTATTACCTTCTGTGTCCTGTTGTGCAGCCAGTTTGCTACCCAGGCTACCACCCTGGGACCCACTCCCATGCTGGCTAACTTGATTATTAATCTTTGTGCGGACTGTGTCAAATGCCTTGTAAAGTCTAGGTAGGCCATATCCACAGTCAGCCTCTGGTCTATTACTTTGGTCATCCAGTTAAAGAAATTGATTAGATCTGTCTGACATGACCTTCCTGCTGTGAATCTATGCTGCTTTGGGTCCCGTGCCCCACTGGCTCTAGGTACTCAACAATTCTTTCTTTCATGAGTGATTCCATCATTTTCCCACCACTGAGGTCAAACTAACAGGTCTGTAGTTTCCTGCTTCTGCCTTGCTCCCACTTTTGTGAAGGGAATCACATCTGCCCTCCTCCAGTCCTCAGGAACCACCCCATCTTCCCATGATTTGTTAAAAGTGTGGTTAGTGGTGTCACTAGGTCCTCCCTTAGCTCTTTTAGGATTTTAGGGTGAATCCTGGTCAGGCCCCATTGCTTTGTCCACCTTGAGTTTTAGGAGTTCTTTCAGGACTCTTTCTTCTGTAAATGGACTGGCCAACCCCACTACCCAGAGTGCTTCTATTATTTGGTTTAGGTAACTCCTCCTCTTCTTCTTTTGTGAATACTGAGCAAAAGTATTCATTCAGTATCTCTGCCTTTTCACTGTCTCCCTGCCCACCTCCCCCTTTTATTAATCTTCACTATCCCTCCCTTAACCTTTCTATGGTCCCTAATATACCTATAAAGGTTTTATCCCCTTCCTAACTGAGTTGGCTATCTTTTCCTTGGTTTGGGCCTTTGCTTTTCTGACTGCCTTCCCACTTCTTTCTGCTTTAATTGATACAGTTCCCTGTCATGCTCCTTCTGTGATTCCTTATGCTTTTTGAATGCAGCCTTTTCTCCTTAACCTTCCCTGACACCTCTTTGAGAACCATAGTGGTTTTTACTCCGCTTTGTTTTCTTTATTTGTTTCACAAAGGCTTGCTGCCTCCCTGATGGTAGTTTTGATTTTTCTCCATTATTCTTCCACCCTCTTTTCTGGCATTTGCTAATGCATTCCTCAGGTATTCACCCATTATGCCAAAGTCAGCCCTTCTAAAGTCCAGTATCCTTGTCTTTGTATGGCTTGTCTCCATGGCTGTGTTTATTGTGAAGCACACTGTGCAGTGGTTGCTTGTTCCCAGATGTCTACTGACTTCTAAATTTGTGATCCTCTCTCCATTTGAGAGTACCAGGTCTAATATTGCTCTCTCTTGAGTGGGTTCCACCACTAGCTGTCTAAGGCATGCCCCTGTAGGGCATCGAGAATGACGCTGCTCTTGGATGTGGCTGCAGTCCATGTCATCCAGTTAACATCTGGCATATTCAGGTCCCCATCAACAGTATCTCCTTTTCAGCCATTTTGAGAATTCCTCTATCATTTTCTTGTCAATTTCCTCCCTTGAGATGGGGGTCTGTATACAACCCCTGTACGGATTGTGATGCCATTCCCTGTCTCCAAGGTGACCCAGAGCGCCTCTTGTCCTCCCTTTACTTTTTAGTTCTGTAGCTTTGATCTCTTCCCTTATGTAGAGAGCTACTCCACCTCCTCTTTACCCTCCCTGTCCCTTCTGTAGATTGTATACCCTGGTATATTGACATCCCAGTCATGGTTCTCCATGTACCATGTTTCTGTGACTGCAACAATATCCAAGTGTTCCTCTTCCATCAGGGCTACTAGCTCTGAAAGCTTGTTTCCCAGACTATGGGCATTGGTACTCATTGCCCTCCATTTAATGTTGGCTTTATCCTTTTTACCCCACCCTGCTCTTATTGCCCTTGTCTATTTTTCCATTTACCCCTGTTCTGCCCTCTGTCAAGCTCTGTACCTCAGTGTTTACCCTACTACCTGCCATGTTTTGTGGGGAGGCTTGAACTTTCCTGTTTCCTGTCAGCACCTCCCCTTGGCTAGTTTAAAAGCTTGCCAAGGAAGCCTTTAAACCTGTCACCTATGAGCTTGTTTCCTTCCTGGACAGATGCAGACCATCATGCCAGCATAGACCTTCATCTCTCCAGGTGGACCCCCAGTCCCCAATGAAGCCAAATCCCTGTGCTCTGTACCAGTTTTGCAACCATTCATTAAACTGCATGGTGTGCAGTACCCTAGCCTCACCCATGCCATAGACTGGCAGCACTCTCTGAGAAGGTTACTGTGCTTGCTACCTATCTGAGGCCCTCCCGAACTCCACAAATTCATTCTGCACTGAACTGATCTCATGCCTAGCTAGGTCATTTGTCCTGAGATGGACAGTGATATCTAGTTCCTCTCCTGTGATGCTGCTTCTGCAATTCTGAGGATCTGCTTCCTGTCCCTCAAGCCATGGCTCCAGGCAGGCACCTTACTTCATTCTCCTCTCCTTCCCCAGGTCTACACCCCTAACAATTGAGTCCCCTATCAGAAGCTGTTTCTTTCCCTGTGGTGTCCCTTGCCACTCTTTCGTGGGTCTCCTTGTGGATGTCCCCAGCATTCTTCTTGGTCTCCACTGAGGGTGTCATCATAGAGGAACCTTGATTTGCCAGACTGACATATGATTTGTGTAGAGGTACAACTCGGGGCTACTGCCTCTGTTCCACCACCCTCAGCCTCCCAGAACCTACTGTGGTCCATCTGCTCTTCACACATGGCAACCTCTGAGGGCAGTGGTTGTGGAACTGGTGCTGTTTGGGTGGGGAGGCCTCCTAGTCTTTGCCAGTTTAGCCTGGAGGTGGGCAACCTCCTCCCTCAGAGCTGACAGTTGCCTGCAATAGGGCAGCAACGAGGTTCCAGAATGTCTCCGGAAAACTGCTGCCCCACAGCCAGTGTATTGCACCACTCCCCCACATGTCCCTCTTCCTTATAATATACAATAAGTAATATATAAAATATATATATATTTTTGTTTTTTTGGTGTACTTACCCTTATGCACTGTGCTGGGTTATTAAGAATATGGACAGTTCTGCCCCAAGACCTGTTGAGGAAGTGATGTCAGAACCTTGGCTATAAAGGAAATGCCATGCCTGGGGTGGGCGGGGTGAGGGAATGGTGGGTGGGTGGGTAGGCCACAACCACTGGTGACTGTAAGAAACAATCAATACACCACTGCTCCACCAGCCTGGTGAGTACTGCCCTTTATAGTAAGTCAACCAACACCAAAATTTACTAGACCACTGCTCCTACACAAACCTCTCTACTGAGTCCAGGGATAAAATGAACTCACTGCTCAGCCAGCAGGACACTTCTAAAATGTTGCACAAATATCCTTCCAAATCCTAGGTCTCTAGCACAGGAATCAAGCAACTTCAGTTGTATTTCGCCCCCTCTGGTTATAAAATTACTACACTTTAATGGAATCCTGCAATTCTCTTCTTAATGCCAATAAGAAAAATTGAAACTTTCTGTAGAAAGTGTAGCTTACCTTCCTAACAAGTCCCCAACAATATTATGTCTAACCAGGTTCCCAGTTCCTCAAATGCGTTCTAGTTTGTTCTCTGCAGTATAGCAAGTTTCTCAGCCTCCAACAGAAGTAGGCAAGTGTTTTCTGACTGGCTTCTCACTGTGTAGTTTGCTTAAGACAGCTCAGTGATAAAAGCCCCACCCAGAATCAATTGATTGACTAGTGACACCTGTGATGTAAGCAGGCCTTTCAGTGTAGACACTTTGCTATGTCTGATTCTAATACATAAACCCTTATCTGAACCAGGAGAAACTCACTACTCAGCCAGCAGAACACTTCTAAAATGTTGCACAAATATCCTTCCAAATCCTAGGTCTGCCCTTCCATCAGGATTATCACTGAAATCAGGTCCCCTTCATGGCAGTCCAAGATAGTTATTAGGTTAGCAATCTCTTGCTTAGTAATGTCTGTATTAACCTTGCCTTGAATCCAGTTTTTTTGCTCACATTTTCCAAATGTAAATGTTTTAACTATGTAAGGTATTTTAATATACCTGTTAATATTTTTAATGTTTGGTGTGTTTTGTCATAATGTTTATTCATATGTTTAAATTTGTCCGATGGTTTTACTCTGTACAGCACTCAGAGCTCTTTAGATGGCACTTATAAATTAAGTTGGATTGGAAAATTAATTCCAAATGTTTCCCAAGTATCAGGAGGGGATGATCTTGATTTGTTTTAAAATCTTTGAGAGAATTTTTGGGCAATTTAGATTGGACAGGGTTCCTTGGGCAGCTCACCATTTGCAACTCTTTAGGAACAGTGCATAAGAAGCCTTCAACATAATAGACAATAATGACTGCATGGAGTATAAAAAGTGAAAACGCTTTGTTAAAATGTTTAGAACCTACTTCCAAGGCCAACAGACAAAAATTTGTGATCGTGGATTATGCCATTAGGTACCCAGTGGCCATGCCTTTGTCCTCCATTGAGGTGGAAAAGTGGTTGACAAACTGCTGCAGATATTTAGCCAGGTGGGTTTCCGTGAGGAGATTCTGTCAGACCAGGGCACCAGTTTCATGTCTGCCCTAATGGCTAGTCTCTGGGAGAAGAGTGGGGTGTGCCGCCAGGGCCTCCCCATGCCACCCTTAGACTAATGGTCTGGTTGAACAATTTAATGTGTCACTTGCAAACATAGGAACATACTGAAAATTGCCAGCAGAAAAGTCCATAATGGTTCTATTGAGTCTGCAGCTAGCTCCCCCACCAGCAGCTGCCCCTCCCTCCCTTGCCAAGTCCCACCTCTTCCTGAAGCATTCCACAATGTTACATGTCACCACTTCTGCTGGTAGTGCATTCCACAGTGCCACCACCCTTTCTGTGAAGAAATGCCTCCTCATTTCCCTCCTGAATCTACTCCTCCAATCTCATGTCATGTCCCCTAGTGTCCCTCCCCACCCTCCTCCTGAGTAGTACCCCATGTCTGTCCTGAACATCCCCTTCATGTATTTGAAGGTCTCAATCATATCCCCTTCCTTCCTTTCCTCCAGCGAGTACCTGTTCAACTCCTCAGTTTGTTTTCATATGGCAACTCCTCAGACCCTGAATCATTTTTGTTGCCCCATGCTGCACCCCTCTAGCAGCCTAATGTCCTTTTCAGGTACAGGTACCAGTACTGAATGCAGTACTCCAGGTGGGGTCTAACCACCAGTCTGTAGAAAGGCAGAATCAGCTCTCTTCTTCTCGAGGTTATGCCCGTGCTATGCATCCCAGCATTTTGTTGGCCTTGCTGCTACCTCCTGCATTGCATGGAATTGTTTATAGTCTCCATGATGAGCACCCCAGATCCTTCTCCTCCTCCTTTGTGACTTCTAGCCTCCACCTCCCAGGTGGTAGCTTCTCCTCAGATTCTTTGTTCAAGTGCATCACCTTGCATTTCTTTGTGTTGAACCTGTTGCCATCTGCCTGACCGTGCCTCAATCCTCACCAGAGCCTCCTGTAGCCCCTCCACCCCCTCTGATCATCCAGCACCGCTCCCATCTTGGTGTCATCCATAAACAGACTGATCTGTTGCTGATGCCCACTGAGATGTTTGGAATAATTTGCCAAACAGCACCTGCCCCAACACCCACCCCCTGTGGGAATTCCTCTTGTCACAGGCTTGGGGATAAGAAGTCCCTCCTATCACCACCCTCTGCTGCTTGTCCCTAGCCAGTTCTCCACCCACCCCACCAGTTTTACTCCCACCCTGTGCCCTGTAGTTTATTTCCAATTTTCCATGTGGTACCGAGTCAAGGCTCCATCAAGAGTCAAGATACAGGACATCCACTGCATAGCCCCCATCAATCTGCCTAGTCACCCAGTCATAGTAGTCTACTAGGTTGGTCCGGCATGATTTGCCCTTGACGGGCCATGCTGCCTCCTGTCCTGCACCCTGCTGACCTCCAGCAATGCCACTAGCCTCTCCTTTAGGATGGTCTCCATTAGCCTCCCACTATGGACATCAGGCTTACTGGCCTATAGTTACGGTTCGCCTTGATCCCCTTTGGAGGGAACCACATGAGCCAGTCTCCAATCCTGTGGTACACACCTAAATCTAGAGATGTATTAAATAAGTCTATTAGGAGCCAGCCAGGGCCTCTAGAAGTTGAAGCAGTGCAGTGGCTCAGTAGACAGCACACTCGCCTCTGAGGCCAGGAGACAGAGGGCTGTGGGTTCAGTTCCCACATCTGGCACTTGGGTTAATATCCCAGTACTCGACACTGTAGTGCAGCATGAGAGGGTGCTGCACTTGTGAGGTGCCATCTTTCAGATGAGATGTTAAACCGAGGTCCCATCTGCCTGGATTGGTGGTAGTTCAGGTGGATGTTAAAGATCCCATGGCACATCGAAAAGAGTTGGGGAATTTCCTGTGTCCTGGGCCAAATTTCCCTCATTCACCAAAACACCACCAACAGCTTAATCTGGTTCAAGGTCAGTTGGCATTCATCTGTATCCCTCCCCGGGTCGTGCCTGAAATAGGCAGGATTTTCTAGTGCACTTACCCAGTCAACAAAACTAAATAAAAAAAAAGTTCCTTCAGTACCCTTGGATGCACCTCCCATCCAGTCCCGGTGACTTGTCTACCTTCAATGCCCTTGCAACCCCTCCTGCATCCTCTCTCCACTGTGATTTCTCCATCCGTACCCACCACCTGTCTATGTCAATCCCTCCTCCTCTGGGTACCACCCCTTCCTCTTCATAAAGACTGAACAGTAGTCGTACACTTCTGCCTTTCATTCCCTCTTCTGCCCATCCCCTTCCTTCTTAATTTTCACAGTCTGGTCCTTGCAACTTCTTTTCCTGATGTACCTAAAGAAGTCCTTCTCCCTTTAATGCCCGTGCCAGCCTGAGTTCCCTTGATGCCTTGACTGTCCTTACCTCCTTGGTCACTTCCTTCGCTATCAGTTACACCTCCATCCTCCTCCTTTCCTGATTTTCTGAATCTCTTATATGCTGCCCTTTTCCTCCCCACACCATCTAACACCCCTTTGTTTATCCAGCTGGGTTTCTTCCCTAGCCCTTTTAGTCTGGGCCCTGCAGCAGGTATCTATTGCCTCCATTAACCCCTGTTTTATCAGGTCCCCGCTTTAGTGTGTGTCCATATTTCATTGAATTCTGTCCAGAAACCCTGCACCACCTTTTGGGCTGACTATGGGCCAAATGGTCCTTATCTGCTGTCAAATTCTATGTTTCTATTAAGTCAATTCTGGTGGGGGTAGGAGGAAAGTAGGCTGTTGGTTAACTAGGATCTGCAGCTTATCCATTAGGTAGGAAAATGGGCAGACTAGGTGGGCCAAGCAGTCCTTAACTGCCATCAAATTCTATGTTTCTATGTTCTCCCCATCCTCCTAAAGTTGGCGTGCTTGAAGTCCAGCACCCTGTGTCAGATGCACCTTTCCCTTTAGCCAACTGTAACTGGAACCAGACTGTCCTATGTTCACTCCCCCAAGTGGTTCCTTCACCCTCACGCCCTCACCCATTCCCTGTTTGTCAGCATGAGGTCCATGGTGTTCCATTCCCTAGTATGTTTGCTGACCAACTGTACCAGAAAGTTATCTTAGAATGCTTCCAGCATTACCCGCTCCCTTCTGCATGTTGTAGGGATTTCCCACTCTGCCCCTGGCAGGTTGAAATCCCTACCATCACCACTCCCCTTCCTACAGTTCCTCCTGATCTGCTTTGCCAGTACCCTGTCCTCCCTTCAGATTGGGATGGTGGCCTGTACACTACCCCAACCTCAGTGACCTTTTTTGAGGTCCTGGAGTTGTACCCACAGAACCTCAGCATCTCCTTCCTCACCCTCTTCCCATACACACTTTAATCCATCCTTTACGATAGCGCCTATCCCTCCCCTTCTTCCTATCCTTTCGTATAGTCTGTACCCCGAACGGTCATGTCCCAGTCATGGATTTGGGTAGCCCATGTTTCTGGTTATAGCTGCCAAGTCCACACCCTCCACCACGAGGGCCCATAGTTCTGCCCCTTATTCCACAGACTCCTTGCATTTAGTGTTACCACCTCCAACCCTTGCCCCTGACTCTCCCCCTGCCCCACTCCCTTATGTCCGATCCCTTAGTATTTCCTTCTTGTATTACCTTACCATATGGGGTAAGCCCATTTGGTTTCACACCTCTAGGCCTCTGTACTCCAATATCCATCTTGCTACCCCCCACCTAGTTTAAATGCCCTCTGTGTGCTGCTATCCTTTCCTTCAGTACATTTTTACCTTTCTCATTTAGTTGCAATCTGTCCTTTGCATAAAGACTGCTATTCTCCCAGGTTCCCCCACCCCTCCTACCAGCCCATACCCCTTTCCCACACCAGGTTCCCAACCATTCCTTGAACTCCTGAATTCTTTTTTTTCTTGGTATACTAGCCTGTGGAACAGGAAGTACTTCTGAGAAGGTGACTGATCTTCCTGCTTCTTCACAAAGAGGTCCCAGTTCCTCAAACCTCCCTTCACTTCCTCTACTGTCCCATCAGCCAGGTCATGCATCCCCAGGTGTATTATTAGGTGAGGTCTGCCCTTCCCTTGCTGGCATACCTTAGCACTGATTGCCCTACCCTTTCCACCTTCATTCCTGGCATTGCTTCCACCCTGATTCTGCTGTGTCTCTCCTCTGCTGCTCCACCTGACCTCTTATTATCGAGTCCCCAATATCAAGACACCCCTTCTTCCCTTCCTGCCTTCCCCTCTCCTCTCCTTTGTCCTTCTGCACATTGTTCCCACCTTTTGTCTCTGTTTCTCCTTCCCCAGCACTCTCCCTTTACTCAGCCCTACCTGCCGCTCTTCACTTGCCGCTCCTATTATTCCCCCTTCCCAACCAAGCCATTCAATGTTCCAATGGACGTTGTCTCCCATCCCCATCCCTCCTTTTGAACACCTTGCCAGTGGTCTGTCCCCATTTGAGCCTGCTATGTTACCTACTACCTGTGTTTCTGTTCCTAATCTTCTTCCACCCTTTTCTCCCTTGACTTGCCACCCACTGTCCTCTTTATCCTTTATCTTCTCCTGTTTGGCACTGTGCCTCCCTTCCCTTCTCTTTCCTAATTTGACCTGCCTCCTCATCAACCATGACACTTCCACCCTTAGCTTTAAGATTTCGTTCTCTAGCCATCCCAGCCTTAGACAGACTGGGCACCCCCTACATTCTCCACAGGGTGTCCATAAATACGGCTGCCCCACAGTTATTGCAACCCTACCATCCTTCCTCCTCTATGTGTTCTGTCTCTCTTCACTGGTCCCTTACCCCTCATTCTGCCCCTGATCTTCTTTCAGGCCTGCTCCCCTACCCTGTCTCTTCCACTGTCTGTCCCAGTCTGCTGCCTCGGGTCCTTTACCCCACCCTCTCTAAGCTCCCTCTGTTCCATTCTCCTTCCTGCAGATCTTTTTTTCCTTCTTCCCCACCTAGTTATTAGGCTGCTATATTGCACACTACCTCACAATTCCTTTACCCCTTGCTAATACCTCCCGCCCTCTGACCCTTAGTTCAGTTGCATGTCCTTTCTGTAGTGCACTTTACAAGCAGCACCTAGAGAGCCCCCAGAAACACACAAGGGTGAATTTGTTTACAGACACTACTAGCTCCACCTTCCCTTATCCAGCTAGCCCCCTCCTCCACACCCAGTTGGCCAATCACTCCCAGGAGTGGTTTGCCCTGAGCATTTAATAAGGTGGTGTTGCAGGGTGGGAGGGTGGGTGAAAATCAAGCAACAATGCCTGCCACCTGAGCACAAGTCCAGTGCTCAGCAGCAGCCTGACAGCAGCTTCTCCTCAGTTTGTCGGGTCAACTGCTCGGAGGTAAGTCCTCCTGCTGTCCTTTTCTCGCTTTCCCCACTGGCTAATGCTGTGGTCCTTCCTCCACCCTTCTCCTCGTCCTCCCAGTCCTCCACATGATCCCCGGCACCAGCTTGCAGCTGCAAGCTTGCCCTCTGCTCCTACCTGCTTCCTGGTCAGAGCGGTGGCCTGGGGTATTTAAGGCCTGGCCCCCACCTCAAAAGCGGTGCTCCTCACTTGATTGGCTCCCCTAGGAGCTGTGTCAGTGCTGATCTGTTTTCTTATTGGTGCTGGGTCCCCTTCACAACTGGTTCCCTGGGGACCCAGTGTAAAAATCAAACAACAAAGCCTGCTGCCAAAGAACAAGTCCAGTGCCAAGCAGCAGCCTGACAGCAGCTCCTTCCTCAGTTTGCTGGGCCAACTGCCCGGAGGTAAGTCCTCTCCTGCTGTCCTTTTTCCAATTTCCCCCACCAGCTAATGCCGTGGTGCTTCCTCGCTCTTCTCCTAGTCCTTCTGGTCCTCGGCCCGATCCCGGCACCAGCTTATGGCTGCAAGCTTGCCCATCTGCTCCCTCCTGCTTCCTTAAATCTATTCTAAAGATGTTCTTCAACTAGCATGCAAGAGATGGGACAGGTAGTTACCCCATCTTTTGTTTGCATATAGGAAGTCCCCAGCAGTCCTCATGGTTCTTACCCTGAACTCCTGTTTGGCCATAGGTAGGGGTCCTCATTATTTGGCAAGGGATGGCTTGAGGGTGAGCTTGTTCCTCAAGGGAATCTGTTGTGGGTACATCCTGAATTTCAAGTCACAGCTCAAGGAGCTCATGGGGTTCATCCAGGAGCACATACAGTAACCACAGTACAACAGAGAGAGAAGATGTGATACAACCATGGAGCCAGAGCCTGGGTGTATGAAGTTAGGCACCTGGTGATGGTACTCATTCCCATCTGACAGAATGAATTATAGGTGGTTTGAGAGGGTCCTTACTCTGTGGTCAAGAAAGTGAATGATATTAATTGTGTGGGAGCTACCCTTCAGGAAGCACAAGCAGTGACTCTACCATGTAAATATAATGAAGCCCTACCATGACCACAACAAGATGGTCCTGGTGGTGTGCAGCTATCCATAGGAGAAAGCAGAAGCAGACCCACTGCTGGATCTCTTGAGAGAGGTTAAAAAGAATCTTCAGTGGATGCTGTCACCCTCTTGGAACAGTTGACACTGACTCAAGATGCCGAAATACCTGGTGTGCTGCATATATTTGGGGAGATGTTCAGGAAACCAGGGTATACCACATTGGCAGAGCACCATGTGGATACAGGATCCCAGGCCCTGCTGAGTCAACCACTGTACTGAATCCCTGAGGCGGTGAAACATGCCATTGAGGGGAGACCAAGTAAATGCTGGCTCTTAGGATAATCCAGGAGCCCAAGAAGCATGGGATCACAAGGTTTTGCATTAACTATTGCAAGCTCAACAGCTGTATAGAGTTGCACGACACCATGCTCAGGATGGATGAGATCCTGAGAGGTTAGTGGGAGCCATATATCTGACCACCATAGACTTGACAAGGGGCTGTTGGCAGGTACCCTGACTCCAGAAGCCAGAGAGAGGACAGTCTTCACCTGTTTGGCCTATTTGAGTTTCGAATGAAGAATGTGCCAGCCATGTTTCAACAGTTTAGGGACCACATTCTGTCTGGGGCAGGAAACTGCTCGGTGTACATGGATAACTTTGCTCAACATCTACAGCCGGGCATGGAGGATAATTTAGGCACATGACCAAGTTGCTCCACTGACCAAGGCTGCAGGGCTGAAAGTCAAGGTGGAGGAAGTGCCAAATTGGGATGGCAGTGATGTCATACCTTGGGCACAGTGCAGGGAGTGGGTACATCTGGCCTGAGCCAGTAAAAATTGAGGCCATACAGGGATGGGCCACTCCTAAAACAAAAGAGAAAGTACAGGCTTTCCTAGGGGTGGCAGGGTACTATCAAAAGTTTGTGCTAAACCTCAGTGGCATGGCCAAACTCCAGTCCGATCTCACAAGGAATAAAATGCCAGAAAAAGTTTGAGTGAACGGATCACTGTGAGATAGTGTTACTCCAGTTGAAGGCGGCATTATGATAGGCACCTGTGCTCGTGAGCCCTGACTGTTCTCTGAAGTTAATTGTGCATGTGGATGCATCCAGTCATGAGCCAGGGGCAGTTCTGGAGTCAGGTCACGCAGGAACACCCAATCATGTACCTGAGCAGGAAGCTGCTGTCCAGGGAGGAGGCCAATGCAACAGTTGGGAAAGAGTGTCTGAGTATCATCTGGGCTCTGCAGAAGCTGCAACCATATTTGTATGGAGGGCATTCACACTGGTCACCTAACACAGCCCCTTCACATAGCTCCACAGGACCAGCGGGCAAGTCCCCAGATTGTTAAGATGGAGCCTGGTGCTGCAATCCTATAACATGAACACCAGGCACCTCAGCGGTTCACAGCATGACAATGTAGCTTGTTCATCTAGGCAATAACCAGTGATTCAGTAAAGAAAGGAGATACCTGAAAGAATTAACAAATTGTTAAAAACAGAGATAACTGGGGCATATCGGTACAAAAACCTGCTAACATGAAAAAAAACATCATTTAGGGTTGCTAAAAGATTTTCATTTTTCCAGGAGATGGAGATGTAGCACAATT
The DNA here is from genome assembly GCA_016271365.2 of Neoceratodus forsteri. Taxonomy (NCBI): domain Eukaryota; kingdom Metazoa; phylum Chordata; order Ceratodontiformes; family Ceratodontidae; genus Neoceratodus; species Neoceratodus forsteri. The sequence goes on along the minus strand of CM057459.1, from coordinate 92,201,200 downwards.
AATACCCAGGACTTTTTTTATCTTGCTAGTTATTATCTTACTAGTTATGTTGCATGTAAAATATTTTAGTTGTGAAATGTATGGGAGAACTGAGAATTGCCTCTTATTGCAGACCCAGGCATTTTGTGAGAGCATTCCTGTTCTCACAGAGGTTGGATGCACAAAGTAGCAGTTCCTGCTCTGTAAAGGCTCTGTTGTTTTACATGAACATGAAAGCAATAGGCCCCTTTCATCTAAGGAGGCTATATATATTTTTAAATTTATATTTTGTGTGATTTTTCCACCAGTTTTTGCCCTTGCCCTGCTCCAGTTGCGCGTATTGTGTGAGCACACACCTGCGCCCGTGGCTTCTGAGGCACCTTTCGATACTTTGCCGCCCGCCACCTGCACTACCCATCGGACCCCCACCAACGGAGTGGAACTACGGTAGAGGGGGGAAGGAGATCCCCAGGAGAGGAGAGCTTCCAGTATGGCTGCTGAATTCTGCTCCTATCCTCCCCTGCCGACCCTCGATGACCCAGTCACATTCCTGCCTGGGTCACTGGCGTAGGCATGAGGTGTGTGGTGTCCAGCACCTCAACCCTCAGCGCCACTGGGCCATATGGAGGCTATATTTGGACTTTAGATAAATGTGGATACTCACAAGGCACCTGTTTGTTTATTTATCTATTTCAAATGTTCACCATGAAAGGCATACTGAGCTGCTAATAGCTCATTCCAGATGCATCCTGCGGGTGAGGGGTTAGTCGGGTTACTCGGGTTGTACAAGACGAAAGTAAGTTGGTGCTCATCGGGATTGTCTCCGCCTCCACAGTGGGCGAATTATTCCCTATTTAAGTTCAGTAGCAAATAATGATCCAACCCTACCTTAAAGCTAACAAACGTTGTTACGCTCTACCAACTCTTGGGGTACTTCATTTCAAGCTCTGGCCACCTGTATAGTAAAGAAAACTGTCCCTTTTTGTGTTTACTTTAGGAACTAAGAGTTGTTTATCATGGGACCTTTGGCTGACCATTCTGACACTGAATTCAAAACCACACTGGGACGCTAGTTCAGGAATCTTTAGGATTTTAAACAGTAGTAAATTCCCTCTTTCCTTCTTTCCTCCAGGTGAAACAGTCATGTTACAGTTAATCTTTCTGTATATGTCATGTTGCTCAACTGAGGTATTAACTTGTTTGCCCTTCTCTGAACCCTTGGTGCCAATTCAATATCACATCTAAAATATGGGTTCCAAAAGGGATCCATAGTCCAAGTAAGGCTGTACATGTTCGGTATAAGGTAAGGCACAGTGTTCTCCTCAGAGACAAATGATCGCTGTACAGCTTTTAGTAACCAGTTGGATGTTTGTGTTATTTTTATGAAGTGATCCAAAGCTGGCAATCTATTATTAATTCCCAGGTCACATTCTTTAGCTACTGCCTGTATTGGTTTGTTACTTAGTGTGTAAGAGTGCAACGGATTATTCCTACCAAAGATCGTACACTTATCATAGTTAAATTTCATTTTAATTTTGATGCCCATGTTTCTATATTTTTTAGATCTTGTATGACAGATTGGTATTTTATTATAGTGTCCACCTTACCATACAGTTTGACGCCATCTGCAAATTCGATATGGTATTTGCAATGTTATTGTTCATATCACTTATAAATAAGCCAAACAAGTTTGGGCCCAGTACTGAACCCTGAGGGACCCCACTGCTGACTGGACCCTCCTCTGAGAGATGTCCTTTCATCCTGACCGCTGGGTTCTGTGTGCCAGCCAGCCCTCGACCCACCTGACCAAATATAGACTCAGGCCCATGTTTCTAAGCTTATCCACAAGTTCATGATGGGGACCATGTCAATAGCCTTCCTGAAGTCTAATAGTACCACATCCACTTCAGTGCCATTAACTAGACCCATACTGATGTTATTATAAAAGGACACAAGATTGGTTGTACAAGACACACCAGTTTTGAAGCCATGCTAGTAGCTGTCAATCAGCCTCAACGTACTTATTTCTGAGTCCAGGCATTTCTTCATCAGTCTTTCCATCGCCTTACTGCATAGGGAGGCCAGGCTAATTGGTCTATAATTCCCAACCTGTCCTTTACTCCTTTTTATGGCTGCATGGGCAGAGCCATGCTAATGTATTGCCATGATGTAGGAGAGAAACATTACTGTGGCAACATGTGACAGGAATGTGAGGCAGTTGTCCTCTGCTAAGTGTTTCAACTGGTGCTGTGGCACATATTCTGCCTCCTGCTTAAAACAGCAATACTACATAAAGTCAGTACACAATAGATGTGTTCCTTCTGTTCTGTTGAGAATGTACTGTAGCTGTTTTAAATTCTGTTGTGCAGTGCAGCATTTGGCTAAAAGAGCCAGTCTCTTTGTTTTGTTTACATTTGTACGCCTTCCCTGTTGTCTCCCCACCTGTGCTGCCTACTGCACACACACAAAGATGTTGGTTACACTTCCTGTGAGGTGCATGCTTCCTTCTGTGCTGCTGGAATGTTTTCTGTCAATTTCAGAAGAAAGTATACTAAAGTCAGCGGTGAATGGGTTAATTTACAAAGAAATATAGCTAACTGTTGGGGGGTAACTCAAGACATGTTGTGCTAGAGAAACTGGTCAGAAATGGCTGAAAGCTTCCTAATTCTTCGAAATAAAAGTTCTGAACAGGCAGCTGAGTGCTTAAATCAGTGGTCTAAACAGTACTGCATCAAATGCCATGAATGTTTAAACCTAACCCAACTAATACATTCTCAGCTTGTATTCTTTTCAGCTGAGCTTGTATGTCAGTGTGTAGTCTGTCAGTGGAAGATCTCGTTCAGCAGCTACTGTACGTCTGAGGCCACGAGAGCAGATTGATTCAGGCAAGGGAGCTGTGTGTTCTACGGACTGAGGCGCTCACTGGGGAATTGACTTTATAATGTTAACAGATTTTTACTGTTTGGTTTGCTGTGTGTTTTCATCTTTTTCCTACAGGCTGCTTTAATTGCAGAGTTGTGATTTGTTTCTTCACTGAGCGGCATGTGGGGCTGTTAATAACATAGTACACGAAGAGCTACGGGCAGTTTTCACAGATGATATTTTGCTGGGATTTTCTTATGTAACCCCTGCAAATGGGGTTTCTCAAAAGTCTTCCAGGAGCTTGCTCTGAATGCTCCAAGCCTGGGTGGTGTTCGCCGCCTGAGCTGCTTAAATGTGGTTGCCAGTGAGTGCTATTTGAGCATCCATGTACTGTCTCTTTAGGGACTGTCTGCTTGCAGACTTAATTAGTTTGTATGGGGTGACTGTGTATTTAATGCTCGAATCATCTGCTGTGGAGTAATCGCTCCATTTTATGTGTTGCTGAAGGTGCAAAGGAGCCCATCTGAAAGCTGTAACTGTTTGCCTGTAATCAAAAGCATTAGCAAAATTATAGTTTGTCTAACCTGCCTTAATTGCAGCTGGGACTCTGTGTGTTACCCTCCATTTTGGACCTAAACTGCTGTGTGGGCCAATTGGGTTAAGGGAGCCCTAAAATGGAGCCTTTGGACGAATCAGAACTTGGACTCTTAATTTGAGCCAGCCACAAGGGATTGTATGGGCAGTGACTCTGGAAAATGTAGTTTTGACCTTGGCGCCTTTTTCCACCAACAGAGGGAGTCTTATTGTCAGTGACAGCCGAACCAGCCAACAGAATAGTATGGAGCGAAGGAAATGCCCTGCTCTGTGACTGGAAAGATCAGATCAGTTGTGACAGTGAAGAGAGAAGGAGCCCTGTGCTTCTGCAGTGTATAGTTTCACGCCGGAAGTGCGGAGGCCTGAGGTTCAGCCTGCGGCCATTGCAAGCTCCAGATCAGACTGAACTGACTTGTGAGGAGAGAGAAGGAGATCTGAAGAGTAGAAACCAGGCTCACCCTGTAGAAGACTGGAGAAATTGCTGAATCGTGCTTCGGTCTGTCAGGAACTGAAGCTGCTGTGTGTTCTCCCGGTATCTTGCAGTAATTGCGGTCGGGATTGAGGAGCAGCCTGCCTGGTATAGTACTTTCCTTTACATATAAATGTCGTAGTGCTTGTGGGAATAGCTATTTCAAATCCCTGTACAGTGAATTGTGTGCTGAAGCTGTAAGTAAACCCCAGCTTAATTCGGACTCGTCCGCTTTGCTATCAACTGCAGTGGGTCCAGTCACAAGGACTTTGTCCCCATGCCCTGTTCTTCTGGCAGTCCAGAAGGACACTCTCCATCCAATCCTCAGCTTGGGTATTGTGAATACAAATCAGGGTATTCCCCTGCAGCTTGTTTTTCAATCACAATTGTGTCATCTAATTCTTGTTGTTTCACTGTTTCATGGACTGAGCCCTCTGGCTCCGGATTACAATTGGGTATTGTGCATATCTTTCTACAGGGCCCTATCCATCTGCATCTGCCGACCAACCCCGAAACAGACCTGGCTAGCCTCCCCAACCTGGGTACCCGAGTGTGACTTTTCAGACCCTGTATGTGTGCACAGTACTGTGATTTAATGCCACTAATTAACCTGATTTCCCTTCCCGTGTTACTGTCCCCTAAATAAATCAGATTTGTTGTTGTTATACTATATACTGTCTGTGGTGTTGGTACCATGGAAACAGTATTGTGTTTTGCTGTGTATGTTGTTTAACCTTACTTTATAGGGGTCCTCAGAGACGTGCTGTAGAATCAGTCTCGAGGGTAAGTGGTGTCTATATGAGTGAACAGTGTGTATACGTGGGGTATTGGGGCTGTAACTCTGGTGTACTGTGTTAGCCACTAGAGGAATAAAAAGGGGTCTCAGTGTCCCAGAGGGCTGTGACCAAGCTAGTCTAACCACCACAAACCCTGACCTCTGGGTGGAGGCACCTGCCATAGGACCTAGGCCCTCAACCTGTCCGTAGTCAAACAGGCAGGGGTAGTAGCCCTTGGGATAGTGCCACCTAGGGGTTACACTTAACTTGGTGATTTATTGGGAGTCTAACAAAGCACTCCAGCTTGAGTTGAAAAAGGGTGCCAAAGGGGGTATAAAGAGGGTCGTAGTCAGCATCTGGGCCACAGCAGCTACATCGGAGGCCAGGAGAGCAGATTGATTTAGGCAAGGATGCTAAAAGTACGGACTGAGGTGCTCACTGGTGGAATTGACTTTATAACTTTTACTGATTTTACTGTTTAGTTTGCTGTGCTGTTTCATCTTTTTTTTCCTACATGCTGCTTTATTTGCAGAGTTGTGATTTGTTTCTTTACCACATGGTATTTGGGGCTGTGTTAATAGCATAGTACATGGAGAGCTAAGGGCAGTTTTCCCTGGGCTGCATTAGGAGCCCACCCTCTGATCCCCTACCTTCATGTGTTTGTTAAATGCCCTGTTGATTACAAGGAGCAAAGGGCTGTGGACAAGGAGGGGCATCAGGAGGCTAAGACCTGCCCTCAGCAAAAGCAGGATTTTACTTTACTTAACTATTTACTGTGTGTTCTCTCCAGCACAGTTTAGGAATCTCAGTAGCAGGGGCTGTTGGATTTAATCAGAAGAGTTTCTCAGCACAGTCTGTGAATCTCAGTAGCAGGGGCTGTTGGATTTAATCAGAAGAGTTTCTCAGCACAGTCTGTGAATCTCAGTAGGCGGGGCTGTTGGATTTAATCAGAAGGGTTCTCAGCACAGTCTGTGAATCTTCAGTAGCAGGGCCTGTTGGATTTAACCAGAAGAGGTTCTCAGCACAGTCTGTGAATCTCAGTAGCAGGGCTGTTGGATTAATTCAGAAGAGGTTCTCAGCACAGTCTGTGTATCTCAGTAGCAGGGCTGTTGATTTAATCAGAAGAGGTTCTCAGCACAGTCTGTGAATCTCAGTAGCAGGGGCTGTTGGAGTTAATTCAGAAAAGGTTCCTCAGCACAGTCTGTGAATCTCAGTAGCAGGGCTGTTGGATTTAATCAGAAGAGGTGCTCAGCACGGTCTTGGAATCTCAGTAGCAGGGGCTGTTGGATTAATTCAGAAGAGGTTTACAATGAGGATGCAGGAGTGGTGCAGTGCAATGGGTGGAGCAGCAGTTTTTGAAAGACATTCTGGGTACTGCAGTGCTGCCCCAAGTGTAGGCATCTCTCTGGGCTGAGGGCAGAGGTGGCCAGTCTCTGGGCCAGATTGGCAGGAATACTGAGGTCCTTTGCCCCACCCAGAAGCCACCAAACTAAGCCATTGCCCAAGAAATTTCCTGTAGAGGGCTGCATGGACTATGGTGGGCCAGAGAGGTTGAGGGAGGGGGGTCAGAGACACATCCCCAGTCCAGCCCAACTCAGTAACTCTTATGCTGTCCTAGAGATGAGCAGGAGTCCTGAAAGGAACCCACAGTTGAGACCAAGGGGATAAGCAGGTCACCAAGAAGGATGATCGGGGAGCACAGGGAAGAGTACTCCGCAGGAGGAGAGAAGCTACTCTTGGTGGGGACTGATAGTCCAGCACAAGGACTTGGGGACAGTAGGGGAACCAGAGAGGAGGTAAAGTGCTTCCAGGAGGAACAGCTTATCAGGAGGGAGAGAGTATCCTGAGGATCGCCAAGGCAGTGGCCAAGAGGAGGGAGCTGGAGGTAGTTGTCCACCTGGGGACAAATGACCTTCCAGAGATGAGGCTAGCATAGAACAGGTACAGGAGGAATTCAAACAGTTGGGAGGGCACCTTGGAAAGGTGGCAGCTCTGTAACATTTTTCGGAGGTGCTTCCAGTCCATGGCAGGGGAAGGCTAGGAATCTCCAAATTAGTAACTTCAACAAGTGGTTGGAGAGCTGGTGCAGGGAGAAGGGATTTGGCTTCACTGGGGACTGGGGTCCCACCTGGAGGGATGCGGGCCTGTACAAGGAAGGTGGCTTGCATCCATCTGGGAGGGGACAAAGTCCTAAATGATAAGTTTAAATGCTTCCTGGGAGAGCATTTAAACTTGCCAAGGGGAGGGCATAAAGAAACTGGGAGAGACAGCTACCCCACCACACAGATTACAGCAGCTGGAAGGCAGGATCAGGATGGAGAGTTGCAGATGGAGGAACATGGACCAATCACTACAACAAGGGCTACAGAAGGGGGTCCAAGGTACAGCATCCAGGTTTAGAGGTAAAGCATTGAGGTTTAGAAAACAGGAGACAAGGATTGGAATACAAGTGAGGCTGAGAGGGGGTTTGGAAAGTCTTACTGACAAATGACCGCAGCTTGGAAAATAAAATCCTGGAGCTTATGGCACTGTTGGTGGAAGCAGACCTGGATGTAGTTGCTGTGACTTAAACATGGTACACAGCTAACCACAACTGAAAGGTAAACATTCCAAGATACACCCTATTTAGGAGGAACAGGAGGGTAGAAAAGGTGGGGGCTGGCCCTATACGCCAGAGAAGGAGTTAAAGCTACAGAGGTACAGAACAGGCAACGTGAGCTGGAGGCACTGTGGGTCACACTCAAACTGGTTAAGGGCACAGCTACTCACACAGGGTGATCTACAGGCCCCCAGCCTCAGGAGGAGGGGACAAAGACAAGGAGCTAGTGGAGGAAATACATCATATAGCATCCAAAGGGAAGGTCTTGCTCTGCGGACTTCAACATGTTAATGTGGAGTGGTCCATCCTGGCAGCAGCCTCAGCATGGAGCCAAGATATCTTGGATTCATTACAGGGAACTGGTCTTAGGCAGCTGGTGCATGAACCCACTGAGAAAGGTCAATTTTGAATCTTATTCTGACAAATGGGGATATGGTCTCTGATGTGTGACCGGAGGGTCACCTGGGGTCCCATGACCACCATTTGGTGTGGTTTAATTTAGGCAAGAAGTCAGTCTCAAGCCACAGTAAGGCAGGAATCTTCAGGGAGGCAGATTTCAACAGGATGAGAGATAGCATCAGAGAAGCACTGACAAGGGGACAGCAGGAGTAGTAGTTGAGGAACAGTGGGAACACATAAAAGCTGCAATAGAGGATGTAACCGCCAATGTATCAAGCAGAGGAACAAGGGTAAAAGAAGGAGAAATCTGCTGGTTCTTGAAAGAGGTTGCTGGAAAGTTAGAGCTAAAGGCATGAGCTCCAGGAAATATAAGAGTCCTAGAGGGAAGAGGACAGAGAGGGTACCTTGAGTGCCAAAGGCAGGCAATCAAAGTGGTTAGAAGGCCAAAGGTGCAAACGGAAGAGAGATTAGCTTGGGCAGTGATGAAAGGGGACAAAGACTTTTCTAGATATATCAGTGAAAGAAGAAAACCAGGTTGGGGGAATTGTAAGACTGAAGGAGGAAAAGGAGTGTGTGAGGAAGACGGGAAAAGGCAGAAATACTGAATGAATAATTGTTCAGTTCACGGTGGAGGAGGATGGTCAGGGACCACAACTAGATAACAGATACAGGGACATGAGGAGGTTAACACAAACCCATTTTCAGAGTCATGAGTACTGGAGGAGCTCACCAAAATAAGAGTGGACAAGGCTATGGGGTCAGATGGCATACATTCCAGGATATTGAAAGAATTGAGACAAGAGCTAGCAGCTCCATTAGCAGCTCCTTCAGTGAGTCCCTCAGTATGGAATGGTTCCTGGGGACTGGAAGAAGGCTCATCTGGTTCCACTGCACAACAGTGGGAGCAGGGAAGATGCAGGAACTATAGGCCCGCCTGCCTCACCTCTGTGGTAGGCAAGATCACGGTGATACTGCTGAAAGATTGTGGAGAATTTGACTGTCAGTGGAGAACAGGATCTTAGACAGCATGGCTTCACAGCAGGAAGGTCATGTCAAATGAATCTTATAGATTTTTTTGACTGGGTGACAAGGGCTTTGGACCAGGGGTGGAGCAGTCAACATTGCATACCTGACTTCAGGAAGGCCTTCGACACTGTACACCACAGGAGGTTGGTAAACAAGCTGGCCAGCAAAGGGTTGGGTAATAAGGTGGTAAACTGGATTAGAAACTGTTTACAGGACAGGAAGCAGAGGGTGGTGGTAAATGGGATCCAGTCAGGGAAAGGAGGGTGACCAGTGGGTACATCAGGGGTTGGTTCTGAGTCCAGTCCTGTTTAATATCTTTATTGGAGATATTGCAAAGGACTGGAGGAGAAGGTAAGCCTGTTTGCAGATGACACAAAGATTTAAAACAGGGTAGATACTGGAGGGGTGGAAAGGATGAGCAGGAACCCAGAGAAACTTGGGAGCTGGTCTGAAGCATGGCAGCTGAGATTCAATGCCAAAATTGCAAAATCATGCACATGGGTAGGAGGAACCTGGAGTGAGCTATAGAATGGGGGAGATGCTGTCAGTCATGAGGGAGGAGAAGGATTTATGAGTCATTATCACGGAGGACTTGAAGGCCAGCAGACAGGCAGCCAAGGTGGTGGGAAAGGCCAGTGGGATGCTGGGGTGTATTGGAAGAGGCATCATGAGTCGGAGGAGGGAGATATTAGTTATACTGTACAAAACACTGGTGAGGCCTCATCTGGAGTACTGTGTGCAGTCTCTGAGGCCACACATTTGTAAAGACATAGCATTGAGGCAGTGCAGCAGACAGCAACTAAGGTGGTGGGGGTTTGCAGCAGAAATCATAAGAGAGAGAGTAAGGGATCTCAATACACACTGGAACAGAAGAGGGAGTGAGGTGATATGATAGAGACATTCTAGTACCCAAGGTATAAATAAGGTAAATGGGGAAGAGATATTCCAGTTTAGACAGGGTGCCAGGACAAATGGTAATGGCATGAGACTGCAGGGAGGCCATATTAGGAAATGTGAAGAAATACTTTTCACTGAGAGGTTGGTGGATCCATGGAATAGCCTGCCCTAAAAGGTAATGGCAGCAAGCACGGTAGCTGGACTCAAGCATGTATGGGACAGGAATAAGGGAATCTTAGGTTTAGGAAGAAAAACTACAGTCTGTGACCAAGAAGGGTCACAGGCTACTACTCAGGTAGCAAAATGGGCAGACTAGATGGGCCTGCAGTCCTTATGTGCCAACAGAATCTATGCATCTATGTATCTATGTATAACAAAACCTAACAGCAGTTCCACTGACAGACACACTGATCTAAAACATTATCACTTCACATATGCTTCAAAGCCTGTTGGTGCTGGAAAATTTTCCATCTCTCATGAAATCCTCATGCATCTCTTCTTGAATGAATGTTCCTTTATGTTTAATGTCTGGTCGTTCCTTGAAAATAAAAAGTAAAATAAAAATAATGACTTCAAACACTGTATGTAACATTCCCAACCCAAATAACAGATAACAGTTCAGCAACACATCTAACTACTACTTAGTAACCAGAAATCAGCACATTTATTTAACAAGCTGCACGCTATTGTGCCCCTTACCAAAACAAAGATAAAAATCTGTATAATGTGTAAATAACCATAACTATAGAAGCTCTAAGACTGGACAGTGGTGTTTTAGTGTCTTATACCACTCATCCAGTTTATTATTATTTTATTATTTACTATTAGTAATATTTTTTGACTGTGGCAGTACTGCAAACGTGAACAAAGTGGCATGGGTTCTAATCCTACCACATGATTACCGCACAATGTGTCAACACGCTTTGAATGATTACTGCACAATGTGTCAACAAGCTTTGAATGAATTTGGCAGTACAGCAAACATGCAGAAAGTGGCATAGGTTCAAAATTCCACCACATGATTATTGCACAACATGTTTTACAGGGTTTTGTTTTTGACGAGGCAAACAATATCTGTACTCAGACAGACATAGGAAATGCAAACAAACAAAAGTAGAATGCATAGCAAGAAAGAGTACGAAATGAACACTGTTATGCAGAGTACCAGATAGTTATGCTTGCTATATGAATAGCACCCTATGAGATGAACAAGGTGAAATTGGTATTTCTATTTAGTTGAATGTCTACACTACAACCGAAACATTCAACATTTCTCACTAGTGAGATTCTTTGTCCTTGAACTTTAGAGCAAAATACACACATCTCAAAATAGTATTTTGTTTGCACCGCAAAAAGCCAGCATAGGTATGTAAAGTCATGTTATAACAGTGGCAACACGTTTTTACTAGCAGTGTGAAAGCAGAGTGAAACCAACATGTTTCATTGCACTAACAAATAATTTATAAAAGTAGAAAGTGATTTCTAACACATCAAAATACAATACACAACATTGCCAGTTGTCTATTAAAGTAAACATCTGGGCCTGGATATTCAAAAGGGTTGTGCATGCGCAAGTCCAAAATCGCCATTCTGCGATATTCAGCAGGAGGCAGTTACGCCACTGGCATCAGGTTAGCAAGAGAGCAATGCAAATGAATGCATGCTCAACAGGAGGAGGATCATGCATAACCTCGCAACCCGATGTTCCAGTGGTGTGCAGGTTGTGCCTCACCAGCCCCAACCTGCGCCTGCACAACCTTGAGCCCAAAAAAAGGCTTGTGAGGGCCACCCACAGGTGAGCTGCTGCATTGCAGGGCGCAACACAGCAGCTGCCAACCCTGGCTGGCCCCCAACTCTTCCCTGTGCCCCCACCAGCCAGTCGCGGGCATAGTGTATACGACTCCCCCCCACCCACATCTCCCACAGCCGATCGCGGGCGGTACAGGCCACATGTAACACCCCCCATATCCGAGCGATCGCGGGCATAGCATGTATGAACCCCGGTGCGATCCACGGGCAGCAGAATATAACCCCAACCCCAAATATCTCCCTGGTCCAGTGGACCCGCAAAGCCCGATCGCGGGCAGAATCATCACAAACCCCCAAACATCTCCCTGGTGTCTGGTGTCCCCACCCACGAATAACACAGACCCAGCCGTTAAAGCAAACCAAGATGTCTTGTGTATGACAGCCCAGAAAGAAATCAAAATTAATGACCTGCTTACTCTTCCCCAGGCCTCCCCTTGGTCCCTCCTCCTCAGCCTATTGTCTTACTTCTGAGGCCTCTTCGGCCCTTCGAGATTGTCTTTCAGATGTGGTCCCAGTGCCAGAGACGATACCAGATTCAGGTCTCTCTGCACAGGATGTCCTTTTCAGTACCTGTGGCTTCAACAGCAAAGATTCCACTGTACACGACATGGACTTGGTACACTTATTGCCCCTTCGATATCTGCAGACATAAGTTTCAGTATGCCTCCAGATATACAACAGGAGGCTCTTCTTTTTAGGATGACTCATTCCTAAATCCAGTAAAGCCAAACTGGATAATCTAATTGAATCAGTTCACTTCCCTTACAAAATGCCTACAGACTTTCATGTACCAGGGTGAAGAGGAAGATGGTTTAGAATCAGACATCTCTTCTGTGGCTTCCTCACATGCTGAGACAGTCCCAGACATGGGGGTTTGTGATAACCCTAAGCTCAAAGAGAGAAAGAAAGAAATGATGTGTTCATTTTGCATTTTCTGATCTTTTTTCTAGTCCTTTCTCATCTCTGGTATGTTCCAAATGGATAAGGGTGTTGTCCTTCACCATTAATGTGAATAGCATCAATCTTCCCATAGAAGACTGGTTACTTTTGCTAGTTTAAGGGAATGCGTGGTAATATTATTTACTTCAGGATACTCGGATACATTCCTTTAATACAATTGAAAGCGCAGAAAGAGATTGGAGATGGGGTGTTTCTTTGTGGTCTTTGGGGAAGATACATGTGATGGGTTGGGTATTTGTTTGCAGATATAGATGTTAAAATCCTGAAGGTTCTGATATTTTGCCAGGGGAGAGCCATGCTGGTTGATTTTGTCCTCTTAATTGTGTGCATATCATTTACTAATATATATGCCCTCAACAGAGGCAGATAGGGCAGCTTTATTTAAGAGGATTTCCCGTACCTACATACTTCAAAACTAGTGTTGTGGAAATTGATTTTAATTATTTCAGCCCAAGGGACTGGGGTAGGAAAACTAGAAGATTTTTGTGATATGAATGTTTCATGAGGTACTTTGTACACAATCTGCGGATGTTTATGATGTTCTGAAAGTTTTCCTCAGCATACTTTTTTATGGGGTTTGTCTTCTCGAATAGATTTTTGGTTTTTATCCAGAAGGCTTACTTGTTCCGAGGTAAACATATTGCCTATGGAAACTTCGGATCATATGGTGGTTAAAATCCTGATAGGTCTGTATCAAGAACTTACTATTGGTCGTGCCTTTTGGAAATTAAATGTTGAATTATTGCATGATGCTATGTCTGTAGATCAGGTAAACACTTTAGTTGCTGCTCGGGCTAATATTTGTTTTTTATATGATAGCCCTATTTCATGGTAGAGGATACCAAATTGGATTTGAAATTGTTATTTCTTCAAATTTCAAAGTGTAAAGCCAGAAGCCATTATTTAACGTATTTGGAATATAGAGCACAGTATATGAAACTACTGACCCAGGTATCTGCTACAGATGGTTCGTCTTTACCTAAACTTCAAGACGTTAAACTTATAGGGCCGGATATTCAAAAGGGCTGTGCGGCTACAGGTTGCGCCTGGCGCGAGTCCAAAAGTGCACCATTCTCAAGATATTCAGGCAGGAGTGCTAAGCCACCAAAACATGTTGAGCAACAGCGCTAATGCAAATGAAGGCATGCGCAACTCAAGGTGGATCCGGCGAAGAGCGCAATGCGACATCTAAAGACTTTGGCGCAATGCGCAACTAGCGGAACCATGGAAGTTGCGCCCCAGCGGAAATGAGCCAAAATAAAAAGGCTCAAGGAAGGCGCAAGAACGCTACAGGGATGCCAAGTCGGGAAGAGAGAGAGAGAAAGACAGACAGTGACAGGCCAGGGCAGGCAAGGGAAGCAGTGTGGGCCATAGGCTGCAGAGGCCAGCGGGGGGTGCCCGGTGCAGTGGAAGTAGCAGTCAGGACAGCGGGGTAACAGAGCAACATCAGCCGGGGGGGTCACAAGCCAGGAGATGGATAGTGGCAGCTTCCACATGGAAGCTATAATGGGGGGTGAGAATGCAAGGTGCAGGGGACGTGTCGTGATGGTCTCGTCAGGCACGCCCCAACAGGCAGTACGCGTCTTATCAGCTTTGAGCTGTACACAGATGTAGGATTAGGCCAGTACCGCCTGAACAGGGCAATACTGAGGCGGCTCTGCTAGCTGTGCAGTGATGTGATGCAGGCACCCCCACGACAGAGTCATGCTCTGTCAGTGGAGACCAAGGTGACAGCCTGCATGTGCCTGCTCACCACGGGCACCTTCCAGAGGCCAACAGGGGACACCACAGGCATCACACAGTCGGCCACGCCACGATCCTCACCCATCCTGGCGCACTGCTGCCACATGCTGCGGAGCACATCCATTTCCCAGGACTGTGGCAGAGCGTACATCAAACATGCAGGCGTTCCACAGGGTAGCACGTCTGCCTGGCATGCTAGGGGCCATAGACTACACCCATGTGGCCATTCGCACGCCACCTGGCCCCGATGGGGCCGCATATAGGAATAGAAAGGGCTTCTCCAGTGTCAACTGCCAGGTGGTGTGTGATGCCACTGGGCGTATAATCAATGTCTGTGCCACACACCCTGGCAGAGCACATGATACCTTCATATGGCATCAGTCCGTACTGTGCCATCAATTTGAGAGTGGGGACATCCCCACAGGCCATCTAGTGGGTGAGTACGCATGTGGGAAATGCAAACTCGGGGCAAGGGTGGGAATGCCACAGATGCCATGGTAGTGGCACACAGGGATATGGGCAATATGGACCTGAACATGTTACTGATCTCCACTATCTCCACACAGGTGACAGCGGATACCCACTCCGTCCCTGGCTGCTCACACCATACCGGCACCCCATGACCCCATCACAGCAACGCTATAATGAGGCACATGCCGCCACATGCAACATCATTGAGCGGGTGTTTGGGATGCTCAAGGCACGCTTCCGATGCCTAGACACCTCCGGCGGTGCCCTACAGTACAGCCCCTCAAAGGCCTGTGGGATATTCCTGGCCTGTTGTATCCTGCACAACATGGCCAATGACTATGGGATAGCCACAGGTTGAAGAGGGGACAGCGATGGGGACGCCAGTGGCGCCGGTGTTGATGGTGATGAGCAGCCCCTTGACGCGTGGACCCCCACTGATCCGCAGGCCCAGCTGCACCGGGACACCATCACTGGAGGAGCATTATGCACAACACAGGTAAGTCAAGGGGCATGTGCAAACAACACTGTCCTGGCGCAACCCACAGGCACACAGAGTAACACACCAGGGTGCATGACGGCAAGGGGGGGTGAAGGGACCAGCACACAAACACACCATCAGGGAGGGGCGTAAAGTCATATGGACACATACACACACAAACACACCAGGCACAAAGCGTATATGGGCAGATGCAGCAGAGCAGGAACAGACATGGCAACACACAGATCCACAGACCACACCCACCACCTGTACTGTCCAAGCACGTGTGTCAGATGCTGGGCACCTGCCTTGTGCAGTACAATGCAGGCATCATCATGCACACGCACCTGTGGACAGCAGTCAGGATGGTGTGGTGGTCCAGATGTCGGCGTGATGGGCAGGGCACCCAGCAGTGCACTGCCCTGGGTGACGCACAGTGCAATAGGCAGCACCAGACAGGCCCGGACTGGGAGACAGGTCAGTCATGTTGCACCATTCCACAGCCAGTCGCTGGATGGGCGGCCTCACGGTGACCCAACAGCACTGCAGGCTGAGCAGGGCCACATGGGTGACACCGATGGACCACCAGGGTCCCACTGCGCCATCGCGACCTTGTCCACAGTGGGGTCTGTAGGATGCCAAACATACCTGCACCAGGGTGCTTGGGATGCCTCATTAGCAGAACCCGCGCCGACAGGCTTGGTGTCGCACTTATCGGGAATGGGAGGAGAGGTTGTGTGGGTGCGCTGTACAGGAGCACCTGCTTGTGTGCCCACGCAGCCATCGACAGCGACTCAATGCCTGGGTCTGCCTGTCAATGGCGGCAGTCACATTCATCCGCATATGGACCATCTCTGCACGGTCCAGAGCACAGTCCCTGCTGTGCCACTCCACAGCTGCACACAGTGCCTCCACAGACGTTGCAACCCGCCTTTGCTGCTGTACTGATTCCCGCAGCAGGCGGGTGTGCTCTTCAAATGGGTACTCTGCCACAAAGGCATCCTGTCCCCCAGGGTGTGGAAGGTCCTGATGCTCAACACCCCTTGAGGGTGGGCGCTGTTTGCCAGGACCAGGAATGGGCATATCAAAGGGCGGCGGGCATGTGCCACTGCTGGACACTGTACCCCTAGACCTGGTGGGTGACTGCTGCTGCCCCTCCAACCGCTGTGCCCCAGGGACCACTCATTCCACTGCTGTGGCCGCAACAGTGCCAGACACCTGCACAGCCACCGGTGCTGCCCCACCGGTGCTGACAGGCACAGCCTGGGACTGGGCCGACATGCTGGCACACACGTTGGAACCAGGTAGGCCCAGGGGCATGTGCTGGCCTGCTGTGTGTCCGTCATGGGACACACACATGTCACTGCCCATTGCAGTCCTTGCATCATCAATGGTGCAGGTACGTGCTACAGCACAGCACAGTCATGCTGGCATGCTTGCATGCCAGACTGCTGAGACACAGGGCTGCACCCCCACACCCAACTCACCGACACCAGAGTTGGCAGCCCAGCTGCATGCTGGTGCAGTGCATGCTGGCTGGTGACAGAGGTGGATGGACCTCCTCCATGTCCAGCAGGTCTTCCTCACTGCCTGGACCCACCACCACCATCCCCTGAAGATGAACAGGATCTGTAACAGAAAGAGAGGACATGTGAGTGCATGTGAACAACCTCCCCCCCCAACACCACCACCATGTCATACCGTGCAGTGATGGGCTTCCACCTGTCTGGAATCCACCTCCTGGTATGCCCTCAATAGCACTGCGCTGCATTGATGCAGCCAGTCGGTCCTCAGTCGGGGTCAGCTCCACCACCGCTGGCTGGCCCCCGCCAGTGCCAGCACGTGCGCCTGAGGGCTGCCACCTTCTCCTTCACCCTCCTGCGGTCTGTCCCCATCTTCTTTTGTATTCCTGCACGGAGCGCTGGTGGCTTCCGTGCAGGTTCACTGCCCAAGCTACCCCTCTCATGCAGCCGCAAGGGGCCTGAGGGGTGCCTCGCCTCCACTCAGTAGTGACTCCTCTCCAGGTAGGCCTGGAAGAGGGCCTCTGTCTCTGCCATGGTGAAGTTGGCTCCTCCTCCTTCGCCCACCATCCTCACCTCACCTTGGCTCTGCCTCGGGTCATGGCGATCTGTAAGGGTGGGAAGTGGACACCTGTCACTGTGCAGTCTACAGCATTATCCCATGCCCATTGTCCAGAACATCCCACAGCATGCAACCCACCTCTCACCTGCAGTAACCGACCTGGCCAGCGCAGCCCACGTCAGACATTTATAGCGCAATGCATGCAAATTAGAGTGGAGCAACCGTAATGAGATGCAAATCGCGCCATCGCGCCTTTGAATGGCTGATCAGATGATTTGCATGTGTCGGCTGAATATCGGGCGCCATTGCGCTTGGCGCACACGGTTGAGCCGCCAAGCCAATGGCACAGATCTGTGACTGTGGGTACACTGCATTGCGCATGCCCAGGTAGCTTACGCGGGCATCTGCCATGCTGATGATGTGCTGTGCGCCGATCGGGCAATTCAGGCCATGGCCACCATTGTGCCAGTGGCGCACAGCACTGGGCACCATATGGCACTGTGGCACTACCGCGAATAGTCCACTGTGGCACTGGCACGCAGGTGGTCGGTCGCGCAGGATGCATAGACATCAGATGGCGCCAGTGCGGCCTTGCATCATAGACCCCTGACCTGGTGTCCGACCTTGCCCTGGCGCTGTTCGCTGCCATGTGTGGCCCTATTGGGCGCTGTTTGGTGACAGCGCTATGTGAACCAACGGCTGTACTGACAGTACGATTGGAACCTATGGTGGTCTATTGCGCAACATTTCCACGTGGGTTTGCCACACTGTGGGGCGCCATATTGCCTGCTGTACAACACTAACTACGGCACACAGGAGAGCGCCTAATGGAGCCCAGTGGAGGTGGCCAACCTGGTGGCTCTGGCTGAGCCCCCACCATGGGGCACTGTATGGGAGGAGCCCTCACTCATGGCTCCCTGGTGGTCTGGCTGCAGGTGGCCACTGACCTGGTGAGGGTCACAGGGTGGCGCCGGGTCTGCAGAGCAGTGCTGGCACAGATTCAGTGACCTCCGCAGGAGGGAGCCAGATGTGCTGCAACGCCTAAGGTCACGTGCCAGGAGGGCGCGCAGTCCCAGGCCAGGTGGGTGTACCACCCATGCACCTGTATTCTCCGTGAGGGTGTGACTGTGTTTTGGTGGCTGTGCATGGGGGATGGCTCTGCCATGGTTGGCTGTGTCAGTGTGTGCAGGTGTGAGATGCATGGGTCTGGCTGTGTGGGCAGGCACACTCACTGGGGCAGGGGGCAGTCTGCTTTGGAGTCACACTGATGTTTTTCTCAACATTTGTCACCCACAGGCCTGGCAGAGAGGATGCAGGCACGGGCTGAGGAGGGCTGTGGCAGGGCTCAGGTGGCGGATGGAGGTGATGTGAGGGGTGGGCCACAGCAGCAGCAGCAGCAGCAGCCACAGCTGCTTGATGAGTGTGAGTATCATTACATCATGGATGCTATTGCATGCTGGAGGGGGTGGGCATGACCACCAGCCATGGACAACACAACCATGCATGACACAGGTGACAGTCATCACTGTCCAGTGTCACTGCACGTCTGTGTGTGCGTCACTGGTGGTCCATGCATGCACTGGGCACATGGCTGTGGAACTGGCATCCCACCACATTGCCACGTCACTTGACAGTCTTGTTTGTGCTGTGATGGACATGGGCAGTGTGTGTGTGCAGTGGTACACATAGCTGGTGCCGCCTGGTTGGGCATGTCATGGCATGGTCACTGTGGGTGGGTGCATACCATCACAGGTGCGACACTGGGCTATATGCCTTGCAGGATGGGTGGTGTTCAGGGTTGTGGACAGTCACAGCCATTGACTGTGTTCCCTTCCTAGGCCTCAGCATCCCACGCAGAATTGAGCGTGCCTCCACCA
The DNA here is from genome assembly GCA_016271365.2 of Neoceratodus forsteri. Classification (NCBI taxonomy): domain Eukaryota; kingdom Metazoa; phylum Chordata; order Ceratodontiformes; family Ceratodontidae; genus Neoceratodus; species Neoceratodus forsteri. Next base: position 92,182,179 of record CM057459.1, on the reverse strand, counting down.
GCTGACCAGGGTGTCTGTTGAAAACCATAACATCCAGGGACATTCACGCCGTGGGCTCCAGCGACGGCACAGCCAACCAAGACAGCACCAGGCAGCAGAAGACCAGCCTGCTAGGTGTTAGACAGGCTTCCTTCCACTTCACCCATCCCTCCCACCCTGCCTTCCTCTCCCAGTTGTTCACCCCACCCTTGCCCACCCTACCTTGTACCCCTACCCCCGGTCTTGTAAATATCTGTAAATAGTTTTGTTATTGTTCTTGTTGTTCTACTTTCTCTTTTTGCAATATATATATATTTTGTTATGAGTACTGTGGTGGTCTCTGATTTGCAGCTGGCTATGTTTGCTCAGTTGCAGTGGTGTGCATGCCATCTGGGGTGGTATGGTCCTGGGTATGTGTGTGTGTGTGTGCGTGTGTGTGTGTGTGCATGGGGAGGTGTCTCCAGTGTGGCAGTGACTTTCTGTCGGTCTTGCCATCTGCTGCCGCCCACTGCTGGGTGCACAGGGTGGGTCTGGCTTGTATGGTTCTATGCTACATGAGGTTGACGTGTGCCGGGGGGGATGCATGGTGTTTACTGCAGTGACAGTCACTGCACATGGGTGGTGTCTTGGGGTCACGGTGCAGGGTGTGCTGTGCAGACAGGGGGCTGATGTGCACTGTGGTTGTCAACCCCCTGTGTGTGGCAGTCTCAGCCTGCCAGTGGTTGTGCTGGGGCGTCACGGCCCTGCTGTGCTTTGTTGGCTTGTCCCCATGGGCCAGTGGATCATCCGTCCTCCCCAGTGATGCTGTGCTTGGGGTGTGCGGGTGTCTTATTGGTTCTGCAGTGTGTTCCTGTGCCCATGTGTGGCATGGTTGGCGGTGGGCCCAGCCTGCCTCCCTGGTTGTGCAGTTCCATTGCTCTGCTGGGGGTGGGGGGTTTCGCTTGGCGCTTATGGCACCTCTGGCTGCTCAGCTTGGTTAGCCTTTGTTGCGCTATGGCGCAACCTTTCTGCTCAGCTTCCTTCCTGGTTGCGCTATGGCGCAGTTTGTGCGATATTCAGACGCTGGTTGCTTTGCAATTTGTTTTGCTCCATGTTTGAATATCGCTTCTGTTACGCATATGCGCATTGAATTGTGCTTGCTTCTGTTGTTGCGCACATTTTGGGCGCAGTTTGAATATCTAGGCCAAAATGTATAATTTTTTTAAAAGTTAAGGAAGACAGATGATTCTACCAGCAAAAATACTTGGTTACTGGTACTAGGCAGCAAGTAAACACCTATGATCTTTCATCACAGGGTTCGGAACAATTTGGTATGACTGCTTTACTAGATAGTGATGGCACACTGGTGCAGGATGTTAGGGGCATTTGTCAAGTTGTACAAACTTATGTTAGATCTAAATTTCAGGATGTCTCCCCAGCCTTACCTAGTTCCTTTTTTCACAATTCAGTTATTCCACATTTATCACCTGAAGAACTAGAGGCTTTGGTGACCCCTATTACTGATGCAGAAATAAAATTGGCTATAAATAAATTGTCGGCCCGTACTACCCCAGGAATTGATGGTATTCCCAATGAATTTTATAAAATTCAATCAGATAGTGTGCTTCCATGGTTGCGAGTCCTTTTGACATCTATCTGGTCAGAAAATAGACTCACACCCAGTATGTGTAACGGGATAATGATATTTCATTATAAAAACAAAGGGGATTCCAAACAGTTGAAAAACTGGAGACCTATCAGCCTCTTGACTTCAGATTATAAGATTTTGGCAATTATTTTAGCAAATAGGCTTTCAAGGGTGGCAAGGGGTTTACTTATTAGAACCCAAACATGTGCAGTTCCTGGCAGAAATATTGTACATAATCTGAATTATTTAAGGGAACTGGTTGAGCAAGGCTTGTCTAATACCTTGTCCGGTTACCTTTTGTCTCTGGATCAGGAAACAGCGTTTGATGCTATCCGACATGAACATATCTGGGCTGTTTTAAAATGTTATGGTGTTCCTGAATCTCTACTTACTTTGTTGATAACTATGTATTTTGCGGCATTGATTACTCCTTAGTAAATGGACATTTAGGCATTCCTGTCAACCTTAAAATTGGGGTGCACTAAGGGTGTCCTTTAAGTCCTTTTATTGTTTGTCTTGGTCTTGACCCTATTTTAAGACAGATAGATGTAGATCCTCAGATGCTACCTATTACTACTACAGAGGGTTGTACATTTCAAAAGTTTTAGCATATGCGGATGATTGTATTTTCACTGTGGCAAATTTGGTTCAGGGAAGCGAGTTCTTCAAGTCCTCCAGGAGTTACAGCCTTATACGGTATAAAGATTAATTCTATGAAGAGTCGGATGTTGGTCTTAGGCTTGGCTTTGGTTCCTGACTCTTCTGTTATACCGATTGTTACGGGTAATGTAAAGTTATTGGGCATATATTACGGTGCATCGACTGCTTTACAATGTAATTGAGATATGTTTTTTGACGTAGCCCAACAGAAAGTTGCTAAATGTCAATCTTGGAAGATGTCGAGGAAGAAAAGGGTACTTCTTCTTCGGTCATATATAATTCCGATTTTTCTGTATGTGTCACATGTGTTCCCTCTCCCTTATAGTATGCATGCTAAGATTATGGGCTTTTTTTTCTCATTTTTATGGGGCAGCAGGCTGAACCCTGTGAAATGGGTCCATACCTACAGAGCTTGGAAATCTGGAGGTCTTAATATGGTCCAACCGTTGGTGTTCTGTTTTTGGTAATTTCTTTTATAGCACTATTCGACCAATATTGTTAGCTACTGAGGATATGGGGTCTCTGTGCATGAGCTTATGGGGAAAAGAGTTCCTGACGGCCTGGGGTAGGGGTAAATGGCACCCGTCTGAAAAGTTACTTCCTATTTATTTTAGAATGACACTTAAATACATTAGAATGTGGAAGATTGAGCTTCTTTGGTTTATTTCTCATGAAAAAAAAATCATTCAGTAAACATATTGTTGACTTTTGTTATATTGAAGATCCTCTATTTTTGGTCCCTGATACTGAGAAAACTGATTTATTGCTTGCCAGTATTATTGAGCCTATAATTCAAAAGATGCAAGATATGGTTTGGCTCTGTGGACATCAGAAACTTAATGTGAAAAATAGTCAGAAACACAAACAGTTGGGAGACAGATACTGTTATGAGCCTTCCTGTCAGTGGTGTCTGGAATCCATACAACACCTATATTTTGACTGCATTCATGTGCAGGTATTCTGGTCAACACTGGCTAATTTGTGGAGTGAGCCTGTTTTTCAATCTATGACATATGATATATTAATTTTGGGACAAATTCTGAAAGAATGGCATAAATGGAATCAGAGTACAGTTTTTGTGTTTCTGGCATGTATTAAATGGGCTATCTGGCAAGCAAGATGTTTGGGCTGTCTTCAGAATAAAACTGTTCAGTTGCAGGAAATTTTCTTTCAAATCCAGAGTGACCTGGAAAATTACATGAGTATGAGTTTCATACCTTGGGGTCTGAAGTAGGACAACGCCTATGGCATAATGTTGGGTGGGTGGGTGGGAGGGTCCACTGGACCAGCGGGACTTTTATGCTATGTCCACCCATGATCGGGTGATGGGGGTCCACTAGACCACCAGGGTTGTTAAATACACATATGCCCATGATTAGGTGATGGGGACCTTCCACTGGACCACCAGGAATATATTTACATCTGCCCATGATCGGGTGCTGGAGGGTGTCCCTGGACCGTCAGGGTTCTTTTATTTCCTATGCCCACCATCGGGCGAGGGATTCTTATTACTCATGCCCATGATCGGACAAGGGGGCAGGTGGGTTTAATGCTCCCAGGGCAGGGGTTGGGGTCAGTGTTCTGGTGGACGGTGGCCACCCATGGCTGGCATCTGCCGTGTTATTGCCTGTAATATGGTGGCTCGCCTGTGGGTTGCTCTGGACTTGTTCCTGGTTTTACCAGGCACATCTTTACACCCCACAGGTGGTGCAAGGTGGGTTTTGCCAGCATATGTGCAGCATCCCAGGCTGAATATCAGGATGTGCCGCATATCCATTGGAGCACGCTCCCGCACTTGTGCCGCATACATTACTATTGTTCCCGGCGCATTAGGAGTCGCGATCACAACTTCTGTCTTTTCAATATCGCACTAAGATCGGTGGTTGCAAGATATGATCCCTGTTCGCATGCGCAATAATTTTGAATATCCAGGCCCCTGTTTGTATATTTTTTATATTTAACAAGAAGGAGCTAGATGACATCATGGAAGGAGTGTTTGAGAGACAGTTTAAGCTATTCTATGTCTGATCTTTAGACACACATTTTTTGTGGGCTCTTAGAAACACGAACTAACTTTAAGCACTGTGTAGAGGTATACATTAGATAGAAAAAGTCTAACTGTATGGTGGTAGGAATTTGTACTTTTCTTTGTTTTCTTTTGAGAGATTGTATGCTTTGTGATATAGTGTTCTGTGTTTATATTTTACCTATTTTTTATCCATTTTTAAGTAAACCTCTTATTTTAAAGAGACGGCCTGGGTGCCTTTGAAATTCTTTTCTTTTGCATGTGAAGTATAGATGGTTAAAGTTGACAACTGTTCATAAGCTTAATGGTGTTACTGAACTGAAAAAGGTAAGAAATATGTATGGTCTTCATAGAGTTTTTAGGGTTCATTTTGATACCTGGTTAGGTGCCCTTAGGTGAAAGATATCTGGCATTCCCCAAGAGCAGAATTATCTGAGCCTGTACATTTGGGTACACTAGCATAAGGTTCACAGTTTGAATCCCCCTAGAACTTGAGACCAAAGGTGATTCGGACCCACAAGCTGACAGGAAGGTTACCCTGTTCTGTTACCTGTTCACAATACTATGCTCAGAGGTTGGCACTGTGGGAGCAGAGGGCCTGGCCTACCTGGTGGGTTTGTGACATTGGAAGAGTAAAAAGATTACTGTTTTTTCAGAAAAACAAATCAGTAGTACTCACATAAGTTCATATGTGGCCTACACAATTTTTGTACCTGATGGCACAATGTTTTCAGCGTGTCCTGACAGACTTTGTTAATTTTTGGATTGCCTGAACCTGATGGCACACTTTTTGCAGCATGGCCTAATGGACTTCTCTAATTTTTGGACTGTCTGAAGTTGAGACTGATGGCACAATGTTTTCAGCATGTCCTCCTCACATACTTGGTTAATTTTTTGATTGCCTGAACTTCATGCTACACTTTTCACAGCATGTCCTAATGGACTTCAGTAATTTTTGGACTGCCTGAAGTTGAGACTGATGGCACAATGTTTTCAGTATGTCCTAATTTTTGGATTGCCTGAGCATGATGCCACACTTTCTTCAGCATGTACTAATGGACCTGTCTAATTTTTACATTTTTGGATTGCCTGAATGTTGGTCTCTACCCACTCAGTACAGGCTTGACCTCAAAGCTACACTCCCCCTTCCACCACAGTAGCTAGGTCTCTGGATTCCTAAGGACATGCAGTTATTTTTTGGTAGGGGCCTCCTAAATGTGTCATCAATTTGGGTGGGTGGGTAGAGAGGACCCCATGACATAGAAAATAACTGCATGACTCTCAGTGGAGCAGAGAAGGAACTGGTTCAACAATAACAAACTGATATGTGTTAGGAGGAAGTAGGCTGTTGGTTAACTAAAATCTGCAGCTTATCCAATAGGTAGGGGAATGGGCAGACTGGGTGGGCCAAGTGGTCCTAATCTGCCGTCAAATTCAAATTCTATGTTGTGTGTTTCTATGATATCTTCATTGTATAATGTGACTACTAAATGGAATGGGATTCTTCCTCTGAGGTCAGACAGGTCAGTTTACAGTTGTAGCATTAGTACTACTGACTCTGAGACAGGAAACAGACAGAGGTCAACTGCATGACTGTCTTATTCAATTGACCAGCACATCAGTGCTATAAACTCACAGTTTTCATATCCTGAAATGCTGATTGCAATTCTATGTGTGTGTCACAGATCTCAGTGCCATTTTATGCAGTTATATAGCAGATTTGCAGTTTTCATCACATTTTACAAAATGTTCTGATTTGAATCCGAACTAATCAGAACTTATCAGGACTTTGGCCTGATCCTGATCCTGATAATAAGGGTCAGGACCTTTCGGTCCGCCCAAACCTAGTTACCAGGACAGTTAATAAAAGATTCTGGGTCTGCATTTTCCGTGAGATGAAATTAAGGAGACAGGGTTAACTTTTTCTTGATTTTAAGATTCTAAGGGTTCCAGAATTTTATTTATTATAGGATCAGTTGAGCTTGGATTTATCGAGTTTGATTCTTCAGTCACTTTGCTATGGCCCCTGCTCCCAGAATGATAGCCGCTTTCCAAGGGGTCCGAAATCGCTGTCTGTTCAGGAGTGCCACTTAGTTTAGTGTAGCTGGAATTAAGGACACTATCAGCCAGGGAAGTGTCTGTTCTTTGCCGTATTGGCTGCTTACTTTCTTTTTGAGGAGCAGATATTGCTTTTTCAGAGGAGTCAGGTATACCAGCTTCTTGTATTGTCTAAGCAGCCAAAGGATCTCACTGTGCTGTCAGCCTATGCTACTCCAGTCGAGCCAATTTGTCCACTCTTTGAAGCTGGAGTCACAGATACAGCAAAGAGAAGTGTGGTGTTGCTTAGCTTTCTTTTTGTGGCAGAGTTAAGATGTGTTTCCTTATTTTCCTGCTTTTTAGAAGCACTTTGTACAGCTGCCATAGTGACAGTATCAGCTGATTTCTTCCGGGGCTCTAGCTCCAAGGGGGTGTCTGGAACTAGCAGCTGGAATTCTGTTCCTGATATACCCTGGTTAGCAGACTGTTGTTGTGTCGAGGAGGTAGGGGTTGAATCAGAAGCTGTCATGGGAGTGCTATGTAGAAATTCCAGAGGTCCCTGGAAGCTCAGCTGTGACAGCTAAAGTTGGTAAAATAGATGCATCCAGGGATAAAGTAGAAGCAAACCGTGAATTTACACTTACTTTTCTGGTGCCTTGCTGTTTTTCTGAGTGCCCTTTAGTCCATTCTCAAAGATCCTTCGCTCTGAAACCGACTGATACTTTTAGACAAACCCGAGATTGGTTGACTCAAAGGTGATTTATTGCTGTACTTCTACAGGAGAAGGTAAAGAGGTAGAAAATATTGTAATGCATATGCTAATATTCAGAAACTTTCCCCAGCTTAGGAAGCAACCCTTCAGCCTACCAGTGTGCTGCCATCTTGATCCCGCTCTCCTGGTATAATGATGAGCTGAGGGAACTGAAAAAATGTGAACAGAGGCTCAAGAGGCATTGGAGGAGATCTGGCCTGCTTGCCAACAAACTTGTCCTGATCTCTTATTATCAGAGTTATCAGTAGGCCGTGGCTGATGTGAGGAAGTTATTTTATTCCTCCCTCATTGCAGCTGGGAAAAACCAACCCACAGCTCTCTTCAGACTAGTGGAGAAGATTCTTAATCCAGACTTTGTTGGCTCTTGGTCAGTGGAGAGATGTGAGTGGTTTTCTGATTTCTCTACAGCCAAGATTGCAGAGATAATAAAATATTTCCTCTGCTGGTGCTGGTCACCAGCGCAGTGCTCAGGGAGCTGAGGTAACTGAATCTTGGTGCTGTGGATGGACTTTCAGCCAGGTGATTAAGTAGAGATCTGCCAAGTGCTGTCAGTAATATGCCAGTCCACTTGCATCCTAGACCCTGCCTCCTCTCATTTAGTTAAGGCACACTGGCAGATGCTAGTGCCTGTATTCGTAGAGATTGTGAACTTCTCCTTGAGCAGAGGATGTTTTTCTTGACTCTTAAAGGGCCATTGTGAAGCCCTTCCTGAAGAGGACAAATTTAGATCCAGATGCTTCACAAACTACAGGCCTATCTCTAACTTTCTTCAAGCATTCTGGTGGTGCAGACGCCCCTCTGGGCCTAAGCAGCTAGTGCATGACCACTCTCCCAACCCTGACTCTGCAGAGATCGATGCCTGGGGCAGGAAGATTTGTGTGACAGCACATACTGTGCAAAAAATGCACATCAGTCAGCTTACAAGTGCCTCTGGGTAAAGTTAAGTCATCTCTTAGCTCAAGGTGTCAGCGTGGCTCAGTTGGTAGCACATCTGCCTCTGGGCCAGAAGGTCATGGGTTCATGTCCCACACTGGAATTCGGCTTATATCTAAATGCTAGCACCTCCGTGGGGTATTGGGGGGGTGCTGTACTGTTGGGGTGTGCCATCCTTTGGATGAGATGTTAAAAACCTCGTTTGGGCCACCAAACGGGTCGTGAGGGTTGCCCAGCCCTCCCCTGGATGCTCCTGCTCGCAGACCGACCCCCACCCCCGAAGCTCCCAGGTAATTTCGGAAGAAACAATGGAGGGAAAAGAAAGCGTTTTTTCTGGCGCCATTTGTAATAACACAACTCCTGCCATAGATAAGGCCATCGGTGTTTCTCTGTGGCGCTGAGGTTCCTTTTTCTGTCGGCACACGACTGGAGACTGTTTTTAAATTGAGGGCTTTTTTCTGAATATCCTGCAAAAATAGCTCTCTGAGAAGTAGTGCTTTAACAAGTAAGATAAGCTGTGCTTAATCACTGCAGGGTCTCGCTAGTCTGTTTAAACCCAGGACAATTCACACTGTAATTCCTTCATGAAATGACCACTGAAGTAGTTGCCTTAATAGGGGGATAGCTAACATTGCTGAATTTATGCGAGGCCATTGTGAGCACATCATTATTTAGAAAAGTTAATAGATACATGCATAACCAGCCTGTTACCCTTTGATCTGTGCACTCACTCTGTAACGCTTTTGTCAAAAGAATGCTAGATTTTTGCCTGTTACAGCTAAGCTAAGTAAATGGATTTGTGCCACTTTCTGCCCTGTATTTTAGTTGTAGTGTAGCGTGCCCTCAGGTTCAATCCCATCTACAGCAACCGCATGCTCGGTTGCATATCTCTGTGCCTCCCCACGCTGAATTCAGTAGCCACGCACCATTTTTACAGCCTCAGGGACCCACAACTTTTGAAAAAGAGAATCCCCTTCCGCCGATGCTGTGCAAAGTTACTGCTGTAACCGGTAGAGTGCTCATGCAAACGCCGGAGCCGCTTTTTTTCCCCACACAGGCTGGCAAATTGATTTCTCAGGCTCTGCACTGACTCCCACAAAATTTTTAAATACAAACCATATCCCGGGCTGAACACAGTGAAACAGATGACTCACCATTCACATCTACGCAGCTGGGTTTTTGTAATGCCACTCCTCCCACTTACCTGTCTATAAAAGTGCTCTTCTTCTCTTTCTCCTCAGATTTAGTCATTTGGGCCACCAAACGGGTCGTGAGGGTTGCCCAGCCCTTCCCTGGACACTCCTGCCCACAGACCGACCCCCACCCCCGAAGCTCCCAGGTAATTTCAGAAGAAACAATGGAGGGAAAAGAAAGCGTTTTTTCTGGCGCCATTTCTAATAACACAACTCCTGCCATAGGTAAGGCCATCAGTGTTTCTCTGTGGCGCTGAGGTTCTGCCACGCCGGCCCAAGCGCCGGCTCACCACCGCCCTTGGTGAGCTTCTCCTCTTATAGGCTAAGGTCACATGATTGCCAGAACCTATCAGCCTACTTCTCCATTTGCAGCTTATCAGCTGCAACCACCAGAGGGCTCAACACTAAATACTGTAGCTTCAAATAGGATTTTTAGGCAAGGATGCTGCTGTACTCATCCTTTTTCTTCTCTCCTGGCCACCTCTCCTCCCTACCCCACCACCCTCCCAATCATTGAACCCCACTGCCCTCTACCCCTCGGGTTACCCCCCAGCTATGCCACCCTGAATTATCACATACTCCTGTTCACGTCCTGGCCCAAAACCACTATGCAACTATTAGTGCCAACATCACTCCACCATCCTTTCTCATGAGGCACGCAGTTTTGCACACCATAACCCGTCGCTGCCCCCTTCCTTTCTCAAACACCTGGTTCTCCACACCCTATCCTTACCCCCCTCGGACAGAATTAAAACATCTCATCTACATACTTCTTCTCCTATCAGGGGACGTTGAATTAAACCCGGGCCCAAACCGCACAACTTCCCACTCCCCTTTCTCCTTTCCCAAAGGTCTCAGAATCTTACGCCTAAACACCTGCAGCCTTTTATCCAAACTCCCTATTCTACAACCTTTGTACTAACACAACATCCTGACATCCTGGTGGTCTCAGAAACCTGGCTAAAACCTCATCAATCAGATGCGGAAGTCTCCATACCAGGCTACACTATCATCAGACAGGATCGTCCAGGAAAAAAGCGCGCCGGTGGCACTGCAATTTATATCAAAACAGTCTACACTTCTCCCAGTGGGCATCCCTCAACCCCTGCAAATATAAATGCTAGTCTCATTAAGTTATCCCTCCCTGCTCCTACCCCATCTACATAGCAGGTTCCTACTGCCCCCCCCGCATTCCCAGAGGACATCCTCTCCCACCTAATCTCCCTTCAAACCTTAGCTACTGGAGGAGAGTTATACGCCACCGGCGATTTTAACACAAACTGGTTAGGCACCGACAAAGCCCATCTGAAGTCCAAAATAAAGGCTCTGAACCTAACTCAACTCATTACTGATCCCACAAGACTAAACCATACGTCCCAGAACCATTCTCTTCTAGACTGGGCTCTCACCTCCCACCCCCACAGGATCTTAAGCGCAGGCCTACTACCTGACTCTATAAGCGACCACCACATGATCTTCCTGGTTAGGAAGGTGCATAGCCCTCCAGCCCCCCAAAGACTCTGCGCACCAGGTCCTCAACTCACTCAACTTAACATCTCTGTTGTCAGACTTAGGCCACGAAAATTGGACCTTCATACCTGAGTCTCCCTCCATTGACGCAGCTTATGCAGGTTTCAAATCCCGCTTCCTAAAAATCTGGGACAGATACGTCCCACTACGGACAAAGAGAGTTAGAGGAGCGCATCTCCCCTGGATCTCAGCCGACATAATCAGGGATTGCCACACCAGAGATAATGCCTGGAAAAATTATAAGAGAACAGGAACTCAGACAGCCCTTACCACATATAGAAAACTCCGAAATGCTTGTACAAACTCCATCCGGCAAGCAAAAAAGGCATACTTTCTGACGACTTTTAGTAAGAACATTAACCATCCGACTGATTTCTGGAAATCACTCAAATCCCTGCTCTCACCCCCCACCACGCCCCCATCCCCTGTACTATCAGACCAGGGCTCCCACATCTCCGACCCCATCTGTGTAGCTGAAGCCTTTAATACACATTTCTCCAGCTGTGCAACCAAACCCTATCCTCCTCCTCCCAAACCCACTACCCCAGCCTCTCCCATAGCTCATCTCCCTAAACCTACCCTCAGTCCTACTCCCTCGGCCTCCTCCTTAGCTCATGCCCCCAAAACCTACTCCCCAGTCCTACCATTCTCTTCCGCCAGTAACTCAGCCGAGTTCACCGCTCGCTACGGGCCCTAAACCCAAACAAAGGGAAGTGCCCTACCTCCCTGGACGCGAAAATGCTATTCCTGTCTGCACCAGCCATAGCTGCCCCTCTCACTGCCCTTTTTAACCTCTCATTCTCCTTGGGCAAGGTACCCTTGGCCTGGAAAATGGCTACAGTCATACCCCTACCAAAAGGTGGTGACCCCTCCTCCCCAGAAAACTATAGACCCATCTCCCTGCTCCCAATTTTGGCAAAATTACAGGAAAGGCTAGTCATGTCACAGCTCACCCCTTATCTAGAATCCTCCTCCTTCTTCACCCCGTTCCAATCAGGATTCCATAAATCCCACTCCACCACCACCTCCCTCCTGCGAGTCACTGGGGACATTCTCACGGGCATGGATAAGGGACATGTCACCTCAGCCATCTTCATAGACCTAGCAAAAGCTTTTGACACCATCTCTCATTCACTACTCCTTTCAAAACTCTCCAGAGCGGGGATCTCTGAGTCAGCCACTGGTTGGTTCCATGACTATCTAGCAGACAGGATGCAATCCATCAAATTGGCCTCGTATATCTCAAACCCTCTACCAGTCACTACCAGCGTCCCCCAAGGATCAGTCCTAGGCCCACTGCTTTTTTCCATTTTTTTAAACGACCTCCCCTCTGCCTGTTCCCACTCATCTATCCAAATGTATGCAGACGACACTGTCCTGTATGCCTCCAGTCCCTCCACGCAAAGTGTTGCAACCATTCTACAGAAGGATTTCTATGCTATCCAGTGCTGGTCGCAGACAAACCAGCTATTCCTAAACCCAAAAAAAACAGTATCACTAACATTCGGAACCCAACAAAGACTCTCTCACCAATCCACCGGTTCCCCCTTCATAACCTCGGACGGAACCCCCGGACAACTGTACCTCCTTCAGATATCTAGGCGTCTGGTTAGACCAGCACCTAGATTTTACTGTTCATATTGACTCACTGCAAAAGAGACTCCTACCCAAACTGGGTGCTCTATTCCGCAACAAAAAATGCCTCCCTATGCAAGCTAGGCATGCCATTGTCCAACAAATGATTCTTCCTGTTTTCGACTACGGTGACATAGTCTATTCCACAGCCCCCGTGTCCGCTCTAGCCAGCCTAGACACCATGTTCCACTCTTTTTGCCGGTTCATTCTAGACTGTCCGCAATCCACACACCATTGCTACCTATAGAGTTCCACTTCCTGCCGCCCCTACATGAACGTAGACAAATAAACTGCGCCAGGTTCGCTGCCAAATTCTGGTCCCACTCCCTCCCCTCATACCTGGCCTCTACACTCTCCAAACAATCCCCTCCAGCTTACTGCCTCAGGAATAGGGACCCCAGACTGCTGTATGTCCCGTTTATGAGATCTGCCAAAGGCCAGGCCACCTTTAGTTACCGAATCCCACAGATTTGGAATACACTGCCTGTCTCCATAAGACACGCACAGAACACTTACCAATGAAACCCTCTTCTTAGTACCCACTTCGCTTCCAGCTGCTCCTGTTAAGACTAATTTCTCAAATTATTTTTGCTTGTTGCAATACAAGTGTATAAGAAATGTATATTGACCTTGACACTCTGGAAAAAGTTATTGAACCCTTGTCTGTCCTCTAAATCAAATGTTTACAAGTCTTGGCTTCCCTAACTGCTCTGCTATGTATATATTCCATGTATTGTTATTGGGTCTCGGCCCCCAGGTCGCATCTGGAATCGAGCTTTTAGCTCAGTATGCTTTCCTGGTAAATCTCATAAATAAATAAATAAATAAAACCGAGGTCCCTTCTACCCATCCTGGTGGGTGTCCAGGTGGAAGTAAAAGAATCCAAGGCATTCTTCTCAAGGAGTAGTGGACTTTCCCCGGTGTTCTGGCCAATATTCCTTTTCCCAAAACCGGTTCATGTAATTGTCCAAGCTGTGTGTGAATGTTGATGTACGATATGGCCGCCAATTCATATTCAGTCACTTCATTACCAGTCTAGCATTGCTTGTAAAGCACTTTGGAATACATTGTGTATGAAAAGTGCCACATAAATGCTGATTCTTCTTCTTCTTCTTCCATGCTGGATTGCAAGTTAACCAGGCAGGTCATTTGCCTTTCTGCCCAGGTTCTGGGGCTGGCGAGGCACCAAGCAAGGGCATCACAAGACATCAATGAGGTAGTTTCCAGGCCAGTGGCAACAGCAGTCTACATTCAGTGGATGGCATGGCTTCACCTTTCAGAGTTGGCACCTCTGGCCAAGTATAGGATGCTTAACTTGCATTACCAGGGGACTCACTTTTTCTCCCGCAGGGTCAGGCATTAGTTATTGGGGTGCCCTCCTCTCCCAGGCCATGGGAGCCTATGCCTGCCTCGACCAGACAGGCCCACAGGACCTGTTAGAGTCCCTGCCTCCACTGGTTATCCCCACCAGAGGGCTGAGGGATAATTTTTGTTCTCTCAGGGTGAGTCATCTCCTCCCCCTTTCTTGGTGAAACTTGGTACTCTGACCCATCAGTGTGACTGAAAGGTAATGACTGATTCTTGGAAGCTATATAATACAGGGGTTCAAGAGTGCATGGGATAGACATAAGGGTATTCTGGAGATGTGCAGAGCAGGAGAGTCACAGATCAAATAAGATCTGGGGCTGCAGCAGAGAGTAGGGAAATGGGCAGACTAGGTGGGCTGTATGGTCCTTATCTGCAGACAGATTCTATGTTTCTGTGTTTCTATATGAAAATCATGTATTCACCATAATTCTTGATCTCCCAGAATATCTTCATCATTCAGTCACATGTCCGCCCAGTATCCCCACTCAGGTAAGAGCCAGGGCTTCTGGGCAGTTGACCCTGTGTGCTGCGTGCAGGCACTTCTTGCCACTTCCCCAGAGCTCTCCCTCTCCTTGAGGTTCACCTCTCCTTCTCTTGTACCTTTTAGTATTGGCTCTTTCTTTTCCTCCAGCCTGTCTGTAGGTGAAACGCTTTTTTTCCAAAGGAAAAATTGAAGTGCCCCCTGTCTCTCTTCCTAGCAAAAAATTTCATGGTATTTTTTTCCCCTTTTTCCTGAGCTCTCCTCCCCTGTTGGGATTTCTCTATGATTATCCCTTGGCTGCTGTTACAGCCTGTTACCTTGTCCATGCTTCTGAGCCTATGCCATGTGGCAGTCTATAGCCCTTGCATAAGGTGCAACGTCACCCTTCCTGAGCTTAGGGAGAGGCAGGTGCAGTTGTTTTTTTATACTATATTCAGCCTATGGGCTGGGTGCTTATCCTACACCTTTACGCTGGGATTCTTTTTCATTTTTTCATTCACACTGCTTATTTCTACATTCCTTGGAATTGCAAGAGGACATTTTTTTCTTGTGCTTCTGGACTCTGTCCAATTACAGTTGTTTTCTGTTCTTTTAGAGCTCTTGAGTTTTTCCTTTACTAAATTCTTGTCATCTAGAGAGCACAAGAAGATAAGCTGGCATTCTGCCTTCTTAACTACACTGAGGTCCGCTGGGTCTCTTGTACCAGCCAGAACTATATGCCAGAGCTGGTGCCCCTTCCTTTCCACCTTCCTCTTCAGGTGACTGAGATAGGCTCTGGCTCTTACACCCGCTACCCTTGTGCTACCTTTAGGCCCAACCCTTAGTTCTACAAAGCCGGTAGTTGGATTTTGTTATGCTTATTACTGTGATCCTATATCCTTTTCCTATCCCTTTTGGCTATAGCTCCCTTTCTCTTTTTCTCTCCCACTTCTTTCTCTCCTGGCAAACAGAACTTAGGAAGGGAGGGGGCCAGCACTGGTTACTTGCCAGCATATGTATGTGATCTCACTACATCAGCCTCGTGGGCGGCACCAGTGTTGGTCCCTTCCTAAGCTGCAAAAGACTTTGCTTTGGGGTCCTGGCACCTCCGGCTTGGACCCACCAGTATGACTGAATGGTGAAGACATTCTGGAAGATCAAGAAATACGGTGAGTATGTAATTTTCATTTCCTTAGCCTATACCTGAAGTATTTTCTGTGACTGGACCTGACTGGTATGTGAAAGCAGGGTTTCAGATCCAGTGACCCCAGCCAGTCTCCCATTTGCAATACGGTATCACACTGAGCCCGGTGTTTCCATTCTGAACTTTTCCTTCTTTAAGTGTTTGTTCAGATATCTCACATCCAAAATCTTCCCTCTGGAATCAACTCTCACTCACCCTTCACCAAGCAACCTCTCTCCCCGCCTTCAAGCACCTACTTAAACTTTTACCTGTTGCTCCTTGCTCCTACTCCAATGCTCCCTAACTGCACTGCATTTCCAGCTGAGCTGCACTGTGGCCTTGTTCCCATGGACATTATATCTGAGTTTGTGTATATTATTGTACTATGATCATTTTGTTGTAACGTGGTATTTCTACCTGTATTGTAGTCTACTCCCCCACCCCCGGTTGCACCTGGAAATGAGCCTTGGCTCAGTGAGCCTTTCCCGGTCATCAGTTTTTAAATAAATAAATAAAATGAGTTCTCACTGTCAATTTTTCTTGTGGATCAGTAAATATCTGGCGAAAAGGCCCTTGCCCCATTGTGTGGCAGGTACTTTTCCCACTGCATTTGATTGCAGTAATTTCTCTACTTCCAGCTCCAACAAGATTTTTTCTTTTTGGGTATTAGGCTGAAAAAGCTTTGGCTTCTGTAGTTTGGGGAATTTTCTGAACTGCACGGACAGAACTTGACCCACTAATTCCAGGACCCACTTGTCTGTGGTGACTTTTGCCATTCCTGGAAGTAGTGGGATAGTCTTCTCCCCACGGGCAATTGATGGGTGACCTAGGTAGAGTTGTCAGGAGTTTGTTTCTGCTTTGGCTAAGGGTCTGGAGTTGTAACTGCATGCCTAGTGCCCCTTCTGCCCCTGCAACTAAAGTAACCTCTTGTGGAGGGTACTCATAGGAAATATAGCACGAGGAAATACTCCCTACCCCATCTCCCTTCCATAGCTCATCAACCTTTTCATGTAAGCCTCTATTTTGTCACTTGAAAAGGGATTACTTCAAAAGAAAATCCATACCTTTGGTCTGTGTTCTGGGACAGAATGGTAGTTCTAAGCCAGTCAGATCTTCTCAAGGCCACTGCATGGGCTATAACCATAAAGGCAGCGTCATATGTGTCCACTGCCATGTGGAACTGGTGCTTTATAGCATGCAAGACTGCTCCAGCTGTGCCAGCCATGTCCTGTGCTAAGTCACCAGTAGCTTTTTCACTCAGTGCCAATATGGAGTTCCATAGTGTGTTCTGGTACTGTGCTGTATAAACCAAGTAAGCTCCCTACCTGAAGAGCAGGGAAGCGGATGTGTAAGCTTGTTTGGCCATACTATCCAGTTTCTTTGGATCTTTCTGAGGAGGCTGGGAGGAGAGAGGCACTTTGGCCTTATCACACACCACAGTCTGGACCACTCCCACATGATCAGAGTGACAGTACAGATACTCAGCAAGGCATAAAATAAGCAGGTTCACATCACAATTTGCGACCCAAGATCAGAGAAAAGTGAGTCAACTTTTGGAATGATTAGCAGTCATTGCTAATCATTCTGAACTGGCCCTGGGTCCTTTAAAAATGCCCTTTTTGGCATTTGAGACCATGTTTCTTTCATTTTCTTTTGTTCCAGTTTTTCTGTCCTCTTCACCCGTGCCCCCTCCTGATTGACCAGCAATGTTCCTGCTCCCCCCACCCAGTCTCTGCACGGAGAAATGTTACAGCATCGTCTTGCAGCGTGACCTCAGGATAAGAGCAAGAGGTTCAGAAGCTCCAGCCGAGCAAAATTTAAGCAAGATAAGTTCCAGTTTCCTTTTTTTCAAAATTGTATTTTATTAGCACGTTGGTGGTGTCTGGTAATGAATTTCTTTATGTGTTTGCAGGAGAAGCCATACTGAGGAACAGAGGAGCCGTGGAGGCCGAGATGGGGACCAGAGAAGAGCTGCACAAAGCATTGTGCTGGGGCGAGCAGGCTACGTGATGCAGATTCAGCCGAACAACTGGAGCAGAGGAGCAGCATGCAGCTGAGCAGCCAATCAGGAGTCTCTACAAAAAACAAGTACAAACTTTTCAATTTATTGTCCGGAGAGCCTGGAGGAGTGAACTCAATGGAGGGCACACGGCAGGCAGTGGCATGACTGGGGGCGGATCTGGCAAGGCAGGCACTTCATGGGATGGGCCTGAACTGGTGGACAAACCAGAGAAGAAACAACAAGAAAGTAAATGTGAACTAAGTAATTACCCTGCTTGGCAGAGATGAACAGAGTGGTGTAAACACTCTTTATTTTGTGCCCAGCCCAATCGAATGCCATGACGGATCTTAAAGGGGAAAAATATCAAACTTTACTGTGCTCTTGCAAACTGTATGGGAACAGAAAACAAATAAGGATTGTGCCCTGGTTTTTCCAGAGAGTTCTGAGGGTAGATGAAACAAAGGGAAAAGTAACTTGTGTGACTAAATGTGCCCTGCTTAATTTGGCAGAGATAAAGGGACAACAGTGGTTAAACAGTCTCCTGCCCAGTTTTAAAATGTGCCCAGCCCTTATTGTAGCAGTGATGATGAGGGATGAAGCAAACAAACTGTGTCTTTTGACTTGCAAGTAGCAGAACATTTTTTGGGGGCAGAAGAATTGTGCCCTGGTTTACTCCATAGAGTTCTGTGAAGGGGAGGAAACAAAATAAACACTCATGACATTTCAGTAATGTACCCTGCTTTTGGCAGAGATGAAGGGGACAACAGTGGTCATGCTTGCACTGCCTGCTTTATTTTGTGCCCAGCCAACCCTTTTTATGTTGACTCGCGCTTGAGCATCAACCAACATATTGCATTAGTAGCAGATCTGGAGGTGCGGTCACTGTTGGGTAAATGCAGGGCACGCGTCAGGAGGAGCATCCTTCATTCCCCAATAAGGCAGCATGCAGGCGCCACACCAGCAACATATAATGTGGCAAGCACATCTAAGAAAAGGTCTGCTGCAATGAGAGCCAAGCTCGTCATGCAGTGGCACCTCCCAACGTGCCTTTCCTGGTGAAGTATTCTATAAACATGGTGGCAGTGACTGCCACCACCGCCTGCCACAGTGCCGACTTCGGGGGTGCCCTGACCCAGTTCATGTGCCAGCGGGGGGCCCCTCCCCATCTGCATAATGCCCCTCCATTTGTTGTGTGCCAAGGGGGGTGCCCAATCCCCCTCGGCTCTTGCCCCCCCTTTGGTATGTGCAGACGGGGGTTCCCAATACCCTGTCAGCTAGCCCCCCAAACACTCAGATGGCATGCTGGGAGCCCACCCAGTGTGCAAAATGTCCCTGTAAAAAAAAAAAAAAGTCCCGCAATGTTTTTTTTTTTAACCTGTAAAAGAAGAAAAATGTCCCTCGCGGTCTGTCCTGCTCTCTCCCCCAACCCGCGCCCACCCTCTACGCACCCTGCCTCCCCACACCTCCCTCACCCCATACTTACCTCCGGAGTCTGGAGTGATGATCTTCAGTGGACCGGGAATACGTCTGCACTCTTCAAAGCCAACCGTGAACTGGAGAAATGCCGGTAAGCTGTATAATGGCATAAATAGGGTTTTTTCAACTTTGGTGCATATCTCGGGCATTTTTTTGAATTTTTGCACCAAATTTTCAACATACTAACATACTAAAATGCCAGCAGAATAGGCCTAACGGTCTTTTGTATCTGCTCGTTTGATCAGCCCCCATCCTGGGAGCTGACCTTGCTGCTCCTCTCGCCTTCTCTGGCTTCTCCCTTCCCAGTTCTGGATATTCTCACTGCATTGGATTTTGCTTCCAGAACCCTTCCCCTGTACCCGTCCCACCCCCTCTTGAACCCCTCCACCATCTCTGCCTCCACCAGCCCCCTGGGCAGAGCATTCCATGGCTTCACCACCCTCTCAGTGAAGTAGCACCTCCTTCTTTCTCCCCTGAGTCTTCCCCCTCCAGCTTCCACCCATGCCCTCTAGTTGCCCCTTCCTCCTTCCTTCGAAGCACCCTGACTGCTCCTCCCCTATTTACCCCTTTCATGTACCTGAAGACCTCTATCATGTCCCCCCAGTCCCTTCTCTCTTCCAATGTGTACATATTAGCTCTTCGAGCCTCTCCCCATAGGTTGTGTACCCCAAGCCCCAAATCATAACATGGGGTTATTGCAGCCCCTCCTTATGAAATCAGTCACTGTCATGGTGTTATTCAGTCTGATTAACGAAATGACAGTGCCACTGTTCATGAGGTGGGTTCTCAAAAAGCCTATGTTGCAAATTTGGTGAAATAAATCAAAAAAATGACTGTTTTATGAGCGTGCATTGCGCAGTTTCCACACACACTTGTAACTTCATGAATTTGTAATATTTTCACTCCAGATTTTCAACATTGGCATTTTTCCACACCTCCTTATGAACAGTATAGCTGTAATTTTACATATCCTGGTCAAAATGTGTTTCTAGGGACATGGATATGTTGTTCATCCACACTGTCTGGCAGGTTCTTTGCCGCTTTAAATCTTGCCGGAAGGTCTTCAAGCTGGCTCCTCCCACCTACCCAGGTGGTAAAACTCTCGGCTCTGCCCCATGACGCCAGATCTTCCTTACCGCTTGGAAGCTCAGGTTCCCTCCTTAACGCTCTGCGTATAAGACTGGTTCCTAATTCTTCGAATCTTCGAAATTAAAAGTTTTTTGCTAAAAAGACTTTGGTCTTCTCTCCCTCGCGGCTGCGATGGACAAATCGACTCCCGGTTTCCGGAGATGCCCTTGCGGGCAGAAGATGTCTCGGACGGATCCGCACTCCACGTGCGTCTACTGCTTAGGCCTTGAGCACGACCCGCAGGCTTGCGACCTGTGCTCTTCTTTTTCGGCCTACGTCCTCGAAGACCGTGCTGCCCGTTTACAGCTGGGGTGTCCCGAGAAAAGATTTCCTCCGGTTAAGTCTAAAGAGGCCCGGTTGGCGGTGTCCTGCGCGCGGGCTCGGCGGATCAGCTCGAGCAGATGATCGCCGAAGAGGAGGCGGCTGGCCACTTACCTCGGTTGCAGCATTTGTCCCGCCTTCTCGTGCCTCGGATTCGGCTTCTTTTTAAGGAGCTTTGTCTGACCTCTCGACAAAAGGTGAGGGTCCAACTTCTTCTGGACCGTTTTCGGTCCCAAAGATAAAAAGTAAGTCTCACCATCGACGCTCTTGGGAGCGGGAAAGATCCCTCCCCAGTAGTCGACAGTCGACTTGGTCTACCCTCGGCCGCCACTGGCTTCACAGTGTCCCGTCAGGCCAGTTGATCGAGACTCCGCCGACGCTGTCGAGATTTTTCTCACCCTTGACGGGTTGTCGGCTGGAGTAGCTGAGAATCCCTCTCCTCGGTCCTCGGTGGAGTTGAGGAACCTGGCTTGCTCGCCTGTGCCTCGGTTCCGGAGCCTTCAGTGGAATCTTTCTGAACCGAGGGAGTGCCGATTCCCGACACCTCCCCGCACCGTCCTCGGCCTAGCCGAGGTTCTCAGTCTCGGTCTCGGACGTCTTCGCGGTCCAGCCGATCTTGCCACCATAGGCGGTCTCGGTCTCAGCACCGCGGCAAGCGGCGCCGCCGCTCTTTCTCTTCCTCCTCCTCGGATGAGGGGAGACTTCAGTGCAAGTTACGTCGGAGGTATGAGGAACTCATGTGGCAACAGCTCCTTCTGACCAGGAATAAGCCGACCCAGTCGTCTTCCCTGGCCATTAAGTGGCTGTCACTGGAGCGACCGAAACAACCCCTCATTGTAGCCGAGGAGCCTGTTTCAGGCCGGTTGTTCGGCAAATTCCAGCTGCCCCACCGATTCTGGTGGAACCTCCGCCTCCACAGCCGTTATTTGGGGCTCCGACCAAAAATTCTCTGTCGGCTCAGGGACTGCCCCATAGGCTGTCTGTCACCCTCACTCCTGATAAGCCTCGGCAGGTGGAGGGTGGCTCAGGCCCGAGGCAGCTCTTTGAGGACTCTTCCAAGTCCGAGGATGATTCCTCCCTTTTCTCCAAGCGAATGGACTTGGAGTCCTCAGGAGGACAGTAGGTGGGCGATAGCCCTTCGTCCTTCCTAAGATTGCTTCGGCTCATCTCTGAGTCCACCGGGATGAAGCTCTAACCCGTTTCTAAATGGGCCAGGTATCCCCTCATGGAGATTCTGGACCGAGGGGATTCCCCTACGGAGGCCTTTCTGGTGGCCGAGGCCATAGTGGGCCCGGCCTTGGAGCTTTGGCAGTGCCCTGCTTCCTGCCCTGCGCCTTCGGCCAGGATGGCCAGGAAGTATGCGGTCCCTACCGGTTCCCTGTCCGGTTTTTCGGAACACCCCTCTGCTGAGGGGTTGGTTACCGACAGCGTTTTCCAGCACGCCGGGAACGCCAGGGATGTGGACAAACCTCCCGACAAGGAATCCAAGAAATTGGATTATGCCGGGTGAAAAGTCTATGCTGCATCCTCTCTCGGCCTTCGTCAGGCCAGTTCGGCCGTCCTCATGGCACATTTTTCTCATGCCCTGTTGGGCTCCCTGGATGAGGTCGTCCCTCATCTTCCCGCGGATCTGCAGACTACGGTCAGGCAGGTGCGGGACCAGGGCAGGGCAGTGGCCAAACAGCAGCTCCAGACTGCTTTAGACATCGGGGACTCATGTGCCAGGTCCGTGGCGGCTGCAGTGGCCATGCGTCGTCGGGCTTGGCTGAGGATATCCACCTTTACTTCGGATACCCAGAACAAGTTGGCGGACGTTCCCTTTTTGGGGACTGACCTCTTCGGCCCTGGGGTGGAAGGTCACCTGCAGAGGATTGAGAAGTCCAATGCTACCTTGGACTCAGTCTCTTCCACTCAGAAGGACAAAGGCTGCAAGCCTCAGCCTAAGCCCTTTCGTCCTTCTGTGCCCCCGGTGCGCCCGGCCCAGCAATGTCAGGGCCAGCAGGCTTGGGCTTGGCATCCCAAACCCAAGCCGTCGGCTTCCTCCAACAGGAAGCAGGGAGGTAAAGGCCCAGGAGGTCCCTTGGCTGGTCCCTCCTCCAAGCCTGCCCAGTGACGGGCTGAGGGGTGTCGCCCCCATCCCGTCACCTCACCCCTAGTTCCCCCGTGGAGGCAGCTCCATTTCACTTCCTTTCCACCTGGTCCATTATTACCATGGACAGGTGGGTACTGAAGGTGGTGGAAAAGGCCTGCCTCCTAAGTCGAGCAGGCCCGCCCTTCAAGCCGTCGCACCTCGGGGCCTCGGGAATCCGAGCTCACTGTCGGCTCGTCGGGCCGACATCGCCTCCTCCTCCAAAAAGGAGGTGATCAGGAGGTAGCGATCCCCTCAGACCTGGGTTTGTGTCCAGGTACTTCCTGGTTCCGAAACGGACAGGGGGCTGGCGCCCCATTCTCGATCTACACGACCTGAACAAGTTTCTAAGGTCTCGAACCTTCAGGATGGTCACTCTGGTGCAGATAATACCATCTCTGGAACACGGCATGTGGTTCTGCTCTCTGGACCTGCAGGACACGTTCTTTCACGTCCCTATCCGTCCGTCACATCGGAGATTCCTTCGCTTTCAAGTGGAGGGATCCCTCTTTGAGTTCCGAGCCATGCCCTTCGGCCTGTCTTCAGCTGCCAGGGTCTTCACCAAATGCATTGCAGTGGTGACAGCTTTCCTGCAGAGCCAGGGGGTCCAGGTGTACCCTTACCTGGACGATTGGCTGATAGCAGCCCCCTCCAGACAGGAGGTGGAGCGGTCCAGAGATCTGGCCCTCCAGGTTTGCTCTCAAGTCGGCCTTCTCATCAACGAGGCCAAGTTGGAACTCGAGCCGAAGCAGGTGATTCTGTTTATCGGGGCAGAGCTAGACTCTCTTCGAGCCAGAGCACGGCTCCCGGTGGACAGGGCCGAGGTTCTTACCTCCTTTGCCCAATCATTTCTGGTTGGGCAATCGCGCCCTGCCCAGGACTTCCTGCGCCTCCTGGGTCTCATGGCGGCCTGTACCAGCGTGGTCCGTTGGGCACACTGGCACATGCGCCCCCTTCAGTGGGGTCTGGCCAGCCAGTGGTCACAGCGCTGCGATCCATTGGACCAGCTAGTGATGGTGACCCAGGAGATGTGGAACGCTCTCTGGTGGTGGACCGTTCCATCTCATCTGCAGGAGGGCATCCTGTTTGTCCGCCCCGAGCCAACAGTCTCTCTATCGACCGATGCCTCTCTGATGGGTTGGGGTGCCCATCTGGGGGAACGCAGAGCGCACGGCCTCTGATTCCCACGGGAGTCCCGATGCCACATCAACCTGCTGGAGCTCCAAGCAGTCCACCTAGCTCTCACGGCCTTTGCTCCGTTTCTCTGGGGTCAAGTGGTCCGAGTCCAGACGGACAATACCACGACCATGTACTACCTAAACCGCCAGGGCGGGACACGTTCCATGCTTCTATGCAAGGAAGCTCTCCACATTTGGTCACTCATGCGCAGCCTGGAGGCCGATCTCCTAGCCATTCATGTGGCAGGAGCCTCCAACACCCTGGCCGATGCCCTGAGCCAGATAGGGGCTGCATCTCACGAGTGGTCTCTCCTGCTGGAGGTAGTACAAGATCTGTTCTCCCACTGGGGCACACCTCAGGTGGACCTGTTTGCCTCCAGGGAGAACGCGAAGCTGAGGCTGTTTCATGCCCGCCCCCCTCAGCAGGGCTCACTGCAGGGGGATGCCTTCTCGAGGCTGTGGACCCCGGCCTCTTTACGCTTTTCCCATTTCCTTGATCCACAAGGTGCTTCTCAAGGCAAGGAGGGACAAGATGCAGGTGATTCTGATAGCCCCAGACTGGCCCCGCCAGTTCTGGTACCCAGATCTCCTCAGCCTCAGCTCCAGGCTCCCGAGGCAGCTTCCAGCTCGCCCAGACCTGCTCTCAGTCAATCAGGGGAAGGTGTTCCATCCGGACCTTCAATCCCTGCACCTGACGGCCTGGTTCCTGAGCGGCTAGAGTTCCAGGCCTTGGGTCTTTCCGACGAGGTCCTCAATGTTGTTGAGGCGTCCCGTAAGGAGTCGACCAGGAAATGCTATGCCTTCAAATGGAAGAGATTTTCCATCTGGTGTCAGGGCAAGGGCTTGGACCCTTCCTCCTGTTCTTTGGCAAGCATTTTGGACTATTTATGGTCCCTTTCTAGTCAAGGGCTTAGGTCGACGACCCTAAAGGTGCACCTGGCAGCCATCTCTGCTTACCGGGCGCGGGCCGGGGAGCAGTCGGTGGCACAGGAGAAGGTGGTTTGGCACTTTTTCAAAGGCCTTGATCACATTTCCCCTCCAGTGCGAGAACCTCCACCTCCGTGGGATTTACTGCTGGTACTGGCAAAGCTCATGGGCAAGCCACTTGAACCAATGCACAGGTGTGAACTCTCTCACCTGTCATGGAAGACCGCCTTCTTGGTGGCTATCACGTCAGCCAGAAGGATGGGAGAACTCCAGGCACTCTGCATTGAGTCTCCTTACCTGGTCTTCCACAGGGACAAGGTTGTCCTGCGCCCCCACCCGAAATTCCTTCCGAAGGTGGTGTCGGAGTTTCACCTTAACCAGATGTTGACTCTGCCGGTGTTCTACCCCAATCACACCTCGGAGGCCGAATACAGGCTCCATACTTTGGACCCTAGAAGGGCGCTCGCTTATTATAAGGAGCGCACGGCTGAAATTCGGGGAGAGGTTCGCCAGCTGTTTGTCACCTACGCTGAAGCCGCACCTGGCAGACCTGCAACCAAGCGGACGATAAGCAGGTGGGTCACCTCCTGCATAGATCTCTGCTATAAGTTGGCGGGCATGGAGCCTCCCAGAGGGATAAGAGCTCATTCTACCTATCATACTGCTGCATCGGTGGCTGCTTCCAGGGACATCCCTATCCAGGAAATCTGCAGGGCTGCTACCTGGAAGTCAGCACACACCTTCATTACCCATTACCACATCGACCTTGAATCACACCAGGATGCTGGTTTTGGGGCCTCGGTTCTCCAGTCTTTATTCCCTAAGTGGGGGGTGTGCGTCTTGCCTCCCTCCTCCCGGAGAACTGCTAGGAGTCTGCCAGACAGTGTGGATGAACAACATATCCATGTCCCTAGAAATACAGGTTACTCACCTGTAACAGGAGTTCTAGGAATGGTATATGTTGTTCATCCATATGACCCACCCGACCTCCCCGGCTTCGATGCACAACCTGAGCTTCCAGCGGGTCAGATCTGGCGTCATGGGGTGGAGCCAAGAGTTTTACCACCCGGGTGGGTGGGAGGAGCCAGCTTGAAGACCTTCCGGCAAGATTTAAAGCGGCAAGGAACCTGTGTGTGGATGAACAACATATACCATTCCTAGAACTCCTGTTACAGGTGAGTAACCTGTATTTTCGCACTTCCAGCGCAGAATACCGCAGTCGCTCTGCAAAATCAGTTTTCAGGACAGTTTGAGAAAATGACAGTGACACTGTTCATGAGCAGAGGTCCTAAAATGCGTATGTTGAAAATTTGGTGATAAAAGTCCATAAAATGACTGTGTTACAAGCATGCGTTCTTTGTCACAGTCACAATGCATGCCTCATGTCACAGTCAAGAGGCAGTATAGCACAGTGGTTTAAGGCTCTGAGCTGCAAATCTGGTGACATCCAGCAGACCAGACCTGGGTTTGAATCCCACAGCTTCCACTTGCATACTGTGTGATCCTGAGTAAGTCACTTAACTTCCCTGTGCTCCCAGGTCGCTCCTGTAAAAAAGCTTTCAGCTTAGTGTGCTACTCCTGGTTAAACAACTAAATAAAACAAAATAAAAAAAGTTTCCTCATAAGCTTGTAACTTCACAAATTTGCAATATTTTCATGCCAGATTTTCAACTCTGGCATTTTTTCACACCTCTTTATGAACAGTACAGCTGTCATTTTTCACATCCTGCCCAAAATGTGTTTTCACACCTGTGGCGAAGAATGGCATGGTCACTGTGGAAAATCAACTCTTGGAACAGATTGACAAAACCACAGTGCCACTGTTCATGAGGGGAGGTCCCAAAATGCTTATGTTGAAAATGTGTCTCTTCAGGGTGGGGGTGAGGTTGGCATCAGTTCAATACTTCACTGCCATTCCTATTATGCCTCTCTAACTCCTGCACTACCAATGCCAATGCCAGCGAGACAACATTCGGCATTGACAAATGCTTGTTTGCAGCAGTGATGATGATTAGAATTGTGCCCTGTTTTTTCCAGAGTTTTCAGGGGAGAGGAAACAAAGAAGTAAATAAACTGTGTACAAGTCAAGTGCCCTGCTTTGGCAGAGATGAAGGGGACAACTAAAACAAAAATACTTGCTTGCTGCTCTGCTGCCCTGGGGAAGTTGTAACTCTGAAGTGCCCTGCCCATCATATGGCAGAATCCTGAGGGGACACTTCAAGTAACAATATATAAGACACTTAGTCCTGCTGCCAGCTGGCTTTGCTGTGCAGCGAACTTTGGGGAAGTTTCTGGAAAGCGTGTGCTCTGCCTATGCAGAGATCGGGGACAAGTGCACAAAACGATGCCCTGCTGCCAGCTTTTCTGCAGCAGTGAACTTTGGGGAAGTGTTTTTTGCACAACTCTGAAACTTGCAAGTGTGTGTCCTGCCTATGGCAGAGAGCAGAGACAAGTGTAATACATGAAAACTACTTGGGGGAGCCACAGGGAGTCACAAGCAAATCTGTGGCTGCCATTTATCTTGTTTTTCAGTACAGAGTTAGCCAGATCATTATAGTACTTGATGTGTTAAGCGCACAGCTTGACAGAGTCTTGTTCTGCTAACTTCAAACTTTTTAATAATTGCAGTCTAACATGGCTGGCAGAGTAAAATTAGTAACTGCAGAAGGATGGTGCCAAAATTATGATCCAGACAAAAACTGGCTACAGATAAGCAGTGAGGGAGACTGTGCAGTGTGTACTAGTTGCAAATTGTGCTGTCAGTATAAAGATGAGCTACGTGGATTGAGGAACTTCAGTGAGGCTTTAATTGCAGGGATAACAGGGCCCCAGCTAAAAGCTGACACCATCCAGAAACATCTTCAGACAAAGCAACACAAGAAAGCTCTTAACATTTAGAAATTTGGTAAAGCATGGTCACTTCTTGAAATATATCACCATACCGCAATTGGTAAGTTAATTGGGGGGGGTAGGAGGATTGGACCCAGAACTAAATAATTTTAATTTATTTGCAGGGAGAGCTTTCAGTAATGCAGAGGAACAGCATACAATGGTTCTAGGCAGGCTGATGGAGATCCTGTATATGATGGCCAAAGAAGACATCCCTATTAAAAAGTTTGAAGCGATAGCAGAACAAGAGAAGCGCCATGGAGTTCATTTGGGCAATAAATACATTAACGCTGTTAGCGGGAAAGAGCTGACAATGTGTATTGGCAAGAACCTAGAGGAAAACCTGCTGACAACTGTAAAAAATGCTAATTATTTTGCAGTTCTTATGGATGATAGTACTGATAGTAGTGTAATTGAAAAGCAACTGATTTACATAATTTATGTTAATCCCAGCAATGGTCACATGGAGACTAAATTTTTACAAATGAAAGCAGTATCAGATGGCACAAGTGAGGGACTCAAAAATCTCCTCTTGCACATTCTTGAAGAGAATGGCCTTAATATAAAAAAAAATGGTTGGGTTTGGGGCTGATGGGGCAGCTGTCAACATGGGTGTAAGATTGGGTCTTGCTGCACTTTTATTTAGTTTTATTTTTATTTATTTGCTTTTGTTAACCAGGTAAGCACTCTAGACATCCAAGTGCCTATTTTGAGGTGTGACCCGGGAGGGTTACAGAGTACAGGGGAAACATAATACAGAGTCGAGGTATCATACAAGAGCCACAGGCTCTGACAAGTGGGTGGTACAGCTTATGATACAACAGGCTTTAAAATGGTCAGGTAGGCAGTGTAGCAACAAGTTACATAACAGCATTGAGAGGTAGGATAACATCAAATAACAACACAAAAGAGAATAACATCAAAATTATTGAAAGTACAAGTATGTATTTGCATGACATGAACGCCTATAATGAGAGAGAATGAAAAAACATAATGCAGAAAAGAAGCAGGTACTGATATGACAAGATCGCCTCTCCAACAGGAGGGCGGAAAGTGCCTTATGCTGGTTATCAGCAGAGATTTAACAGCGGTCAGTGAAACTGCTCACAGGACAGCTCCCTCAGAGAATCGGGGGGATGGAGAGAGTACGCTGGGTCTATATAGTACATAGACAGGCAGAGGCAGTTCTGAGGAAGCTCCATAGGGATGTTTTGACACAGGGATGGGAGGTAGAGGCACGAACTAGGGCAGGAAGGGAGTTCCACAGTCTTGGCGCGTAGACGGAGAAGGCCCGGTCACCTGTGAGGGTGCGGGTCTTAGGAACCAGGCAGACTGTGCAGCACTGGATCTTAAGTGGTAGGCAGGAGTTTCATGTTTCAGGGGAAGGGCGGGTGTAGAGGGAGTGGCCGTTCTAACTATGTTATCTACAAAGTTGCCAAGGACAAAGGCGCGGTGCTTTTCAGGGAGGAGCCACTCCAGCCATGAGTAGAGCTCACAGCGATGCATAAGGCGAAGGGCAGAGAGTGTGAAGCAGCATATATTGTTATAAGCAGTGTCCCATTTCGCAAGGCTAGAGTTCGGGACTGGGGCAAAGGCAACGAGCCCATAACAAAGCATGGGAAGAGTATCCCCCTGGCTATAGTGAGTCGAGCGGCCAGGGTGAGGCAATCTTTGGCTCTGTAGGCAAGGCCGAGCTTGCCATTCATGGCTTTACATACATTCCGAAGATGCGTGGTGAGATCCAGTTGTGGATCAAGGGTAACTCCTAGATACTTGACGGAGTCGATGACCAGCAGGAGGGAGCCATTTGCTTCATAGATAGTTAGAGGCACCAGGCAGGAAGAAGTTTTGGCCACAGAGCCAAAGAGCATGGCCTGGGTCTTCTTCAGGTTGATGGTAAGCTTGCGGCCCTCAAGCCAGTTCTGGATAAGATCGAAGTCGGAGTTAAGCCGGGAGTTGATGTTAGTAATATCCTGAGAACTGGTCAGTACGACGAGGTCATCCACGTATAGAGTTGGGTGCCCGTGGGCTGCAGCAGAGGGCAGTTCATTAATAACAGGGAACACAAAATGGGTCCGAGGACGGATCCCTGGGGGAACCCACAGGTAACTGGGGAGAGGACAGAGAGGGTGTGATTGAAGCAGGTGTATTGCTGCCTACCCACAAGATAGTTGGAGAACCAGGCAAGGGCTCGGTGGGAGAATCCGAGAGAATGCAGAGTGGAGTGGAGGAGGGAATGGTCAACCTGATTGAAGGCCTTAGAGAGATCGACTAAGATGACACTGATCAGTTCGCCTTGGTCAGTCGTGGACCTGATCTCAGAGGTAACATGGCAAGTGCAGTCGAAGTACTGTGCCCTTTTCTGAAGCCATGCTGAGCAGGGGAGAGAACAGCATAACCCTGGAAGTAGTGGGAGAGTTGTGAGGCAACTGCCTTTTCAAGGAGCTTACAGGTAGCAGAGAGTATGGCGATGGGGTGATAGTTATTAATATCTTTGGGGTCACCTTGTTTGTAAACAGGGACAACCTTGGCAACCTCCATACAGCAGGGATGATCCCTGAGATGAGAGAGGCATTAAAGATAGGAGCGACTGGCTAGGCAAGGAGGGGAGCCCCCAAGCTAAGCAGCTTTGGTTCGAGGCTGTCGTGTCCAGCTCCCGTGTGGTGGGAGAGACCAGCTAGGAGTTCCTGGGTCTCTCCAACTGAGATCTGTTTGAGGTAGAAGGGCAGTCGATGGGAAGGGTGCCCACTCTGTGGTTTAGGGACAGAGAGTTGGGAAGGAGGAGGAGCAGGCAGGTCTGAGAACATGCAGTTAAAAGCAGTGGAAATAGATTGGGGGTTATTACAGTTGGTCCCCCCGATATGCATGTCGGTGAACTGTTCCTTGGCAGACCCTCCGACAAGGTTTTTAGCATTTTGTTTTATGGGAAGACCTACAGTGGTTGGTTGCTGTTCATTGTTTCTCTCACCGATTAGGACTGGCCATGAAAGATGCTTTGGATAATATCTATTTCAATGAAGTTTCAAACTTTCTGACCCAGCTGTTTTACCTCTATTAGGAAAGTCCTAAGTGACTTAGAGCGCTGCGGTCCCTTGCCCAGGCAATGAAGATGTCAGTTGAAAAGCCCAAGAAGGCCCATGGCACACATTGGGTGCAGCATAAACTTCTTGCCACCCAGACTGTTACCAAATCATTGCCCGTAATCACTGCCCATTTAGAATCTATGGCCGCAGACCCAACTCATGATCAGGCCAAAGCCAAGGGAGTGTTGCCGATTTTGATTACATTCCAAATGGTTGTTCATCTTTTGTATTTTGAACAGTTGCTTCCACCACTTGCCAGGTTCTCACTAGCACTTCAGAAAGAAGTTGTTGAAATGCCAGAGGTACTTAGCTCTGTTGAAACGATAAGAAACACTCTTGACCATGCTAAGCAGAGTGGCCCCATAGGTGGCAGTGAACTTGACATTCTCTTAAAAAATGGGTCAGATGTTCTTTCAGGAGCATGTCCTGAAATCACTTACAAGTGTGTAAAATTAACACATCTAAGTGCTCAATCATTCAAACTTTTAAACAGCAATGTAAGAAATACATTACAAATATTGAGAACTGTTGTGAACAAAGGTTCGGGTTGAATGATGAAAGTAGTATCTATAGCCGTCAAAAGTGTTAGATACCAGACTTTGGCCAGCAGCCCGGAAGGAACTGGAGCTGTATGGTAACAGTGACATCACTGAGGTACAGTAACTGACCATTTTTCAGCTCTTTTGCAGCCTGACTGTGACATCAATCAAGTGCTTGCAGAATGGCAAGCGTTGAAGATTTTTGCTCAAACCAATTTCATCAATAATATGTCTGCCTCTGCTATCTGGTCAAAGCTGGCATGTGATTTCCAAAATTCTTATCCAAATCTGTTGAAGCTTGTCAATGTGTTGAGAGTATTTCTTGTGTCTAGTGCAATTGTAGAAAGGTGTTTTTCAACTATGAACAAAGTAAAAACTGACTGGAGAGCAAGTCTGGCAGAGGATACTGTAGAAACATTGATTCGCATTAAAAAGTAGGCCCCCCCTCCAGCTGAATTCAACCCAAACAAGCCTGTAGACATATTTTTAGTGCTAAACCAAGACATCCTGGTGATTTGGCAGCTGTGGATGGTGACCACCCCCTGGTCCCCCCCAAAAAAACTGGCCAGAATAACTGGCTACACGCCTAGTGGAGAAAAGTAGCAACAGTCCTTGAGGAAGTTTATGGTCAATCACTGTCCTAGATGGAGTAGTTTTAATGGGGCGGGGGGGTTCATTTTAATTGTCATGACTTACAATCACTTCACGATTTCACAAATTCATGGTCTGCTTTGACAGACATCATTCTTTACTGCTCTTAAAATGTATTTGTGCTGCTGCACAATTGCTGTATTCTGATTCTGATGGCTAAATAAAACAGTATCAATCTCAGAAACTTGTGTAAATGTATATTTTATCAAAATAGAGCAAGATAAGTAGATTTTATGGTTTTTTGAGCAAAAATATCAATTTTTGGTAATTGCTAATCAACTTCAGTTAACTGCTAATCATTTCTTACTTTGATTAGTGAAGGCCGCTAATCAAGTCTCCAACATTAATTTATGCCTTGATCAGCACCCTGTCTATCCACCTGACACTTTTTTAAATTTTCTTTTCAATGGCAGCTGCTGAGGTGGGTGCTGACGTGACTTGGTTTGCTGCTTTCTTTTGGGGATGTGTGGATGGAAAGAAGCAGCTTCCTTGTGGAGGCTAATCCCATCATATCCATAAACTCTACTTCCTCTTTATCCTCCTCAGTTTTATAGGAGGAAATGTTGAGGGTTGTTTACTATATGCTTTACAAAGGTATAGTGAGGGATGCAGTCCTCTAAAGGCCTAGGAGGGGAACCAAATTCCTGCTCAGGGGAACCATCTGATTCTATGGATTCTCCTTCCTTCCTTCTCCTCTTCATAGTTTATTTCAGCCTCTTCCTCCTCAGGCATTTGAAATTGAACCAGATCCTAGGGAGGGGCAGGCATATTAATAAAATTTCCCATAACCTGAAAATACTGGAGAAATTGCCATGTCCTCTAGTTAGGGCATTTCTTTTAAGTCATCTGGTGGCTCCTTTCCTTTTTCAGGATTAGAGACAGAGGCATGTATTTTTTTTCTTTGTAGGCACTGTTTCTTGTGTCTGCTCAGCCACTCTTTTATTTTTACTGGATTCAGAGCTCCCCCTTTCAGACACTCTGTTTTCTGTACCATTTTAGCAGCTTTATCTTTCTTATCTGACCCCTTTGACAGGCACTGCAGCTTACTTTGAGGGGCTGAACCTTCATCCAAGCCTTTTTGGTGATGCAGAGGCAAACTGAGAAGCCATTAGATGTCTCTCTTTTTAGCCCTTTTCTTTTGTGTTGTAGGGCAAAACTTTTAACAGAGTTTATAATTCATAAAGTCACGGTCTGGACCTAGGCACTTTAAACAAAGCTTGTGTCAGTCTGCCTTTGCCAGGAGCTGAAAGTGAATAGAACAATTTTTAAAGCCTGTAGGTCCTGTCTTCTTCTTAGGTCTGTCAGTCATGCCAAACACTGGGAACCTAAAAGAATTTCCAGTTCCCAAATAGAAAAAAATCTGTTTAACAGTAAGCCTAAATAATTATAACAAACTCTGTCCAGAGCCAAAAGGGCTGCAGCTAAGGAATTTGGGGTAAAAATATTGAAAATGTGTTTTTTAATAGTTTTACACCAAATTTTCAACATAGCCTTGTTATGACCCTGCCTCATGAAGAAGGGCAGAAAAAATGTTCAACTCCTGCCAAATGGTGATTTTGTGCAGGAACTGCAAAATCAACTTTGAGGACACAAAAACACATTTTGGGCAGGAGCTGAAAAATAACAGCTGTCACATTCATAAGGTGCTGTAAAGATATGGCTATGTTGTAAATTTGGGGTAAAAATATAAAAAATGATCAAAGCTTGAGCCTGCATTTGCAAAATTCAATGTAGGCTCATAACTTTGTTGTTTTTTAATATTGTTACACCAAATGTTCAACATAGACATTTTATGACCCCACTTTATGGACGGGGCAGAAAAAAATGTTCAGCTCCTGCCCAAAAGGGCACAGGGACCAAAATCACCTTTTGGTCTGTGAAAAAACATTTTGGCCAGGATTTGAAAAATGACAGCTGTCACATTCATGAGGTGCTGTACAGATATGGCTATGTTATAAATTTGGGGTAACATTATTTAAAATTACCACAAAATCACCTTTCAGGACAGATTTGCCTAATGACAGTGTCATTGTTCATGAGGTGGGGTCCCAAAAAAGGTATGCTGACAATCTGAGTCAAAAATGTGAAAAAAATGGCCAAGTTATGCCATTAAAGAGCTGGTGACATGTTCAGGAGAACTTTAACAAAACATAATATTTGGGCACTGTTCAGCTTGTATTTCCCATTAATTCTGTATCCCCCCCCATTATTTAGTAGGGAGGTCATTTGCATGAAAACAGGATATTTACTTCTGGAGAGTTCTCTATTCCTGCTGCTTTCTCCCTACTTAAAGTCATAGAGCACTGCTTGTGACCACACAGTTGCTCCAATGGCAACAGATTGTGATGTCACAACAGAGGATTATGACCGGAAGTAAGGAGTAAGCTACAGAGGCAGATGAACTCATACGAACTGTAAGTAACAACACTCATATATTTCTACACATTTCTTTAGCAATAAATTATGGGAAGGAGAAATATATAAAATATAAATGAAATGCAAGCAGAATTGTACCTAATTGTTATTTTTTTTAAGTTTTCTATGAGGCCTCAGTAGCTTTTTAAGTTCAAAACATCATTGAAATAAATTGACCCGCTTACCTGTTTCTTCAGTTTGCAGTTTGGTTTTGAAGAGTGAAGACGTGTCTATGGTCTAAAGAGGATTACGGCGTTGGACCCCGATTGGGGGGGGTGCAGAGTGGTGGGTGCTGAGTGGGAGGATCAGGTGGGGGGACGGTAACAATGAAAAAGACATTGATGGATGGCTTTCTTTTTTTTTTTCGACTTCTTTTTTATCCGCTCCTGCTGTCCCTTCCAATCACCACTCCTTCCATCCTGCAAGGAATGACGACCCCCCAACCTCTGCCGACCAGCTTGGTCTGCCCCTAGAGTGCCACACTGCCATTGGGGGCCTTTTTGATGGCCTGGATTACCCCCCGGGTGGGTCGAGGAGAGAATCCCCTTCCCCCCCTTCCCCCTGCGGCATCTGCACATTGGGGTCTGCCCCTGGTCGGAGGGTGGTAAGGCCAGCTCCGGAGGACTTTATCCAGGTGACTGGAGGGAATTTTCCTCTGAGTAGCTTCCCCCCCTTAATCCCGCCCTCTGAGATGCCGGTGCAGAGAGTCTGCATTCTGACGCATGCTCCTCTCAAGTGCCTAACGACGTCCCCCCTCCCCGGCTCCAGTAGATGGAGTTGCCGTGCCCTTCGAGAGTTGGTGCATCCACCGACCCTCTCCGGATGTCAGGCGCTCCAACGCACTCCTGGCATCCCACCCTGAGGGAGGAGAGCATCCGTTGGGACGCTCCATCCTCCCTCCCCCAGCCGACCCCCAACGATCCGGGTCCGTTTCCAAACCTAGGTCACCGGCATAGCGTGAGGTGTGGCGTCCAGCGCCTCAACCCTCAGCACCACTGGGCCAGCTGGATGGTTTTCTTTTTATAGGTTAAGGAAAAAACTGGACTGAGGCATGGCCTTTGTGACACTGGTGGATTGGGCACCCCCAGTGTCACTGTTATGTTTCGAGGGGGGTTGCTGCATGCTGAGAGGGAGGGTCAGGTGGGGGAGGAAAAAATATATATATAACCCCCCCAAAACAAATAACCATGCATGCATGGTAGTGGAGGGGAATCACCATCACGACACTGGGGGATTGGGCACCCCCAGTGTCACTGTTGTATTTTTTTGGGGGGGTAAGTGCTGAGAGGGAGGGTCAGGTATGGAAGGGAAAAAATATATATAAAAACACCCCCCAAATAAATAACCGTGCATGTGCAGTAGTGAAGGGGGTTAAAAAAACGAGGATTGCTGATTGGGACACTGGGGGATTGGGCACCCCTACTGTTACTGTTGTGTTTCTGGGGTGGGTGCTGAGAGGGAGGGTCAGATGGGAAAATCAAGACGAGGTTGGTCATGGTGGAACACGGAGCAGTCCGCTGTGTCCAAGATGGCCACAAACAAGCACTACACATGGGCGACTACTTGCACTTGTGCAGTAGAGTTCAGCAGCCATCTTGGACATGGCAGACTGTGCTGTGTTCCGCTGACTGAAAAATAGCATTGTGCGACCAATAATGGACAGTGCAGAGTGCTTCACAGATGTGGAGGTGACTGTGATGGAACTCCACGCTGTTGTTTGGTCAAGAAAATCTCCCTTTTTTGTAGCAAGAGGTCTGCATGGCTCCGCCCACCGCAGCCCTTAAAAGGGGCTATTTTGTTGAAAAATGTGGCTTGGTTCCTTAAAACAAGAATCGTGATATAAGTATCATCTTGGAAGAGGTTATCCAGTTGAAAAATGAAGTAAGAAATGTCTAGAAAAATGGAACTGATATAAAGGAAGTTAAAAGCCACAAAGCAGTTACACAAAATATGTTTTTATTTTTAAATTAGAACACAGTATTGTGGTTCCCTAAAGGTGGTAACTGTGTCAAGAAACAGCCTTTTCCAGTTCCTAGGAAACAATCAGAAACCAGAGAAATTACCAAAAACTACACAAATTAACCAAAATAACACACTAACACAGAGTATCAAAAATTTACTGAAATATTTTTACACTGTATAAATAGTAAAACAATAAACTGTAAACCAGACAAAAGTGATGAGGTGACTTTGGGGGGGGGGACTGTTCTCTTCAGTGGAGAAATAAATCTGATGTTGGAAGGCTAGGGGGAGCATGACCACACAGCAGAGTTTGAATTTTGTTCTAAAGTTCCATCATTAGCATTCAGTTCTAAAACTTTGGGGCTGCTCATTCCTGGAGAATAACTACTTTTGTTAAATATAAGTGAGGGATTCCTGGAGTCTGAATGCAAGGTCATGCACCTAGGGAAAAAAACAAGGACAGAGTACTAAATGGGAGGGGTTAAGCTGAGCACTACAGCAGAGGAAAGGGACCTAGGGGTCATTATTAGTGACTCCCTCAAACAATCAAACCACTGTAACAAGACCTATAGTAAGGTTAATAGGATGCTGGGATGTACTAGAGGGGGCACTGACAGCAGGAAAAAGGAGGTACTGCTACCTCTATATAGGTCAATGGTGATGCTGCACCTGGAATACTGTGCTCAGTTCTGGAGTCCTCCCCTAAGGAAGGAGAAGGACAGGCTGGTGACAATGCAATGCAGGGTGATGAAGATGATTCAGGGCCAACACGGCAGATTGTACAATGATCATCTCAAGGCACTGAACATGTACCTAATGGAGACCAGTTGAGAGTGGGATATAATAGAAACTTTCAAGTTCCTGAAGGGACTAAATAAGGTAGTAGTAGTAGTAAATATCTTTATTTTTGAACAGGATGAAATGCTTAGGACCCAGGAGCCCTATTGACTAGATTGTCCCATGGTAGTACTTATTTTTGGCTCTACGATGCTGGTTCGACAATAATTTTGTCGATGGGCATCATAACGATGGAATTTATGTCGAACACAAATTGTGGTCGACATAAATCCCGATGGTCTCCCAGTCCATTTTTCTATCGGGGGGCTTTGCCCCAGAACCCCCCCATGTAGGGAGCTCTGCCCCCACACCTCCCATTCTAATTACAATCAACTCCAAGTCAGAGTTGATTCAGGGAGGGGGTGCAGGACCGGGAGACAGTGTGCCCTTGTCTCAGGTGCACCAACACAGTGACCTGTTGACGAACTGTTGACTTTGTCAACAGCAACGTAGGTCACTGTGTTGGTGTCATGTCGGGGGGTTATATCCTTATTTTGTTACTTAATAACAAAGACATAACACACAATGTAAGGCAGTGCATTTAACAATAATAAAAAAAACTCTACAACTTCTCAGTCAATCGATCGGAACAAAGTCCACTTAACTGCACAAAGTAACTTAAAAATAGTTACATTCATGTTGCATATTCTCAATGATTTTCTCTTTGAATATATTTCAGATTCCTAATATCTGGTGTTACCCGGTTCCACGTTTTGCGGACTAAATAATCAGGGGAGAGCAGATCAAAGTTAGTTCGAATTTTAGGTACAATAAGGCCCCTATTACTGAGATCACTCAGTTGATGTCTTTGGGACGTGTTGTCAATACACTTGACTGTTACTGCTGATACTATACCATTAATTATTTTAAATACCATAACTGTCTTTAATTTATCTCTTCTTATCGACAGACAGTCCCAAGCCAGCTTGTCATATAAGTGACAATGATGAGTTTTTGGTGGACTATTTAAAGCAAATCTGGCCATTTTATTGTAAATTATGTCTAACTGATCAAGAGAATATTTGGAGGCATTTCTATATTCTAAACTACCATATTCTGTAATGGGTAGACTAAGCTGACTCACTATATTAACCCTTTCCTTTCTATTTAGGGCATATGCATTTCTCCTAAATGCCCCAAGTCTGCGATTTACTTTTTCACAATATTATTTAACATACAGATTCTATTTGTTCTCAAACTATTTAAACTAATATTCAGCCCAGCATCCCTATTCTTTCTCTTGGGAAGTGTTGAAAACGACATGGACTGGGTTTTCATTGGCTGAGAAACAGTCCAGATTCCCTAAACCAATTTTCCAACCTCCAGAAATCCTCCGATAACTGTAACACCATTTCACTTTTATTTTTTCTGATGTAACAAGGACAGTATCGTCTGCATATAACCTGATTTTGTAGGTATTTATTATCTTGGTCAAATCATTGATGTATAATAAAAACGTCAATGATCCAAAAATGGATGCTTGGAGAACCCCTCTTGAAAGTATGACCTTATTTGATTTCACATTTTTCAATATAATGATTTATGATCTCCCTTTCAGATAATCCTGTAACCATCTCAAAGGCTCTTATGCCACGCCTATGGATGTCATATTGAGGGCCATGCTTGAAGGTGCGGAGTGCCTCCGTGCCCCATATGTGAGGTGCGGAGACACTTCACACCCATTGTGCCCCCCACGTGGGATGCACTAAGGGGGGCATGCAGTCCCCATACACCCAATTCCCCACCCATGTGGACCGCAATGTGCAGGGGGCAAGCGGGGGGCATGCCAGCACTATGCGGCATTCACAAAGCCATGTGGAGCTGCGCATCAGGGCATGTAGGAGGGTAGCTGGTAAGCCAGGGTAAACCCTGCCATAAGTCCCCTATGCTCCCTGCCCCCACGCATACCAGATGAGGGAACGGCCCTGTGGCAGGTGGGCATTTCTCACAGAGTGAGCCAGCTCCATCCTCACACCCCAGAGGCTGATCCCCACACATACGGTGCTGCCCCCCACTGCTGCACACCCACCCCAGGGCAGCACCACTATGCCCATGCCACCCATGGCCCGACACTGTACTGATAAGGCACCTGGTGTGGCAAGGCACACCCCCCCTGGCTGTATCCATCCCTGGATCGCAGGCTCCCCCACATGCCCATGGTGGTACAACCCCCCCTCACCCACACACACGGACACAGAGGTGGCCAGGGTCTCTGTCCCACACACTGCTGTCTGGTGATAACCCTCCCCACACACACACCAGCAGCACTGATACCCTCCTCCCACATGGTTAGTTGGTGCCATGTTTTGGGATGGCTGGTGGCACTGCCCACCACACATCATCATGGTCACCAGCCATCTGATATCCACAGAGGTGCCCTGCTACCATGTGCCCTGCCACGTAAAGGATCTACTGTTGGACCCAGGACAAGCATCTGATTGGATTTCCACTCAGGTCCGCGACTCTGCTTCCGGCCACCCCGGTGTGCTGCACACACGGGGCATGCCATGGACAGGTTGCGTCCATTTGGAAATGCTGCCGGCGCACACCTGTCCTCAGGTGCAGAGCTCTGAGGGCAGGATATGTGCCTCAGGTGCGTAATTCCCACCCGTTTGAGCATAGGCCCCAATATGAATTAGCAGATTATGATTTAGCAGGTCAAACACATGCAGGTGAATTGTGGGGAACCATTTAACAGTTCAGAGTCGAGAACCCGAGGTCATGAGTGGAAACTGGCAGGGGATGATTTGAGGATATGAGGAAGTTCTATTTCATGGAAAAGATGGTGGAGCTATGAAACAGTCTCCCAACATACGTGGTGGGTGCTAAGACTGTAAATGATTGCAAGCATGGCTGGGACAGAGTGATGGGTTTGGTGGTCGTGCAGGTCGGTAGCAGTAGGCAGGGGAGTGGGGGGAGGGGCAGGAAGGATAAAACCCCATATGGACAAAAGGTTCTGGGACAGATAGCGAACTCCAGGCAGACTTGATGGACCATTGGTCTTTTTCTGCAGTCATTGTTTCTGTGTCTATGTTTTTGTATGGACTATCTTTCTATCCCTTCCAGTGACCAGTAGTCAGGTAATATTCAGTTGTTTCTTTTCTCTTCCTAGATCCTTTTCCAATACCTGTGTCCTAATTATTATGCAAGCATAGCTTGTCCCCACCTTTTTCACTCTCCTGACAAACAGGAGAGAGGCAGGCGAGGAAGCCAGCAATGGTTATTGGCAGGCATGTATCACCACACACTGTCATGCAAGCAACATGAGCCAGCAGCCATCGCAGGACCCTGGCCAAAAGATTTGCTCCCGTGAGGTCCTAGTGCCTCTGGCTTAGACACAAGAGTGGTACTCTGTGGAGAAAGTCAGGAAGATCATCAGGTACAGTAAGACAATAAGTTTTCTTTCATTGCTCTACCAATACAATATATCAATATAAACATCTAGCAAACTTTTTAAATGAAAAAAATATACATCTTTTTAACATTTTCTGATTTCTGGTTCATACACATGGAAAATAAATAGTAATGGCACGCATGTTAGTGTAACCCTTTGT
This sequence comes from Neoceratodus forsteri, assembly GCA_016271365.2. NCBI lineage: Eukaryota > Metazoa > Chordata > Ceratodontiformes > Ceratodontidae > Neoceratodus > Neoceratodus forsteri. Next base: position 92,141,686 of record CM057459.1, on the reverse strand, counting down.
TCTCTATGTTGTGTAATTACGGGTACTTCCCTGCAGCTCCTACCCAAGCCACTGTCTTCTCTGGGCTCGGTCAGATATTTGCTTTCACTCTAGGGCAGGCTGCATACTCCTGAGTCTCCGAGGTAGTGCGAACGGTACCCCTCCTCCCCTCCCATGTCTAGGGATTAAGATGGAAAAGTCATGGAGAAGGGGGGAAGGCACCAGTTCCTAACTCAAGCAGTAAACATTATTTCAGCAGAATATACATAAACAGCACCTCAGTAAGCAGTGGTATTCTTCAGGTGACAGTGTGAACTCTGTTGGGGTGTTGGAGATGTTAGGCTCTATTCAGCTGGAGAGCCACTTAGCACAGTTCTATACTGGAGGGAAATTCATTAAGAACATAGGCAAACAGTCAAACAATTCATTCAGGCACGAACACAAGGATACGGTCCAGCCAGGAAAATCAGATGCAGTCAGGCATAGTTTATTTTCAACAGTTCAAAGGCTCAAGCCACAACTAATTCTTCTCCATGGAGCGGCAAGGGCACCAATAAGAATCAACACATTACAATGGCAAGCGGCTGTGGCACATCTCTTGCAGGGGACCTGGGTCCTGAATCTGAATCCTGTAACACTTTTCTCTTGTGAGCCGAATGGCTCTCAGCATACCATGGGCAAGCAGGTTTTAGCTCATTATTTCCTCACAATCCCTTTGGCCTTTCACTCTCCCCATCATAGGGCACAAGGGGAACATCACTGCAAATGGCGCACGTATTTTATATGCTGGGCACAGTCCTTACCCCTACAGCCTCCCCACCCTTGCCGACTCTGCGGGGGGGTCGCAATGCGGGGGCCAACCTTCCCAGGGTGAACACACTCCTCAGCCATTCTCCCACCAGCAGATAGGTGGACATGGACTTAAGGCAGGGGTTCAGTCCACCACACTGGACCCTCTGGAACTGGGACACTACCACTTACCCAGTCCGGGCCTGCCATGGCAGCCACCTGATGTCTTCACTGTCTCACCAGAGCCAGACAGGCTCCACACTTTAAACTCCCTTCTACTCGATGCTGCAGCACTCCATAATGCCTTCCCCACTGATGTATGTGGGAGTCCATCCTCTACTTTTGGGCACTGGGGGACAATCGGCCCAGCTTGGCCCGGGCTCCTCCGGCCCCGAATGGTGGCCCACTCCCGAATGGCGCTTACAGGCCCTGGTACTCCTCTCTTTATGAACTCCCCAAAGAACTCTCCCCCTTGCAGGCACATTCTCACACCTTACCCACAGCAGTGCGTAATGCCCAGGCTCTGCCCCTTTTGCGAGCCTGGAATCACGCAAGGTCTCTGATACCAAATGGGCATGTCTCGTATCCACCAAAATGGAGGGGGGGTTACACTTTCCCCCCACAGAAATGCTTCACCTCCCAGTGAAGCTCTCTGGAGGCTGACTAACCAGGCTGTTGGGCCTAGTGCAATAATGCGCACTCTCTCACAGGCCACCACATCCAAGCTTCATCAGCTAGGCCACATACTTGCAGCCTTCCCTTTCCCTAGGTGGGCAATCCCACCTATCTTCTAACAATCCTACCTATCCAACGGCCCACCTGAGGGCATGGCTACCCCAGTCTGATTTCCTGCAGTGAGATCGCCTAGTGCTTTCAGGGCCAACATCCCACCCTACTCACCCCCCAGGGGACCCAAATCTACACTTTCTGCTACCACATTACCAGGACCCAACTGTTCCAGGGAGAGCACATTTGGTGCCTCCAACAATAAACATTAACAATAACACATTTTTTAAACAACCACATTTTCTTTCCTTACTCCACCGAGGTGGCATACAGTATACATTTCACCTAAATAAAAGAACAGGCTGCAAAGCTACTTTCCCCCCACAGAAATGCCTACTACCAGTATCTCTATCTAAAATACCTATCTATATTTTCTCTACAGCATTGCTAAAGTGCTAAGAGACGATTCTACCCTATCTAAACATGCTACCACTTTATACTATGCTACCTATCATTTTATACTTACAATTAAAGGCCTAATAAATTATTAAGTGCTCTGTGATTAAGTTCCAGGGAGTCCATATGGTGGCAGTCTCTTCAGAGTCCATGTCCCTACCTCCACCTTTTTCTTGTCAGAGTGCATTCCTACATAATATTTCCTACTTAACAATTCTATCGTAATACTATTACCCTATCTATAGCTAAACTAGCTACTCCTAAGCTACACTTTTTTTTTCCAAAATTGTAACTCACTTTTAGAAAAATAAGCGTTGTAGTGACAATATGAGTTAACAGTTCCTGTTTGTTTTCAAAACATTTAAACATAACAAAGAACAGTCTCACCCAGGCAGTCTCTTGATGGCAAACAGGGGCAGCAGCAGTCTACAGCAGTGCCAGGGGGCACTAAGTCTTTAAGATTTATTCTTGGTTGCCGCCTGGAAGCCCTTGAGGGGATCACCTTGAGCATAGTAAAAATAGGGGTCTGGCTTGGTACATTGTGTGCCACAGCAGTCATGGCTGACTACATAATACTTCACACGGTTCCCAATCTTGTCCTGTACCAATGCAAAAGTTTTAAAAAGGGTGACGCGTTCCCAGATGGAGGATACATACATAGATCTTGCAGTGGTCACTACCTTCTGGTGATCTGGTTGGAGCAGATGGGTTTACTTTGTTTCTCAGATGCACTTTTTCCACAGCTCCATAGAACATCCAGTCAGCTCTTTGGATTTCAATAATGTCCCGCATTCACTCAGTTATCCAACACTCGGCCTGACTCCACACTGGTATGGATCGGACACTGGACCTCGGGCAAGACCTTTAGGTAACCAACTGCCATCTCTGTAATTCAGATAACTCAGGTCCAGTGGGTGCTTGGAGTCCATGTCAGTCAAACTGCACTTGCATTTTTCAGGCAGCATGGGGACAGTTTCAAGCAATCCCAGCACAGGAAGAACATAGGGCTGGGGATGTCTCTCTTGACCATCAAATCCTCAAAAATTCTGGTGATTCCTTCTTTATGTAGCCCTTCTCTGGCGCCATCTTGGAGAGGGCCACTACCCTTGCTCTGCAGGCCTGACCACGGTTAAGGGGCCTGGGTTCCCATAGTTATTATACAGGAATCCTTTCCCAATAGTTACAATAAAATGTTGGTGCCTCCACCCAGAGTACATATTTAGTGGGTCAGATTACTTGCAGTACAACCCCCCGGGATGTCGTACCAACCCATCTCCCCAAAACAGTTACCTCAGACATGGACTTACCAGGATTCGAACCTCCCCACATCTAGACAATTAACATTTCACATTTCAAACAATAACCTGCGCACTAAAATTAGGCTCTGGAGTCGGTTCTTCTACAAAACAGTAACATCACAATTTATTTACAAAGGGAGGGTTAGAATAGGGTATGTGGAATAGAGTTTAAGCAGACATTTTGGATTTTGCATTTTCAAAGATTTAACAATTCCCACAATCATTTCCCTTTTAATTCAAAACCCATATTTCAATCATTGCAGCCACCAGATCTAACTAACTAGCTAACTGCTGCAGGTGTTACCATACCCAGAACCCCCAACTGGTACCAGTCCAGAATGATGCCCCTAACTCTGTCCTTGAGTACCCAGATCTTACAGTTGCAGGCCTGAGGTGCAGTTGGTTGGTCGACGTTGGTGCACTTTGCTGAATTAAATAACTTTTTTTCAACATTTCTTTCTCTGTTTGCTCTGACTCTATCATTATTTCCAGCCCAGGAGGGCAAGGATGAACTATTTATAGTCCCCGGGAGTTGCCAGGCAATTCCTGCTGTTTACTCACAGTTCTGCAGAATCAGTCCTGGGATGGCACAGTTCACTGAAGTCCTGGGGTTGATGGAAACCACTTACAGAACCGAGCTCAGTGCTTGAAACAGGGGGCACAGAGACTGCAGCTTGGGTCTTCGGCTTGCTTGCAGTTCTTGCAGCTTGTCCCCTTTGGCCTATTATGGGCCTGTTGCAGGGCATGTGCACAAGGCCTGCCACCCACAGGGAACCCAGACCCCAGAGTCACCCACCAGCCAGACTCCTCCACAGATCAGAGTGCGGGGACACTTGGGGACAAGTCCCGTGATCCCCTGCAGGTAGCAGACCCCACTTGATAGGGGTTAGCAAGTTCCCCACCTGGCGCTGGTGTCAGCATGAACATTCAGCACATTTCTCCTTTTTTCCTTTTTTCTCTCAGTTACCAGTTACATTGTGTAGCCAAAGCCATTTCTGTCATTTCCTGTCTCCCAGACTCCAGAGGATGGACAGTCTGAAAACCCAGGGTTACCACAACAGTCTGTTTCTTGCTGTATCTCAGGAGCAGACATCAGGCACCCTGCCCCAATAGGCACCTGTCCATCCTTCTGCTTTCACAGTCTCTCAACTTCAACACAGCCACATTCTCGCTCTAGCTCACACATAAGTCCTGCTCTCTGTTTCAACAACTTTCAAAGTCTCTTTTTCTCACCGCGCAGGTGCATAGCAATTCTCCGAGTTGAAGAAGCTCACTCTTCTTTTTTCTTCTCTCAGCACATCTATTCTCATTCATCAATAGCCCATCTTTTCCCAGGCTCAGGACACAACCTTTGTCTTTTTCCAGGATCAAGAAACAACCTTTGTCCTTTTTCAGGCTCAGGACACAACCTTTTCTTCCATCTCTCTGCTGTGGTGCATCTTCACATCAACACAGAATCCCAGTAACCTGCAGCTTTTCTCTTTTCCATCAAGGCTGCCTTTATCTCACCACTGTGGTGCAACTTCAGAACAATGCAAATTTCCAGAAACCTGCAGCTTCTCCCTTTCTTAGCAAAGCTGCTTCTTCAACAACTTTTCTCTCTCCTGCTTCTCCTTGTTGCTTCTCTTAATGGGGAAAAAGCACTACCTGCCCTGGGGGGCGGATTGCTGGCAGCCCCTAGGCAGGCCAATTTCCAGCCTTGCAGCCCCATTCCCCTCTGAAGGGGCTGTCCCCAGACTGACTCAAAACCTAACAGTCCTTGGAGCTCTTTGGCACCTCCCCATTAGCTGGAGTCACTGTCCTTAAGCAAAAATTAATATGTATGAAGCTCCCTCGACAACCCATTGGTGCAGAAAATTGACGCCTAGATTTTCCCTGGTATTGTCCCCCAAGAGTCTGTTCACAAGCCCCAGAACCCTCTTGGCCAGTTCTGGTTCAGTGGTTGGTTGATTGGTGACATGTGGCTGCAGCAACATGGTGGCTGAAGCAAACAGTTCCTCACAGTTCATCAGTGTTCCCAGATTTTAAGTGTCCCTGCAGCCAAACCATTTCTCTTTATTCAGTTATTTCCCCACACAGTTGTAATCACCCTGTGCCCTGTTAAGGGACTGCCTTTATTAATACATTTGTTTGACCCTCTGCCAGTCGCTGCTGTCATTTCCCATAACCCCTAGGCAGCACATAGCCCCAGTACAGTTTACACATTTTCCCCTCTTTAATCCTAGGTTGCAGTCTGCATAAATCCTTTTTCTTATTTAACTTTCCACAGACTAGCAGCCTTCCCTTTTCCCTTGCACATCACTTTATTATTTGTTTAATTTAATTCTCCTCTTTCTTGTCACAAGTGCCATTTCACTGTACCCCTAGGCACTGGACAAACTCCCGTATGCTTCAAAGGGACACCGCCTCATTAATATTCAAGAGGTGGCTCCTGTATCCTCGAGCGCGATTGGTGCTCTCAAAAGTGGCTTTCTTTCTCTTCCTGCTGTCTCCCTAGTCCAGCTAATGGTCCTGGTCCCTCTTTTTCTTAACCTTGGAACCAGGACCACCGGGTAGAGAGCCAGAATGGCCGCTGAAATGGCCAAAATGAAACTGCGCTCATTCACATGAGTGGAGCTGGCCTGGCACCAGAGTGCCATTCAAATGGGTAGTGGCTCCACATCTCCAGCTCCCTTGGTCCCGCTGTCTCTTAGGGAAACCATGTGGGCAGCCAGAGGGAGATCCAGGGACCACAGAGATAGCGGGAGAAATACCAGGACCAGGCAGAAAAAAAGAATGGGGGTGGACCAAAACCCCCGGGGGAAACAGGAAACTGGAGCCCCAAAGGGGGTATTCAAGTAAGCCCCCAGGAAAGGGAGGTTACATTTAGGTTGTGAATATCTAGACACCTCCTTTCCATGGGCACCTTCATTCATTTATTTATTTATTTTATTTATTGAAATGTTTCACCTGGAAGGGCAGACTGAACAACAAGTTGCTCGTCTCACGGTGCGTCCTTGGCAGGGAGAGAATATATACATTCAAACATACATACATATAGCAACCAGAGATAAAACAAGTTACAGTGAATACATGACAGTGTAATCAGCTAAAAAATATAGAAGGTAACATACATAATAAGTGCAGTCATGAAAATTATATAGGCCCAGATATTCAGACTGTGCCAGGCTGTGGCACAAGCCTGGGCACAGCACAACTTGGCTGCGCAGGGGCGTTGACTGGGCAATATTCAATGGAGCTGTGTCATGGTACAGCATCGTTGAATGTCGCACCCTGGCCACCCGCAGTGTGCATGGTGCAGTGGCACTGTGCCAGCGCAAGTGGCCAGAGTGGAGCAGTGGGATGCGCTAGCGCAAGTTCCATTGCGCTAGGTGCAACAACTGCAATATTCAAAAGTGCACATGCAATTGGGGCCCTAATGCATGTAAGGAGCAAATGGGGCCATTTGCATGTCATTATGTCCCCATTTGCATGCAGGTGCACCAATGAGCGGCGACTTGCGCCTGGCGTCCTGCCAGGCTGCAGCCGTCGGGGACCGACGCCCCCTGCACAGTGCGGCAGTGTGCCCCACTGCCCGATCATGGGCATACGTTGAAAATGACATACAGCCTATATCCCTGGTGGTCCAGTGGACTGCTAGCAGCCCGATCATGGGCTGAATGTAAAATAAAAGAAGTCCAATATCCCTGGTGGTCCAGTGGACCGCTCGCGGGCTGAATGTAAAATAAATGAAGTCAAATATCATTGGTGGTCCAGTGGACCGCTTGCAGCCCAATCGCGGCTGAAGTATAAAATATAATATCGCCCATTCGGGAATTAGTGGACTCAGTCATAGTCCCATCGTTGGGCCGAATATAACAATGAAACATTGAGCCCCTGGTGGTCCAGTGGACCGCTAGTTCTATCGCTACAATGTACCATAAGGTTCAATCTCTCGGTGGTCCAGTGGACTGCTCGCCATGCTGACTGCAGGCTGAATGAAAGTCAATGAAGTCTATTGTCCTGGTGGTGTCAGTGACCACTTGCAGCCTGATTTCGGACGTTAGCATGTGGAATATCGTTCATATCTTGGTGGTCAGTGGTACCCCCACCCGCCCACTGAGCCCCACCACCCGCCTCCCGGTCAGTGGCGGCAGCACCCCACACGCGCTTTGTCCGCCCCGCCATCGACAGTCAGAGGTATAGGCGCCCATTGGTCCACAGCATGAGCCAATGGGCGGCAGCTCACACTGTGGACCAATGGGCGTACAGCCCTACCCACGGTGTCAGGTCGGCGGGTAGCAGGGCGGCAGGCGGGTAGGGTGCTGCCGCCCGCTGCTGACCGGGGAGGGGTGGTGGGCCCAGTGGGCAGGTGGGGGTACCACTGGACCACCAGGGATATTGGACGATATTTTTACATACTTCAGCCCACGATCGGGCTGCAAGTGGTCCACTGGACCACCAGGGATATTGGACTTCTTTAATTCTACATTCAGCCCGCGATCGGGCTGCAAGCGGTCCACTGGACCACCAGGGATATTGGATTTCTTTAATTCTACATTCAGCCCACGATCGGGCTGCGAGCAGTCCATTGGACCACCAGGGATATAGGACATGTATTCTTTTATACTTCAGCCCGCGATCAGGCTGCGAGCAGTCCACTGGACCACCAGGGATATTGGAGGATCCTATTTCTATGTATGCCCGCGATCGGGCATGGGGGGGTGCTGCCAGGTGCAGCCAGAGCTTGGGTGACCACCCACAGGTGGCAGCTGCCGTGTTGCACCCTGTAATACAGCAGCTCACCTGTGGGTGGCCAGCCATTGTTCCTTTTTTGGGGCTCACCTGTGTGCAGCGCAAGTAGGGGTTGTGCATGCATGGGCTCAGCACATCCCGGGCTGAATATCGAGATGTGCAGGTATGCATGGGCGCCCCCCCCACCACCACTGCCACGTTACTGATGCGCCCGGCACATGGGATTTGTGCCAGGCACAATCCCCATTTGAATGTTGCACTGGGCGCATCAGGATCAGGGGGTTGCGATGGCACAACTCTGTTGCGCCTACACAACCCTTTGAATATCTGGGCCCTGGTATCAAAAACTATATAATATCAAAATAAAAAAAAAATTAAGGGAAAGAAGAGATAAATACTGTCTTCTGATGTCCAGCTATGTTTGCATGAAGACAAAAATACATTAATCCAATTCGCAGATGACCAGTGTCTGGTTTGGTAACAAGAAGGGGGAAAATTAGCTGCAGGTACAATTTAAAGAGAGGTAATTTTGTAGTGCTGAGGCAATGGAGTTGGGGGAGGAAGAGTGGCGAATCTGAGGTGGAAGGTTATTCCAAAGCTTAGGGAAGCAATGAGAGAAAGCCATCTGGCCTCTGACAGTAGATCAACGAGGAACTTCCAATAAACATGAGTCATAAGATCTATGGGAATGTGCGGGGGGGGAGAATGGATAGTAAGGAAGTATGATATGGGGGGAGTGTGCCAAACCAAAATTTAGACACGAATTTAGCACATTGGAGGTGATGGCGATTTTCTAATGAGGGGAGAGCTAGGGAGTGGCAATTACAGTGATGGGTGAGAGAGGGGGAGTCCAGAGTGAAGCGACAGAAGGAGTCTGGTTAAGGAAGACTTGGGAGTGGCACTGTAGACCACATCACAGTAGTCAAAAATAGGTAGGATCATCTTCTGGACAAATTCATGTCTTACCAGTAGCAGGAGGCAGCTACGGTTCCTGTACAATGCAGCAAGCTTGAGGTGCAGCTTCTTCAGGATGGCGTCCACATGACCAGAGAAATTGAGGTTTTGGTCAAGCCAAACCCCCAAGTACCTAAAGGATGTAATGTCCTCAAGGACTGTCCTGTCAAAGGTATGGAAGGAGGGCAAGGAGGGGAATCTGGAGAGTCTCTGCCTAGTGCAAAAAGTCATTGAGATTGTCTTCTTGGCATTAAGGGAGAGTTGATGGGAGTTAAACCAGCTCTGAACTTTATTGAAGTCCTGCTGGAACCTGGTTTCAACATCAGCAGGTGACTGGCCTGAGGTAAAGAGGACAGTGTCATTGGTGTACATATGGATGGAGGTAGAGGTGCAGGCTGAAGGAAGGTCATTTAGAAATATGGAAAACAGAATAGGGCCCAGTACGGATCCCTGAGGTATGCCAGGGTTGATAGAAAAAGGAGGGGAGGTGGAGTCAGCTATCCTGACAGACTGGGTCCCACCTACCAGGTAGGCTCTGAACCAGTTTGTGGCAGAGTCTGGTAAACCAGCCGAGGAGAGAGAGTTTAGTAGAAGGGAGTGGAAGACAGTGTCAAATGCCTTTTCAAGTTCGACAAAGATAGCTGATGTGATCTGGCCATTATTCTTCCCTGAGAGGATAGAGTTAGTGAGCCTAATCAGGAAAGTGGTAGTGGAATGGTTCTTCTGGAACCCAGATTGGAATGGAGTGAAAAAATTAGAATCAGAGAGATAGGAAGAGAGTTCAGAGAGAACCAGATGTTCTTGGAGCTTAGCAAGGGTGAGTAGGAGGGATATGGGGCGATAGTTGGTGGGAGTAGATGGATTGCTGCCCTTGGGAAGCAGAAGAACAGTGGCATGCTTCCAAACTGCTGGAATGGTGACCATAGTGAAGGAAAGGTTGAGGAGAACTGATAGGGGAACAGAGATTGCTGGAGCTGATAGAGCAGCTTTGGGTCCAAACCATCAGGTGAGCTGCCTTTGGAGGGGTTGAGAGCATATAGTGCATCCAAGGTGTCAGAGGAGGTAATCTGTGAGAAGAAGAAAGAGGTGGATGAAGCGGGTAACCTGGGAGGGGAGGGGAGGGGGGGTTAGGCTGTAGGGGAGGTGGTAAGGAAGATAGAAGAATAGAGGCACAGGACGTGAAATAGGAATTAAACTCAGTAACAACACTAAGGTGACCAGCAACTTGAGTATTGTTTATATTAAGGAGGAAGAGTAAAAAGGGAGTGAATAACTTTCCAAAATTTGGAGGGTTTATTAATCTTGGACTGAAAGATACAGCAGAAGCAGTCTGCTTCAGCTGAACGAGTGGCTTTTGTGCACCTTTTTCGCAGAGGTCGGAATCTGACACTTGGCCCTCCAACACAGCTTGCATGATAACATCCAGTCCTTCCTCCCCTTTAGACTCCTCCACTTTTTTTTTCTGGTTTCCTAGCAACAGGGCTGGCTGCCACAAACAAGGGTGCCACAAACAAGGGGGCCCTCCCCTGAGCTGGTCTGTCTTCCACAAACCCAGCCTCAGGAAGTTTAGGTTTACTAGCAATTTACATCTATTGGTCATCAAGACTCTTCTTCATTAGAGGTAGTAAGGGGTGTCCCACAGGGCTCTATCTTGGGACCTCTTCTTTTTTTGTTATATTTAAAAGATTTTGGTAAAGTTTTAGCTGTAGTTAATTATCATTTATATGCAGACGATACTATTGTTTATTTTTCTCATGATTCGGTTTCACAAATCCGAACTGTTTTACAACGTAATTTTGATTCATTGCAAACATTCTTTTTAGATTCTAAATTGAAATTAAATATAACCAAGACAAAGTCCATGTTGTTTGGACCCCCCTCCAAAATAAAGTTGGATCATAGGATGGTAATATCAGATAGTTCCGGAGTTGCAATAGAACATGTTGACTCATATAAGTATTTAGGGTTTTGGCTTGACCAGTATGCCTCAGGGAATACTCATGTGGAAAATTTGGTTGTGCAAATTGGCAAGAGGATAGGTTTTTTATTTAAAAATAAAAATTGTTTGGATTCGGCCACAATGAAAATTATAATTACCGTACAAATACTTCCTTTATTTGATTATGCATACATTTTGTTTGCTGGTGCAACTTCTGAGCATCTACATAAATTGGATATACTCTACAATTGTTTGGCTCGTTTGATTTTTGAAATGTCCAATGGAGGTCCATCATTGTGTTTTGTATAAATCCTTGGGTTGGGTATCATTAAAACAAAGAAGGGACAATCACAGATTCATATTTGCATATAAATGTGGTCTTGGCCTTGTTCCTAATTATTTGTATAACAAATTGTCTTTTAAATCTGTTGATCCATCATTGAGAAATGCTTTTGTGTGGGAACTTTGTGTTCCCTTTGCTAAAACTAAGTGTTCCCTTCATTATTTTAGCCAATTTGTTCCTTTGTTTTGGAATAGACTTTCACATGAATTCCGTAGGTTATATATGCCATCACCTTCTGTATCTATGTTAAAACAGCATCTATCTTTGTGTGAGCATGTTTGTGAATGTTATTGATGTATTGTTGAATCATGATGAAAATTGTTATGATTTATTTTTTGGATTGTATTGTAATTATATTTTATACTGCTATAAGGTCATCATTGCGAATGAGCTGATGCTCAATGGTTATTCCTTAATAAACAACAACAGCAGCAACAACAAAGGAAAATTACGTACCTACCGTAATTCTTGATCTTCTTGGACGAGTCTCCACCACTCATTCACACTAGTGGGATTAGGGCCGGAGGCACTAGGACCCATCGGGAGCAAACTTTTTTTGCTGGAGGGTTGGCGCGAGAGATGGCGCCAGCGAGACCGCGGCACCTTGACTGCGGCTCGAGCGGTAACGACCTTCTCGGCGCCGACCCTCCAACCGCCTAAAGATTTGAGGGAGTGAAGACCAACACTGCGGTGAGCTCGGGGGATGGAGGGTGGGCGTGTGAATGAGTGGTGGAGACTCGTCCAAGAAGATCAAGAATTACGGTAGGTACGTAATTTTCCTATCTTCCTGGACCTAAGTCTCCACCACTCATTCACACTAGTGGGAGAGTACCAAGCTGATAATCCCCCAAAAGGGCATCAGGAGAGCCAGAGCTCACATGTCTAAGGTAGAAGCCCATTAAGGATGGTTCTGCCGAATGCGGAATGTCGCCTGGCATGAACATCCAGTGCATAGTGCTTAATGAAGGTATGCACTGAGCTCCAGGTGGCGGCGTTGCAGATATCTGCAATTGAACATTGCAATTTCCACCAGGGATGCATGACGCTTCTAGTAGAGTGAGCGACACCTACCTTCCTAATTTAACTCTGAGCCATGGAGTAGCAATGTCAAGGCATGCTACTAACCATGAGGAGATGCATCTGATAGCGACAGGTTGACCCAGCCGGTGTCATTGAAAGAAACAAAGAGTTGTTGAGTCTTAAACATCCTGGGTTCTGTCCAAATAGAACCGCAAGGCTCTCTTAACATCCAAGGAATGAAGAGCTCGTTCCCCTTCATTTTGGAAATTAGCGAAGTAAGCGGGAAGTACCAGAGGTTGGTTTAGATGGAATTCTGACACAACCTTGGGAAGAAATTTTGGATGAGTACGGAGAACTACTTTGTCTTTATGGAAGACAGTATACGGAGGGTCTGTAACCAGGGCATGTATCTCAGAGACTCTGCGGGCTGAGGTAATGGCCCCCAGGAAGGCAGTCTTCCAGGTAAGAAATTTTAGCTCACAGGTAGCTAGGGGTCTGAAGGCTTCCGAGTGAGCATGTCCAGTACCAGGTTAATGTCCCAGGCTGCAACTGGATGCTTAACAGGGGGTCTGGTATGAAGAATCCCTTAAGAAATCTCTTCACCATAGGTAACTGAGCAGAGTCAGGGATGAAACCAGCTCATGAACGCTGAGATGGCACTAAGGTGAACTTTAACTGTGGAGTACTGAAGACCTGAGTTAGATAGGTCCAAAAGATACTCCAGAACCTTGTCAGGAGGACAGGAAAGGGGTTCAAGAGGACTTTGCACACCAGAGAGAAAAACGCTTCCATTTGGATGCGTATGTTTTCCGTGTGGCTGGCTCCCGAGCAGCCAGAAGGATGCTCGAGACTCTACGGGAGACGTTGAACCGATTCACTTCTATCTCTTCAGGAGCCAAGCATGAAGGTGAAGTGATTTCAGGTTGGGATGGACCAACGAACCCTGGGTCAAGAGATTGACTTGCAAGGGAAGTGGACTTGTGCTCCAAGCACCACTCCCATACCTTCATTGCTTCCCTGCAAAGGGGATAAGAGTGAGCACCGCCTTGCTTGTTGATGTAATACATCACAGCTTTGCTGTCCGTTTGAAGGAGAATGTTCTTGTGACAAAGGACATCCTTCAGAGCTTGGATCGCATAGAGGACCGCTCTCACCTCCAAGACATTTATGTGGAGATGAGATTTGAACGGAGTCCATACACCTTGAGTGTGGAGGGAGAGACAGTGAGCTCCCCATCCCATTAGCGATGCGGTGGTGATGGAGATCTGATGGTCCGGAAGAGCAAAGGGGAACCCTTTGAGGAGATTGCTCTCTTGAGACCACCAGGTGAGAGACCTTCGAAGGGGTTGCGTCACCTTGATGGGATAAGACTGGGGGTGAGAGGTCAGAGACCACTGAGTGGAGAGCATCCATTGGGTGGTTCTCATGTGCAACCGGGCCAGGGGTACAGTGAACACCGAGGACGCCATGAGACCCAACATGCGTTGCATCGAGAGAGCTGTAACCGATTGGTTCTCCCCGATGTAACGGGCCATCCGAAGGATGTCGAGTCTTCTGTCCTCTGGAAGGAAAGCCTTCGCGGAAGAGGTGACTAGAAGCGTCCCTAAGAAAAGGAGCCTCTGGGAGGGCTGCAGTTGGGATTTTTTTCAGATTCAGCAGAGCTCCCATGGACGTGAGAAGACGAGAAGTCGTTTGCACGGCTTCCAAAGTCCCTTGGCTGGACGGGCTTGCTAGAAGCTAATCGGCCCAGGTAGGGAAAGACTCTGGAGTCCGCCTTTTCCTGAGATGCGCCGTAGAACTGCACAACACTTTGTAAAACTCTCTCAGGCGAGGATGCCAAAAGGCAGGACTCTGAACTGATAATGCTGACCCAAAGCTACAAACCTGAGGAACTTGCGGTGGGTCGGGTGGACGGGGATATGCTGGTACGCATCCTGCATATCCAGAGAGGCCAGCCAGTCATCCTGATGCAGCAAGGGTAACAGGGTACGTAGGGAAATCATTTTGAATTTCTCCCTGGGGAGGAATTTGTTCAGCTTTCTGAGGTCTAGAATGGGTGCATCCCCCCAGTTTTCTTTGGAACCAGAAAGAAATGGGAATAGAACCCTGTGTTCCGCAAATGCGGGGGCACTAGTTCTATTGCCCTGTTGTTCAGAAGGCCCTCGATCTCGGCGGTGAGGAGGTCTGACTGAGAAGCCGACAACCTGGGTTGTCGTCTGGGAGGACAATTTGGGGGGGGAAATTGAGAGAGTAACCCTCGCGAATTATCCGAAGGACCCATTTGTCTGAAGTTATGGACTTCCACTCATTGTAGAAGTACATCAGACGACCTCCCACCGGAGGAGAAAGTTCCATCTCGGGCAGTGTGGATGGAACTTGGGCCAACAACTCATAAGGTGGCGCTGGGGGCTTTAGGCCCCTGCGCTTTCTGCTGCGTCTTCTTCTGAGGTTGGGCAGGTTGGCTTTTATGGAAGCTTCCCCTGCTTCTGCCTCGAAAGGACTGACGACTAAGAAACTGACATCTGTTCGCATGCCCGCGAGAGGGGGCAGGCGGAGGTTCTGGCCAATTTAATGGCCGATCTAGTCTTTTGGGAGGCTTCTAAGGCTTGCTCCACCTGAGGGCCGAAAAGATAGGTGCCATCAAAAGGCAGCGCCGTACCTACTGCTGAGCATCCTTAGTGAAGCCGAAGAGCGCGGCCAGGAATGGCGTCGAGTACAAATCCCTGCAGCAGCTGGAACGAGAAGCAGTGTCAAAAGCTGCCCATGGCGGCTTTGACTTGTTGGTTATTGATTCAATACCTCTAGTAACGGTCAATAGAAGCTCTGACTTGAGTCCGAATCTGGAAGAGCTTCAACCATTCTTTTCATAGAGTGCCACAGGATATACTCATACTGAGAAAAATAGCCTTGATAACTGTCAACGCATACTTAGAGTGGAGGCAGCAAGACTCTCTTACCTAATGTATCAATCTTACAGACTCTTTGTTAATAGGTCGAGCTGAAGTAGTTTGAGGAAGAACAACCTTGTCATTCTCTGCCAGGACTACAATAGGATCCACAAATGCTTGGGATGCCAAAAATAGGACGATCCTTGGGAGCTGAATACTTATCAATGGATTTAGCCACTGAAGGATTAAGAGCAGGATTATTCCATACCATTTGAGACAGCGTCTCGAAGGAAGGCTGGATCGGAGGAGTCAAATCCGTAGGGATCTCCGAAGCATGAAGGTACTGGAGTCTTAATATCTTCCCAGGATCGATGTCTGTAGTCTGGAGAGAAAGAGTGGATCTCAGGTTCTTCAACAGAGACTTAAAGGACAGGTCCTCGACCACAGGCTCTGTAGCAAAGAAAGATCCTGTTTCCTCCACTTCATCACCCAACCGAAGGTCTGGGTCAGGCTCAACATCATCTCCTGATGGTCCAGAAAGGACTGTTTGGACAGGAAAGGAATGAAAATTAGGAGAGGAGGAAATATCAGAAAAACAAGGAGAGTCCCCGAGGACCCCCGGCGCCGAGATGGCAAAGCGGGCCGAAGACGGCACCAAGGAGGCACCGCAGGCGCCAAAGAGCACGGCCCCGCAAAACCCCCAGGCAGCGCCAGTAACGGGCGCCGCCGAAGCCGACGGCGCCACATGGCGCTGCCGGTTGACGGCGCCACACACGGGCGCTGCCGACGGCGCCACACATGGCGCTGCTGCCGGTTGACGGCGCGACAAGCACCGCCGAAGCCGACGGTGCCGCCAAGCCGACGGCGCCACACACGGCGCCGCCAAAGCCGTCGGTGCCGCCAACCCAGCGGCGCCGCCGACGGCGCCGCCAGATCCAAAGGCGCCGCAGACAGCTCCGCAAGACCCACCGGCACCAAAAATGGCGCCGACAAGCCAACAGACCCCGCAGAAGGTGCCAGAAAAGCCCCAGGAACCTGGAAAGCAAGAGGAGGAAACAAAACCAGGAGATAAGGGCATCGGTGTGGCCCTCTTGCCAGCCATGTGAGGGGAAACACCCTGCTGGAGTCGCAGGCACCGAAGAAGGCGCCGCGACGAACTAGGAAGGTCCAACCGCCCTACCTGATCGCCGGAGGGGCCCGAGGCCGAGGCAACCGAGCCAGGCAGAAGAACCAACCTCCGAGCCCATCGCTCCATAAGAGCGCCCACTGATGAAACTGCTCATCTGGAGCCCTACCTATAGGCGGGAGGGGCTCCGATGCTTGAGGCAACGATTACCAGAAGTTGGCGACTCGAAGAAGGAGACTGGCAACTAACAATGATAACCGACCGTCGTAACGCAGACGACCAGAAGGCGACCTCGAGAGATGCCTTCTCTTTTTGACCTGTGGGCGAAGAAGAGCTCGAGGCCGAGCAGTGCCGTGGCGACCGTTTATTTTATGCCTGACGGGGACCACCCATCCCCGGCATCGGACTGACCGTTGTCGGAACCCCGCCTGAGTTTCTTGAGAAGGAGGTTGACCGGACCCAGCCCGCTGACTGAACAGCTTTCATCAGAGTCTCCTACCGTCACCTGACCTGCTCATGGTTGACTCCGTCCAGTAGGCCGAGACTTCTTCAAGTAAGTTAAATTTAAGATATTAGAAAAATTTTGAAATAGAATAAAATTAGCGATACTACTATCGTGATAATGTTACAAAACAAACTGAAAACTAAGCGCTAGTTTGAAGTTTGACTCCCGACAGACGGCGGCGTCGTATACTGAAGCGCACTCGACGGCGGGAAAAAAGAGACTGAGGCGGTTGGAGGTCGGTAGCCGGAAGGTCGTTACGCTCGAGCCGCAGCTCACAGGCGCCATGTCCGCGGGCGCCATCTCTCGCTACGACCCTCCAGCAAAAAGTTTGCTCCGATGGGTCCTAGTGCCTCCGGCCCTAATCCCACTAGTGTGAATGAGTGGTGGAGACTTAGGTCCAGGAAGATCTAGCCCACCCATGGCCCCTCCTTCTGCCAGGGATAGGTTCATGGGCAACCAGCGATGGGGAAGGGCTGGACACACAGCTGGGCCCTTCCACCACTGGCTTTGCCTCAGGAATACTGGCTGCAGTGTCGACCCATTGTTTCTAAGGTTCCACTGTGTAACATTCACTTTGAGTGGGGGTCGCAATTTCTTCTACTTGACCCCACGGCAAATACATCATTAGTGGTGGCACAGAAGACATGTTTACCGTGCCATGGGAGCACTGGAGGCACAGTGGCTGGCACAATACTCTGCTCCTACCAACTCCACATAGAACACATTTCTCACCAGAGCTGCTTCTCTCCAACATGTTCCAAACTAACTCAACAGGGACTCAGGCACAGTCACAGTTCGACCACCAGCTCCTGGATCAGACACCATTTCTATGGTAACTTTTTTTCCACTGCTTTCTCTCCACAACAGCACTTGAAAAAACTTTTCTTCATGTTTTTCTTTTCTTTAAACAGATGTTTTAAGGCTCCCAAACTATGCTCCGTGGATTCTGGGCCTTACTAGCAAGGGTCAAAAGGCAGGCTGTCTCTCACATTGACCCTACTTTTATAGGCTCCCATCTAATTAACTCTGTCTACTAATCCACATTTAGTTTCCCCCAGTTCATTAGGCATGCATTACATTGCATGTCACAAGCCTCAGGTATCATTTTGTCTCTTCAGGAAGTGCTCAGACCTCAGGCAGCAACTTAAACTTTACTCAGCACCTCTGGCCTTGTTTTCCTTTCTTTTACCTCAGGACTGTCACCCTCCAGCTCATCAGGTAGGTGTTGAGCACCCCATATCACATCCCAGATGATAGTCCCCATTTTTATAACCCTTCATTCTCTCTGCTGTGTAATTATGGGTACTTCCCTGCAGCTCCTACCCAAGCCACTGTCTTCTCTGGGCTCAGTCAGATATTTGCTTTCACTGTAGGGCTTGACACTCCTGAGTCTCTGAGGTGGCAAAAATGGCACCCCTCCTCCCCTTCCCTCCCATGTCTAGGGATTAAGATGGAAAAGTCACAGAGAAGTGGGAGGGCACCAGTTTCTAACTCAGGCAGTAAACATTATTTCAGTAGAATACAAATAAACAGTACCTCAGTAAGCAGCGAGATTCATCAGGGGACAGTGTGAGCTCTTCTGGGGTGCTGGAGAAGTTAGGTTCTATTCATCTGGAGGGCAACTTATCACATTTCTGTCCTGGCGGCAAATTCATTACGAACACAGGCAAACAGTCAAACAATTCATTTGGGCACGAACACAAGGATACAGTCCAGCCAGGAAAATCAGATGCAATCAAGCATAGTTTATTTTCAACAGTTCAAAGGCTCAAGCCACAATTAATTTGGCTCCATGGAGCAGCAAGGGCACCAATTAGAATCAGCACATTACAATAGCAAGAGGCCATGGCACTTCTCTTGCAGGCGACATGGGTCCTGAACCTGGATCCTTTAACACTTTTCTCTTAGGAGCTGAATGGCTGTCAGCATACCATGGGCAAGCAGGCTTTATCTTGTTATTTCCTTACAATCCCTTTTGGCCTTTCACTCTCCCCACCATAGAGCACGTGGAAACATCACTTTAAATGGAGCACACATTTTGGATGCTGAGCACAGTCCTTACTCCTACGGCATCCCCACTGTTGCTGACTCTGCAGGGGGTCGCAATGTGGGGGCCAACTTTCCCAGGGTGAACATTCTCCACAGTCATTCTCCCACCAGCAGATAGGTGGACATGGACTTATGGCAGGGATCCAGTCCACCACACTGGACCCTCCAGAACCAGGACATTACCACTTACCCAATCTGGGCCCTGCCATGGCAGCCACCTGATGTCTTCACTGTCTCACTCGAGCCAGACAGGCTCCACACTTTAAACTTGCTGCTTCTCGATGCTGCGGCACTCCATAATGCCCTCCCCACTGATGGATGTGGGGGGTCCATCCTCTACATTTGGGTATTGGGGGGCAATCAGCCCACCCCAGCCCCGGGCTCCTCCAGCCTCAACTGATGGCCCACTCTCAACTGGCGCATACAGGCCCCAGTGCTCCTCTCTTCACAAACTCCCCAGTGGACTCTCCCCCCTTGTTGGCACATTCTCCCGCCTTACCCACAGTGGCGCATGATAACCAGGCTCTGCCCCTTTTTGCATACCTGGCATCCCACTAGGCCCCTGATGCCAAATGGGCATCTCTCGTAACCCCCAAAACTGAGGGGGGGTACATTAGCATGGTAAAGTATTTCCAAAGTGGTCTATTTCCTTTCTATAATATCATTTTCCTTGAGTAACTTTAACTCTTCATATACTTTCATAGGCTGTACAAAGTTGAAGAAAGCTCTGCACTCATGGATTGGTTTGATTCAAAAAAGCAAGTGCAAGTTTATTTGGCAAGATGCCTATGAAGTGAACCAGTAGCCCCTAGTGCCTATGCCCCCATTTGAAGGCCCACTGAAGGGCTGAGGTGCTAGGGGCTGTCACAAACCCACTCCTGAGGGTCAGTTCCACTGAGCTCACAATGCCCACCCCAAAATGCAGTCCATGACAGGGATGGGGAAACAGGGGATACCCTCTTCATGTCCTTCTATAGTGCACACTGAGTTCACAACTGAACACTCACCATGAAGTCCCAGGGTCCCCTCTTTACTCTGTATCAGGGTACAATACTAGTCTCAAGTCTTGTAGCCAGATATGAACCCTTCTTGGTTGTTACACAAAGGGGGAAGATCCAGGTGTTACAACCTCTTTTGGGGTAGCGTAGTAACCCTGATTCTGCCACAAGGCGTGCAATAACCTGGTTCAAATCTGCACAGACCCTTCCTTTAGACTTTGGTATTCCCCCTATCTTTACCCAGACTTTCCCTTTTCAGACCCTTGTTCAATTTGGTAGCTTATGATGGCACCTCTTAGCAATAGCAGTTTAGTCACAGATTATTACTGAAACATCCCACAATCACATACACAGTATAGAAATCTCACTCAGGCAGGGTTTTTAAACAAAACAAATGTCTTTACTAAATAATTATCATACATTACAACACAAAGTTTTGGAAAATTTTGGTCACAGAATAACACAAATAAAAGTGGATATGTACCAAAGAAATGCACTGTAACCATTATCTAAAGTTCTACCATAAATTCGTAGTGAAATGAAATCCAGAAAAATAAATGGGTTTTCAAAGGTTTCAGTCCTTTCTGTAGCAGTCTTGCTTCTTGTGTGTCTGCTGTCAGTTGTTCTTTTGTGGTCTGGCGAATGTACAAAAGCAAAGAGTCCTCAAAATTACCTGAGGGTCTTAAATACCTGTGGTCCAAGGCAGTCTGTAAGTCTTGGTCTGGTCCTATCTTTTAGGCCAGTAGATGTCACTTTTGTGTTTTCCCCAAAAATACTTATTGAGGAACTCATACCTTTATTAGTCAGACTCTTTCACAATTCCAAAATCCTGCCAGTTAATCAATGTAATTATACCATGACAGCTTCCTGGAATCTAGCACTGTCCTTTCAAGTGTAAAGTTTTTTGTTTTTTTATGACAGGGCTAGCTAGCTGTTAACTTCTCCTGAGTTTATAATCCTTCTCCTCTTTAATAGCTACCCCAATGCTGTCTTCTGAAGCATCCTGGCTTTTCGAGTGACAATTTTTATTGCAGGTGATAGATTTAAGACCTCTGTGTTAGTTAGCCAGGAAGACTCTTTTGAAATGCAATTTCCAGCTTCCCTGGGAAAACCAGTTTCTCTTGGGTCACATGGAATTTGCAGACCTTTAAAAAAACAATCCATTCCTTTGTTCCACGTGACCCTTTTATCCATTATTCCTTGTGGCATTTTAAACCTACACAAAATATAATAGAATATAACACCATATATCTGTACATCTGACTGGCAGTGGCATAGCTTGCCACATCCCTCCCTCCTAGACTCAGTTTGTGGGAACATGCCCCCTACTGCATGGTAAAGTTTTCACAAATTCTGTTACTGTTCTAGCTGGTGAGATAGGCCATCTGCGTTGGCATTGGCCGATCTGGCGCTGTGGGTAATTGTCATGTCGTAGGCCTGTAGGGCAATACTCCACCTTAAGAGATGACCATTTGTTTTGCCTGTCTGATTTAGCCACAACAGGGGATTATGATTGGTCTGTACCTCAAAGCATGTCCCATAGAAGTACGGCTTTAATTTCTTCAGGGCCCATACCAGCACAAGGCATTCCTTTTCCACTGTAGAAGATGCCTGCTCCCAGGGAAGTAACTTTTTGCTAATGTACACTATTGGGTGATCTTTTCCCTGATTAGAGGTCTGACTGATGACTGCTCCAACTCCACATGTGAGGCATCTGTCTGTACAACAAACTGCCTATTGTAATCTGGACTGGCTAACACAGGGGCACTGCACTCTGCCTCCTTTAGCCGTATGAAGGTTCTCTCACAGGCTGGCTCCCAGTCTACCTTTTTGGGCTTTCTTTTCTTTAGTAGGCCAGATAGGGGAGCTGCCAGGGTACTACAACTTGTAACAAACTTTCAATAGTACCCTGTGGTCCCTAGTAAGCTCCTAACCTGCTTCTGTGTTTCAGGCATAGGCCATGCCTCTATTGCCTTAATCTTTGCTTTATTAGGGTGAAGCTGCGCCCGCCCCACTACATGGCCTAGGTATGCCACCTCCACCATAGCCACCTGACACTCTTCAGCCTTGACAGTGAGCCATGCTCTCAGTATTCTGCCCAACACTTCCTTCAGGTGGGACAGGTTTTCCTTCCCACTGGTACTGAACATGGCAATATCATCCAAATAAGCCACTGCATACTCTTCAGTACCATGTAATACCTGGTTGACCAACCTTTAGAAGGTGGCAGGGGTGTTCTTCACTCCAAAAGGTATTACTCAAGCTGGCCTGGTGGCACTGGAGGTTGAGGCACTGGTTGGTACACCTCATGCCACGCCAACGACCCAGGTTTGGGAATGAGCCCAAGCCACTGGGGGTCGGCAGAGGTGAGAGAGGATCGAGCATCTGGAGGACTGCTCTCCTCTCTCGGGGGGAGGAGGCCTGTTGTCCCATTCATTGACTGCCCTCTGGTGGTAGCAGGAGGGTAGTATGGGTCGGGAGACACATGCTGCTGTCCTTACATCGGTTGGGGAGAGGGGACGGGAGAAAAGAGGAAAAGAGGAAAAAGGGAGCTGGTGGGCTCCATGATGGTCCTTCATCCATGTACCACCACCGAATTCTAGATTTGTGCTCGGGGGAGAAGCCGGCACTCTCCTCCCTGGCCCCGCCACGAGGGGCAAACCATGGGGGGAACTACTGGGGGTTGGCTGAGTGGGCATCATGGGGCCAGAGGATGAGTCCCTCTGAGGGAGGGCCATAGCCACCCACCAGGCTCTGGGGTGTAGAAAAAAGAATAATTAAAAAAAGGAAAAAAGGAAAGGAATTACCCGGAACTCGAATAACCCTACTGGAGTGATGAAGGCTGACTGTTCTCTAGCTCTGGCGGTTAAGTCCCCCTGCCGATACCCTTTTGTCATGTCAGTTGTGGTGAGGTATGTCACCCCTCCCAACTTGTCTAGTAGTTCATCCATCCATGGCATAGGGTGGGCATCAGACTTCATGACTGCATTGAGTCCACGACAGTCCACACAAAAGTGAGTAGAGCCATCTGACTTGGGAACAAGAACTGTGGGTGAGGCCCAGGGACTGTGGGATTTCTGGATTACTCCTAAGTCCAGCATTTCCTCCACCTCCCTCCTAATGTCCTTTAAGACATCCTCAGACACCCAATAGGCTGTCCACCGTATGGGCGCTTGTGTCCTCATGTCTACATCATGTGTCGCCAAGGGGATTCATCCAGGCGTGGCCGTAAACAAAGGGGCAAAGTCCCATAAAACCCCCCTCACTTCCTGGGACTGTTCCAGGGTCAACTGGGTCAACAGTTTGATTGTCTCCACAGAGGACTCCCGCTTGCTTTCCTCCAGCAAGTCCAGTAGGGGTCTTCTTGAGCCAACCCCTTCCCAGGACTACACACTGCAAATACCATGTCAGTCCTATTCACATTTGGCTTCATTATGTTGACATGGTACATCCTATGGATATGTTTCCTGTCAGGCAGTTCTACAATATAATTCATGTCATTGATCTGTTGAACTACCTTATATGGTCCTGCCCTCTCGGTCTGCAGCTTGTCCTTCCTGACTGGGTTTAGGACCATGACTTCCTGACCTGCACTGTATGCATGAGCTGTGGCTCCATGGTTGTACAAGACTTTTTACTTCTGTTGGGCGGCTGACAGGCTGCTTTGTGCCACCCCCATAAGCTCCTTCAGCTTCTCCCTAAACTTAAGGACATACTCCACTATGGGAGTTCCCTGGGTGGCGTGCTTGCCTTCCCAGTCTTCCTGGATCAAGTCTAGGGGCCCATGCACCCTACATCCATATAAGAGTTCAAAGGGGGAGAACCCTGTTGACTCTTGGAGCACCTCCCTGTATGCGAACAACAGGTGGGGAAGGTATTTCTCCTAGTCCCTCCCATGCTGTTCAGCAAATGTTTGGAGCATTGATTTTAGGGTACCATTAAACCTTTCCACAAGCCCATTGGCTTGTGGATGATAAGGTGTCATGCATCTCTGCACCACCCCACATTTCTCCCACAAACACTTCATCAGGACCAACATGAAGGTACCGCCTTTATCAGTAATTACCTCTTGTGGAAACTCGACATGGGAGACAATTCCTAGCAAGGCATCTGCCACTTTGTCTGTCCTAAGTGAGGAGAGGGTGACTGCCTCTGGGTATCGGGTGGTGTAATCGACCACCATTAGGATAAACTTCCTCCTGGAGGAGCTTGGGGTACTCAAAGGTCCCACAATATCCATTCCTACCCTCTGGAATGGCTCCTCCACAACAGGCAAGGGAATTTGGGCAGCTTTGGTTTTACTGCCTGCCTTCCCTATTTGTTGGCACCAGTGACAATACCTGCAATATCCCTTCACCTGCTGGGTGAAGTTGGACCAACAGAAATTCTGGGCCAATCATTGCATGGTGCACATGATTCCCAGATGTCCAGACATGGGGATGTCATGAGCGATCTTGAGCAATCAATCATGATACTCCTTAGCAATGACAAGCTGCCTCCCCATCACCCCTCCCTCTGTCCTCACATCCTGTGTATACAGCAGTTCATTGTCCCAAACACCCTATGTCTTATGTCACCTCCCTGTGTCACCTCAGATTCTGCACAAGTCCTCAGCCTCTCCAAATTAGGGTCAGTTCTCTGTGCAGCTGCTAAATCTTCACATTTTCCCATGGTATGGGACATGTCCCCCTCAGACTCTAAACTGGGGTCCATAGCTCTGCCATCAGGACATTCAGGGTCACTGCCATCCCTAACTTTCTGACCATTTGTTACCGATCCATCCTCAGAGTGACCTTCTGTAGCTGTTTTGTGAACTGCTACTTGGGGAAGTCCTACCTCCCTTTCACTGCCCTCCATTTCAGGAGACAGGCTTGAGAACCAGCCTCCCAATTTTTCCCACAGGGGCTTCCATGGGGCTCAGGGAACTACAAATGGCCTTTGCTGTCTGACTGCAGGTAACCGAAAACACCACCCCTTTCTGGACATTGTTCCCTATAATCACATCCAGGGCACGGTTGTCTGCCACTACCATTTTTTGCACTGTCTCTCCTGTCTCACCTCAGTCCAAGAGAACACTAGCAAGTGGCAAAGTTTTCTTCTCCGCAGTAAATCCCCTCACCGTTACAAACTGATTAGGTATAAGCTCTTCAGGTTCAACCAAATCCCCTTTTACTAGATAGATAGATAGATAGATAGATAGATAGATAGATAGATAGATAGTTTATTTGTATAGTGCTCCTTTGCAAGGACTCTGAGCACTTCACGATCAATACAATACAACAATTTTATAAATATACAAAAATACAATTAAAATACAATCAAACATAATAAATAAAACTACCTATCTAATCAATCCCAGTAAACTCAATTATCTAAAAATTAAAATCCTGGCTAAATAAATAAGTTTTTAAACCTTTTTGAAGGTATCCACCAAGGGTGCCTCCTGTAGCTGTTTAGGAAGTAGATTCCATAGGGTAGATGCAGCCACCAAGAATGCTGTATCGTCCAAGTGGAGCAACCTTGCCCTAGGAATATCCAGGAGACAACCCTTGGTGGAATGGAGAGCTCAGGATGGGCGGTGAGTCACAAGGAGATCTTGCAGGTAGACTGGTCCTACTTCATGTAGGACTTTATAGGTCAGTAACCCGACCTTGAAGGTAATCTTCCACCTAACCGGTAGCCAGTGCTGTTCGCAGAGGACTGGTGTGATATGATCATACTTACGCCCATCCGTCAATAATCTTGCTACTGTGTTCTGCACCAGCTGCAGTCGGCAGAGGCTACCTCCAAATAGCCCTAGGTATAGGGCATTGCAGTAATCCAGTCTGGATGTTACTAAAGCATGTACTAGTGAGACTAGGTCCGGGGGGTAACAGGTCCCGAATCCGGGCAATGTTCCACAGATGATAAAATCCACTCTTAATAATGGCCAACACCTGAGCATCAAGTGTCAAGCCACTGTTGAGGATCACACCCAGATTCTTCACCTGTTCAGATGCGGTCAGCGGCACCCCTCAGTACAAGACTAGGTGGTCTCCACAAACCCCGATCCCCCCACGATGACCAGGAACTACTAAGGTAAGAGACGCCCCACATCCCATAACCCATGGGTCTGAACCCTATTTACTGTAACTGGATGTATGTGCTCCCTCATATTTACATGTTTTCAGAGATACACAGTGCACCCAACCCTGTTTGAGCACCACCTTGTCCACTCTGTGCCTTTTTAGAACATGGTCTAGCAAGATGCCCTGGCTGTTTATAAAACCAACAGTCATCATTTCTTTTATCCAAGAAATCCCTTTTTTGTAACCTGGGGCTTCCCCCTTTCTGCAGAGGCTGTGAGTGTATTAGCTGCCCTTTGGCCCTGCCACACCTGCCCCACTTCCTTTCAGAGCAGGTCTGCTCCTGGCATAGCGTTCCAACAGCTCAGCAGCCTTCTGTACTATTTTTGGATCTCAGTCCTCAAGCCAGGTTTTCAACTCTGCTGGGTAAGCCCATAAAAACTGCTCTAAAAGTACAACCTCCTCAATTTTCCCCACAGAGTTTGCTTCTACTCCCTCCCGCCAATGCTTTAAAAACTGCCCTTGCTTTGTGGCTAGTTCTTCAAAGTTCATGTCAGGGCTTTTTTGGAGTTTACAGAATTTAATCCTGAAGGCCTCAGGAGTCAGTTCGTACTTTTTAAGTAAAGCAGCTTTAAGTTTCTCATAGTCTTGGCTATCATCATTATCCAGTTGGCCTAGCACCTCATGCCGTTTACTCGGAATCAGTGGGGATAGCTGGAAGTTCCAGGACTCCCTTGGTACCTTGGTCTGGATATAGACTTTTTCAAACAAATTCAAAAATGCATCCATATCCTCCCCTCTTTAAATTCCACTATTAATTTGGAACTTAATTTATACCCCAGCCCTGGAGTTTCAGGTCTATCCCTCCCACTTACTTCCTCTGGCACTTGTTGTTGGAGTCTTAACTTCTCCAGTTTGAATTCCTTCTGGCACTCTTTCTCCTCTCTCTCAGCCTCTCTCTGAAGCTGTTTTTCCTAATCCTCTGCCTCTCTCCAGCACTGATTTTCTTTTTCCGCATTTCCAGTTCAAACCTCTTCTTATTGAACTCCCACTGCTGCTGGGCTTCAAACTTTCTCTGCTCGAATTCCAGCTCCAATTTCCTCAACTCCAGCTGCAGCCTGATCCCTTCTAGCTCCAACTTTGTGATAGCCTTCCCCTGGTGCTGTGGCCCTGTGTTCCCTCTGGTCTCGCTGTCCTCCTCCATGGGACTGGACACTGCAACATCCTCTGGCACCCCCACACCCAAGGTCTGGTCCCTTTCAGTCACCTGCTGTGACTTGAGGATCGGGGCAACCACTTGCTCATCAGTTGCCATAAGAGCCACCAAGAGGTGCTTTTTGGTTCACCCCTCATACTGGATCCCTCTTTCCTGACACAACTGCCTTAAGCAGTCTGCAGTGGATTTGCTGTAGTTGAAAGCCATCTTCTTCTTCCCTAACTACTGCTACATTTACACCAAAAAAAAAAAAATGAAAACAGGTAGGGAACTTTGTACTGTAACCAAATAATTTTTTTTTTTTCAAATCTCTGCCTTGATTGTGTGTGGATTGTTTTCACTTTATCAATCTGATACACCAGCTTCAAATCCAACTGTTATGCCTGTGCCACCAAAATCTCTTGAATCACACTGCTACCAGATCTCTCGGATTCCACCACTGCACACCAGATCTGTCATGAACCTACTCCTGAGGGTCAGGTCCACTGAGCTCACAGTGCCCACCCCTAAGTGCAATCCATAACAGGAAGGGGGAAACAGAGGATACCCTCTTTATGTCCTATAGTGCTCACTGAATTCACAACTGAACACTCACCACAAAGTCCCAGAGTTCCCTCTTTGCTCTGGATCAGGGTAAAATATTAGTCTCAAGTCTTGTAGCCAAATATGAACCCTTTTTGGTTGTTACACAAAGGGGGAAGATCCAGGTATTACAACCTCTTTGGGGTAGCGTTGTATCCCTGATTCTGCCTTCTCCCATAGAAACATAAGACTTTGACAGCAGATAAGGACTGATTGACCCACCTAGTCTGCCCATTTCCCTACCTACTGGATAAGCTGCAGAACCTAGTTAACCAACAGCCTATTTCCTCCTACCCCCACAAGAATTGCCTTATGTCTGTCCCATGCATTCTTGAATTTCCTCACTGTGTTTGACCCCACAACCTCCTCAGGAAGGCCGTTCCATGCATCCACCACCCTCTCCGTGAAAAAATACTTCTTCACATTACCCCTGAGCCGTCCCCCCATTATCTTCAAATTGTGTCCCCTTGTTCTCGCACATCTCTTTTTCTGAAAGATGCTACCCTCTTGGACTTTGTTGATTCCCTTGAGGTACTTAAAAGTTTCTATCATGTCCCCCCTCTCCCTCCTTTCCTCAAGGGTATATATATTAAGCTCCTTTAGTCTCTCCTTATATGGCTTCTGTTGTAGACCCTGCACCATTTTAGTTGCCCTCCTCTGGACTGTTTCCATCCTATGTCCTTGCAGAGATGGGGTCTCCAGAACTGGACACAGTACTCCAGATGGGGTCTCACCAACAGTCTGTACAGAGGGATAACAACTTCCTGTTTTCTACTGGTGATGCCTCTCCCTATACATCCCAGTATCCCCCAGCCATCCCTACTGCCTTCTCACATTGCTTGTGTAAGCCCTAGGCTTGGTGCCTCTATTTTATAAGCACTATTCAGGCTAGCCTAGGTTCGGGGAGAAAACATTTGCTCAGCATCATGGCTAGGTTTGTACTTCTGGTCAGGGGCACCCAAATAACTCCAGACACAGGAAGCAATAACTGAAAATGTCCAAACCAGGAATGGGATTCTAGAGTGTGGCTTTTATTCACTTCAACACAAGAATAACAAAGCAAGATGGACCCCCCACAGGGCTTCCCTCACTGGAAATGCAGCTTTACAGAGGTCAGAGCACATCTTCTTTACTACACAATACCCTCAGGTTCTGAACACAACAGGGCTCACACAGCCCAAACTGGTACTTCTTCTACTTGGATTCCTTGACATGGCACCCCGGACAGTCCTTGGACACTTTTCCATAAAGCATGGAGTTTGGTGGTGGCTCCCTCAACCACCCATGAGCACTTTCTAGCTCTAAATGGAAAACATCCTTAATCCCACGTCTGGCTACTTTCTGCAGACACTGGCCAAGTGCCTAGGAGAAAGCTATAGGTGCCCAAAGTGAATCCGTGGAGGTAAACCTGGTTACTCCAGATGGGGATCTCCCACCTCTTGTCCCTAAATCCATACCCGACCATTCATTTGGAACACCTTTCTTTGAAACTAATAGTCATAGATGCTATCTCAAAATGTATGACACATTTAACATTCTACACTGTATTTAGGTGGTGTCCTGACTCAAACAGTTCTGTTAGTGGCTATGTCCTTTTGTTAGACCCCCACTGTCTCAGATACTTCCAAGTCATACACAAATTTAAAAGCACTGTACTTGGCTAGTCTTCTCCTGATCCAACAGTAGGCAGTTACTTTTACACAACTCTGTCTTGGTGAAACAGGGGCTCTATTTCAGAGCAGACTCACCGTGGTGTGCAGGTGCCCCAGGGCTTCTCTCAAAGGAAACACAAATTCACTGGTATTCTCAGTACAAACTCTTCTGTAAGGCAGCTTTTCCCTTTCCAAGCAGGGCCAGGGAGTTGCCCCTGAAATGCTGGTCCCTCCCCATCCCTCCGGGGATGGAGCATTGGAACAACACGGGGAGCAGTCTCTACCACTTCTTTCAGTCTCTTCTGTGTTCTTCTCTAGGGTGAGAACACACTACCCACTTTCTGGTGTAGCTCTATGACAGAGCTTGGTTCTGAGGGGCTGCCAACTGCAGCACACCTCCTTCTTCTCTGGAGTCTGGTTGAAGACTAACTTGAATTCCCCATAGTTTTAACCTAACCCCTGCAGCCAACATTCCAGTGTGGCTTATGCTGCTGTGAGAATTCTATACTGATGTCATCCCTCCAGCTCAGCTGAGACTGAGGACAGAGTGAGACAGTGTGAAACCCATTTAACTGGTGTCTCACAAGCTGCCTTTCCCTGCCTGCCACTAGTTCTAAGTGGGATTCTAGTAACCCTGGGTGACAAGGGAATTATACCCACTCTCAGCCAGGAAAATGACTGTCCGCAGTCATTACTTACCCAGCCCCGGCCATCCTACCCTATGTGCTACCTACGGTGAGGGGTGATCAGGCCCTCTCCTACCATGTACTAGGCACAGGCAGACAACACTAAGGGCCCAAAGGCCATTGGTTGATGCATCAGCCTCTACTCTATGATCTTGCTATGGTTACCTAGTGGCCGTGGAAGAATTGTCCAGAGCATAGCCCTAATAGATCAGTACTGTGGCCCCTCCGGCCAGTCAGGACCACAGCCTGTCTATCCCCCCTAGCCCTCTAGGGAAAACCTACCTGACCAGAACCCAAAACTACCCAAAAACACAAGGGAACCTCCCCCATCCCTGGACACCTGCAACCAAAACACAAGGGAGCTAACACTACACTCTAAGCATTACATCCACACTCCCCCACAACCATACCTGTGGAAGGAAAAGTTAACACAGTTAATAACAACACCGTACTTTAAACACAACTACTTTAAAGCACATGAGGGACTCCAATGAGTCCCTCCTCCTCTTCTTGTCTTCTTTTCTTGTCTTCTTCAGGATCACCTGCAAGAGAAAAGACAAACAACCCCTAATCTGCAAACACAGTAACTATCTAACCCCTACCATCAAAACACTGGAGAATCCCCAAAATATATTTTTTAGAAAAGTAGAAAAACAGTAGAAACAGTAGAAAAACTACATTATTTACAATACACATTTTGGGGATGGAAGGCCCTAAAAGTCCCATCTAGTGACAACAGTGCCCGAAAGCAAAGTCCAAAAAAGAGTCTCTCTCCTGGGCTGGAGCCCGGTGAAGCACAGTTCTGGTAGGACTGTAATCATGAAGGGGAGAGTCTTTGAGGACAGTTCAAACAGTCTGAAATCTGCTAGGTGTAGGGTGTGTACTGCAATGTCATTAAGATAGAAAAGTCTAGACTTACCAGTCCCTTAAAGAATGAAATCGATATGGCACCTGGATTTCCAGCTGAAGACTCTCCCTGACAGCATTCTTTGGATACAGCTGGGCGGACATCTTCTGGAAAATGGCAGGATGGCACATCTGGAAACTGCTGGGTTGATGTCATCTAGGAGATGGAACCTTGGAACAGGAAAGGAAACAGCTGGTCTGAAGTCATCTGAAATCTCAGATGATGAATCAGGATACAGCGGGGCTGGTGTCCTCTCTGGATATGAAGTCATCTGGAAGGCCAGGCAATGGAATCTGGAAAGCCAGTACACTGCAAGGCTGATGAATCTGGGGCACCTGGTTCCTAGAATATCAGTCTGGTGGAACAACATAGGTACGGCAACGCTGGATGGCAGCACTGGCTACTACTGCTCTGCTTTCCACTTGGTAGGCATGGGCACATTTGCAGGAAGTTGGTTGCATTGAGGAAAGTAACACAATGGGTCAGGTGCAAGAATTATTATCCAGTCT
The DNA here is from genome assembly GCA_016271365.2 of Neoceratodus forsteri. Lineage (NCBI taxonomy): Eukaryota > Metazoa > Chordata > Ceratodontiformes > Ceratodontidae > Neoceratodus > Neoceratodus forsteri. Next base: position 92,110,265 of record CM057459.1, on the reverse strand, counting down.
GGGCGCTCATAATTCACACTGTAGAAGGCTTCATGGCTCTTTCCATCCACAATCCGAACAGTGTCTATGAATAATGTTCTGCCCACTTTCCATTGTCTAAATTTCTCTTGGAACACTCTGTCTCGGACATACCGACTTGCACCGGGATGCACATGTTTTTTTGCCTCTTCCACTATCCAGGATTTCCTGTTTCTCTCTATCTCCTCCCAAACTCTCCAAGGAAAGGTAGGAAAGGATATCCCCTAGATTTAATTCACCTTCCTACGAACCAGTCTTTCCTCTTTACTGCACTTGGTCAACTTTAGACCTCTGGCCTGGCTTGGAAGTGGCCAGTCCTGGTTCTGCTAGCTACGCATACTCAATCCAATGTAAAATGGATCTTTGACTCCTACTTGTGGGGCCAGGGCTGTGGAGTCATTGATCTCTCCTTCTGTTTGCTCTTCCAAGGCAAGAGCCTGAGGCTGTGGACCTGCACCTTCTTCATAAGGCCACATAGGTTCCCCCTCATCCTCTTCCTCACTGAGGATCTGAGCCCAGGAGTGAGCAGTCATCCTCACTCCTGAGACTATCCACTCTTCGCTGGGCATGGAGGTCAACACCTCCCATTCAAGAGTCTCTTTCATCTCATCTTCTCCGATGAGACTAGGGCTCGGCCCCTCTGTCCATGGATCTGCTGATACTCCCTCTGTACTGTCTCTCTGTGACCCAGACTCAGATACATCAGTACTTTGCCTGTAGATCTATACCCTCTTCCTTTGTGCCACACTCTGCTGAGCTTCCTCCAACAGTCTCCACCTGGTGCTGTGTGCTGCCACTTGCAGATTCTTGAAGCTTTGTCCACGTGGGAGCCAAATGAATCTTGGGTGCTTTGGTTAGGCCATCTCTCTCTAGGCACCCAGAAAAGTGAGGAACCATGAAGACATCCCTTCCAGCCTTAAAGCACATTATGCACACTCTAAATGGATATCCAGGAATCCCCACATGAGGAGGCAAATGCCCCCACGTAGTAATATCTCGCAATGTCTTTCAATCTATTAACTTCTTCTACCATCATAGCCCGGGCATGATCCGGGTAACGGGCTGATCCTGAAGCCATGACTGGAGAGAAAAAACAAAACTCACTGTTATCTCAAGTCCCACTCTGTTGGAAAACTTCTACAAAATGGCTCCCCTGCTGCTGTGTTTACTTTACTATCCCACCCCGTAATGGCAGCGGCAGCACTCCTGGCGCATCAACGTTCTGTTTCTGACTCAAGCCACTGCGCATCCGATTTACGCGCTTTATTGATAAAGTTAATTCAAACTGCATAAACTGCACTGTTCGTTCTCTTAGCACATTTATATGATTTTTACAGGACTTTTCATTTGCTTTAAATCACTGTTCTTGCTTAAAGTCCCTAAAGCCACAGTATTTCATTGCTCAGGATTGCATGTAATTCCATTGCATCTATCATACAACCCACAGTGTCTCACTTTGCTTTGAAAGTCATACTGTTGCTGAACCCACAGTTATGCTCACAGTCTAATGCTTAGAATTCCTGCTTAGCTTGATTAACTTGACACAGTCCTTCTTTGAAAAACGATCACTCTGCTACACACAGATTCAGCTGGCTTTAGTTAAAATCACACACAGTTTGAGTTGTTTCTCAGGTTGGTACTCACTTAATCAGTAGTTTGCTATTGAAATGGAAAATTTGGCCTACAGCCGATCTTGGAGGCCTCTGGAGTAAAGCGGGTTGGCAGTCCTGTCAATTGTCCCTCCGAACACCACACTTTCTTCCCAGACGATTGAAATGTGGGTTGAGCCCGATTTTAAACAGAAAAGTCTGATTTTATTACTTTTACAATGTTTTCAGCCACAGCGGCTCTCCTCCTGGCAAGCCAGTTCGCACACTTACTCTCTCTCTCTTTCTCTCTCTCCCTCTCGAACACTGTGCAGTCACTCTAGAGCTGGCTAGGGGGCAGAACCATCTGCAATCTCACCAATCACTCAACACCATGCAAATGAGTCTCTTTCTTCTCATGCTCTTCTTCTCCACGGCGATCGTCAAGCAAGCAAAATTTAAACTGCAAACCACACTTTATTTTTTCCAACTGTGACTCCTTGGCTGGAGCTCCATTTTGACCATTTTTCATGGCATCTTACTCAGTGACTCCCCCAGTCCACACAACAAGCACTTTAAACTTTTAGGGCACAAATCTCTCTTTGTTTCCCACAGTTTTCCATACTTTCTGTTGTCACACATAACTTTAAAAAGCTGGCAAATGTAATTTTGATGCAGAACAAGGGGCATACATAATCTGGCTTTACTGCTCCTCGGTAAACTGGTGGCACAATTACAGCAGCACACAGCAGCACATTTAGGTGGCAATGCTTTCGACTTTTTGGGCTACCTACTGCCAGACAGCCAAAACACTAGCCATAATCTGAGCAAACCTTTCTTGTTTTTCTCCCTAAAATTCAAAACAAATCCTCAGTGGTGCTTCCATTTTGTAAGCCCTCTAGCATGGTGCCTCTATTTGGTAAGCACTACTCGGGCTAGCCTAGGTTCGGAGAGAAAACATTTGGTCAGCATCATGGCTAGGTTTGTACTTCTGGTCAGGGGCATCCAAGTAACTCCAGACATAGGAAGCAATAACTGAAAATGTCCAAACCAGGAATGGGATTCTAGAGTGTGACTTTTATTCACTTCAACACAAGAATAACAAAGCAAGATGGATCCCCACAAGGCTTCACTCACTTGAAATGCAGCTTGACAGAGGTCAGAGCGCATCTTCTTTACTACACAATACCCTCAGGTTCTGAACACAACAGGGCTCACACGGCCCAAACTGGTACGTCTCCTACTTGGATTCCTTGACATGGCACCCCAGCCAGTCCTTGGACACTTTTCCATAAAGCATGGAGTTTGATGGTGGTTCCCTCAACCACCCATGAACACTTTCTAGCTCTAAATGGAAAACATCCTTAATCCCATGTCTGGGTACTTTCTGCAGACACTGGCCAAGTGCCTGGAAAAAAGCTGTAGGTGCCCAAAGTGAATCCGTGGAGGTAAACCTGGTTACTCCAGATGGGGATCTCCCACCTCTTGTTCCCAAATCCATACCCGGCCATTCATTTGGAACAACACCTTTCTTCAAAACTACTGGTTGTAGATGCTATCTCGAAATATATGACACATTTAACATTCTACACTGTATTTAGGTGGTGTCCTGACTCAAACAGTTCTGTTAGTGGCTGTGTCCATTCTTTAGACCCCCACTGTCTCAGATACTTCCAAGCCATACGCAAATTTAAAAGCACTGTACTTGGCTAGTCTTCTCCTGACCCCACAGTAGGCAGTTACTTTTACACAACTCTGTCTTGGTGAAACAGGGGCTCTATTTCAGAGCAGACTCATCGTGGTATGCAGGTGCCCCAGGGCTTCTCTCAAAGGAAACACAAATTCACTGGTATTCTCAGTACAAACTCTTCCATAAGGCAGTTTTTCCCTTTCCAAGCAGGGCCAGGGGGTTGCCCCTGAAATGCTGGTCCCCCCCAATCCCTCTGGGGATGGGGCACTGGAACAACACGGGGAGCAGTCTCTACCACTTCTTTCAGTCTCTTCTGTGATCTTCTCTAGGGTGAGAACACACTACCCATGAGAATTCTATAGTGATGTCATCCCTCCAGCTCAGCTGAGACTGAGGACAGCGTGAGACAGTGTGCAACCCATTTAACTGGTGTCTCACAAGCTGCCTTTCCCTGCCTGCCACTAGTTCTAAGTAGGATTCTAGTAACCCCGGGTGACAAGGGGGTTACACTTGCTAACCTTTAGGTCATTTGATATGATTACACCCAGGTTCCTTTCCATTTTTGTTGTTGTTATTACCTCCCCCCCACCACTGTGTACTCTTCCCCTGGGTTTTTGTTTCCCAGGTGCATTACTTTGTGCTTCTTTGCATTGAATCCAAGCTGCCATACTTCTGACCATTCCTCCAACCTTGCCAAATCCCTTCTTATCCTTTCCACCCCCTTGTGTATTAACCCTGTAACAGATCTTTGTGTCGTATGCAAAGAGGCATGCTTTTCCTTCCAGCCCCTCTTCAATGTCATCTATAAAGACATTAAAAAGGACCAGACTCAGTACTGAACCATGCGATACCCCGCTAGTAACCCCCCTTTCTTCAGAGTGGACTCCGTTTACTATTACCTTCTATGTCCTGTTGTCCAGCCAATGTTTTACCCAGGCTACCACCCTAGGACCCACTCCCAGGCTGGCTAATTTGTTTATTAATCTTTTGTGTGGGACTGTGTCAAATGCCTTGCTAAAGTCTTGGTAGGCCACATCCACAGCCCCTCCCTGGTCTACTACTTTGGTCACCCTGACAAAGAAATTGATTAGATTCATCTGACATGACCTTCCCACTGTGAACCCATGCTGCCTTGGGTCCTGTGCCCCACTGGCCTCTCGGTACTCAACAGTTCTTTCCTTCAGAAGTGATTCCATCATTTTCCCTACCACTGAGGTCAAACTGACAGGTCTATTGTTTCCTACCTCTGTCTTACTCCCACTTTTGTGAAGGGGGATCACATCCGCCCTCCTCCAGTCCTCAGGTACCACACCATCCTCCCATGATTTGTTAAAAAGGCTAATCAGTGGTGTCACTAGTTCTCCCCTTAATTCTTTTAGAATTCTGGGTTGAATCCCTTCAGGCCCCATTGCTTTGTCCACCTTCAGTTTTAGGAGTTCTTTCAGAACCCTTTCTTCTTTGAAAGGACTGGGATTGACCCCTATCCAGAGTGCTTCTATTGATTGGATTAGATACCTCCCCCTCCTCTTCTTTTGTGAATACTGAGAAGTATTCGTTCAGTATCCCTGCTTTTTCACTGTCCCTCTCTGCCCCCCACCATCCCTTTTATTCAGCCTCACTATCCCTCCCTTTGTCTTTCTACACTCCCTAATGTACCTATAAAAGGTTTTATCCCCCTTCTTAACTGAGCTGGCTATCTTTTCCTTGGTTTGGGCCTTTGCTATTCTGACTGCCTTCCCCATTTACTTCTGCTTTAACTAGTACAGTTCTCTGTCCTGCTCCTTCTGTGTTTCTTTATACTTCCTTCTGTGAAAGGACTAATATTAGCCCCCCTATCCAGAGTGCTTCTATTGACTGGATTAGGTATCTCCCCCTGCTTTTCCATTGTGAATACTGAGCAGAAATATTTGTTCGGTATCCCTGCTTTTTCACTGTCGCTCTCTGTCCAACCACCTTCCTCTTTATTTTTTATTCAGCCTCAGTATCCCTGCCTTCATCTTTCTTTGCTCCTAATGTACCTATAAAAGGTTTTAACCCCCTTCTTAACTGAGTTAGCTATCTTTTCCTTGGTTTGGGCCTTTGCTATTTTGACTGCCTTCCCCGCTTCCTTCTGCTTTAACTGGTACAGTTCTCTGTCCTGCTCCATCTGTGTTTCCTTATACTTCCTGAATGCTGTCTTTTTCTCCCTAACCTTCCCCACCCCCTCTGTTGAGAACCATAGTGTTTTTTTTCTTTCATTTTGATTTGTTTATTTGCTTCACACAAGGCTTGTTGCCTCCGTAATGGCAGTTTTGATGTTTTCCCATTGTTGCTTCACCCCACCTTCTTGCCTGTTTGCTAATGCTTTTCTGAGGCACTCTCCCATTTTGACAAAGTCAGCCCTCCTGAAGTCCAGTACCCTCACTTTTGTATGGCTAGACTCTGCAGCTGAGTTTATCATGAACCACACTGTTTGGTGGTCAATTGTTCCCAGATGGCTACCCACTTCAAGATCTAAGATCCTCTCTCTGCCCTCATTTGAGAGTACCAGGTCTATGATTGCTCCCTCCCAAGTGGGTTCCAACAATAGCTATCTAAGGCATGCCCCCTGTAGGGCATCAAGAATGACCCTGCTCTTGGATGTGGCTGCAGCAAAGGTGCTCCAGTTAACATCTGGTGTATTCAGGTCCCCCATCAACAATATCTCCCCTTTCTCTGCCATCCTAAGGATGCCTTCTATCATTTCCTTGTCCATTTCCTCCCCCTGAGATGGGGTCTGTATACAACCCCTGTGCGGACTGTGATGTCATTTCCAGTCTCCAGGGTGACCCAAAGTGCCTCCTCTCCTCCCTGTTTACCCTTTTGTTCCATTGCTTTAATCCCCTCCCTTACATAGAGAGCTACTCCTCCTCCTCTTCTACCCTCCCTGTCTCTTCTGTAGATTGTGTACCCTAGTATGTTGACATCCCAGTCATAGTTCTTTGTGCACCATGTTTCTCTGCCTGCCACAATATACAGGCATCCCTCTTCCATCAAGGCCACCAGTTCAGGGGGCTTGTTACCTAGACTTCAGGCATTGGTACTCATTACCCTCCATTTTTTGATGGCCTTACCCCTTTTTGCCCCATCCCTGTCCTTACTGCTTTTGCCTTTTTCTCCATTTACACCTGCATTTCTCCCTATCAACGTTTCGACATTGGTGTTTACCTCACTAACTACCCTGATTTTTTTGGGAGGTGGGCTAGGATTTCCCTGCTCCTTTTCAGTGCCTCCCCCTTGGCTAGTTTAAATGCTTGCCAATGAAGCATTTAAACCTGTCACCTAGGGTCCTGATTCCCCTCCCGGACAGATGCTGACCATCGTGCCAGTATAGGCCTGCATCCTTCCAGGTGAACCCCCAATCCCCAATGAAGCCAAAACCCTGAGCTCTGCACCAGTTTTTCAACCATTGATTGAATCCCATGAAGCGGAGCACCCTAGCCTCACCCATGCCATAGACAAGCAGCACCTACAAGAAGGTTACCATGCGTGCTACTTGTCTAAGGCCCCTCCCCAACTCCACAAACTTCTCCTCCACTATTCTGATCCTTTTCCCAGCTAGGTCATTTGTCCCTAAGTGGACAATGGCATCCAGCTCCCTCACCCATGCAGCTGCTCCCATGATCCTATGGATTCTCTCCCTGTCCCTCCAAGCCATGGCACCAGGCAGGCACATTACCTCCTCCTCTCCTCCCTCCCCCCCTGCTCCCCTCCTAACAATGGAGTTCCCCACCAGGAGTTGTTTCCTTCCCCTGTGGGGTCCCATGCCTCTCTTGTGTGGGTCTCCTTTGTGGAGGTTCCCAGCATCTTCCTTGGTCTCCACTGTGGGTGCCTCTGTAGAGGAACCACACTCTGCCACAACAGCATATGAATTGTAGAGAGGTACAACTGGAGGGATGCACCTCTGTTCCATCACCCTCACCCTCCCTGAGCCCACTGTGGTCCAACCATTCCTCTTTCTTGGCAACCTCTGAGGCAGCGGTGGTGACCCTGGTGGTTCCTGGGTGGGAGAGGAGGTCCCCCAAATCCTGGCCAACTCAGCCTGGAGATGAGCAACCTCCTCCCTCAGCCCAGAGAGGTGCCTGCAGATGGGACAACACCACATTCTTCAGAATGTCTCCCAGAAGACTGCTGCTCCATAGCCACTACACTGCACCACTCCCATCATGTCTTATTTGTGCCCCTTAACTGTTGTTTTGTATACTTACTCTTTCCTTTCTCTGTTTATTATTATTATATATATTTTTTTTTTTGTCTCCCTACTTTCTTACTTCCTCCATGCCCTTAAAGCTCCTCATCTTCCTGTTCTGGGACAGGAAGTTCCTATATTCCTCAGTAGTCTCCTTCTTACTTGCCCAGAGTCAGACCTCCAGCAGCAGCTGGGAGAGAGCTACTCTTTTCCTTCTAGGATGGTGAGTCTTTTGCACCTCTGTGACCACTCCTTTCCTGCTTCCAAACAGGAAGTTCCTGTTGTCAGTCAATAAAAGTAGAACTGGCTAAGGGTGGGTGTGGGTGGAGGAGAGGGAAAGAGGGCAAGATAGTCCCAGTAGAGTAGTATAGTTCTAACAACACCTCCTTTCTCTTGCTGTTCTCTGCCATAAGCTATCTAGGGCAGTTTTTAAATCCAAAACACCTTGCTTCCTTCTGCCTAAGCCACTCCCCTTAATTCACAGTTTCCTTCTACATCTATCTAACTGCACATATAACAATTCAGTTTCCTTCTACACCTAGCTAACTGCATAGATAATTCACAGTTTCCTTCTACACCTACCTAACTGCACAGATACAATTCACTTCACCCAACTCAGACAAACACACTAACTCTTTTTTTGTTTGTTTTTACCCTAAATTGAAGGTGCCAGTAGTGGAGTTCTAGTTCTTTAGTCCCAATAAAGTAGTATAGTTCTAATAGCACCTCCTCCCAGGAGGCATACAATAACCTGGTTCAAATCCCCACAGACCCTTCCTTGAGACTTTGGTATTCCCCCTATTTTTACCCAGACTTTCCCTTTTCAGACCTTTGTTCAATTTGGTAGCTTATGGTGGCATCCCTTAGCAATAACAGTTTAGTCACAGATTATTACTGAAACATCCCACAGTCACACACACACAAACACACAGTATAGAAATCTCATTCAGGCAGGTTTCTTAAACAAAACAAATGTCTTTACTAAATAATTAAATAATTATCATACATTACAACAAAAAGGTTTGGAAAATCTGGGTCACAGAATAACACAAATAAAAGTGGATATGTACAAAAAAACACACTATAACAGTTATCTAAAGTTCTACTTAAAATGTGTAGTGAAATGAAGTCCAGAAAATTAAATGTTTTTTCAAAGGTTGCAGTCCTTTCTGTAGCAGTCTTGCTTCTTGTGCATCTGCTGGCAGTTGTTATCCTGTGGTCAGGAGAGTGTCCAAAAGCAAAGTTTCCACAAAATGCTCTGTGGAGGGTCTTAAATACCCGTGGTCCAAGACAGTTTGTAAGTCTTGGTCTGGTCCTAACTTTTAAGCCAGTAGATGTCACTCTTGCTCTTTCCCAAAAAAAATTCTTATTAAGGGACTCATACCTTTATTATTCAGTCTCTTTTACAATTCCAATATCCTGCCAGCTAACCAATGTAATTATAGTGTATGTTAGAATGTTGTATTCCCTCAAAATCTATCATTTACCAGTCTTGTTGTACCATCAATGTGACGTCACAATGTTGTTGTACCATCGTGAGTACGTCACATCGATGGTACAACAGGATGTAATGTCTTTGCGCCTGCGCGGTTAGCTGAGAATCAGCCATGGTGGTGAGCGCAGTGTCACAAAAGTAAGACCCCTTTTTATAATATTGCCTTCTAAAAAGCATTGCCTGCTGTTGTTTTTTCAAGAGAGACCGTGGCCAAGGATCAGTTCCTCGTGGAGGGGGGGCAGGCGAAGTCTGAAAGCACGGCAGCACAAGAAAGAGTCTGAAAGAGCGGCAGCTCAGCTTCTAAATTACTTTTGCCCATACACTATAAAAGACAGTGGATGGGCAACAGTAAACAACAACACTGTGTTTTACTTCTCGAGGTTTCATGATGTCCGAAAACGTCTCAAGCGTTTCCAAGGTTGTCATGACAACCTCTTGAAGTGAACAACAGTGTTGTTGTTCACTGTTGCCATCCACTATCCTTTATATACCATGACAGTTTCCTGGAATCCAGCACTGTCCTTTGAAGTGTAAAGTTTTTTATTTTTTTATGACAGGGCTAGCTGTTAACATCTCCTGAGTTTATAACTCTTTTCCTCTTTAATAGCTACCCCGATGCTGTCTTCTGAAGCATCCTGGCTTTTTGAGTGACAATTTTTATTACAGGTGATAGATTTAGAACCTCTGTGTTAGTTATCCAGGAAGACTCTTTTGAAATGCAATTTCTAGCTCCCCTGGGAAAACCAGTTTCTCTTGGGTCATAGGGAATTTGCAGACCTTTGAAAAATACAGTTCATTCCCTTGTTCCATATGACCCTTTTATCCATTATTCCTTGTGGCACTTAAACATACACAAAATATAACAGAATATAACACCATATATCTGTCCATCTGACTGGCAGTGGCATAGCTTGTCACAGGAGCTACTGGTTCACTTCCTAGGCATGTTGCCAAATAAACTTACACTTGCTTTTTTGAATCAAACCAAACCACAAGTGCAGAGCTTTCTTCAACTTTGTTAAACTTTGAGCTGGCTGCTCTGCTCAGGTACTGCTGTGCCAAATGTGTACCTTATCCTTTGTTTGACTTATAGGCTGTGCCTGCAAAAGTATCAAGTTTCAGAAGAGAATAAATGAATCTTTAACCCTCATTCTGCTCACAACCAACTCCTCATCACCCATGCCTTCCTTGTACCGCCAGTATAACAAAATTAACCACCACTCTCAGCATCCCACACTTCCATGCAACCTCCCCACCCCACCCATTGGCACCCTCTTTTCAGTAAACCCTGCACCAACAATGGAGTTGTGGGCATCTAATATTGAGTGCCATCCTACTCATCTTCAGCCCTATGAGCAGAGCATCCCCCACACTCAGTGTGACAGCATAATTTGCGGCCGCTGAAAGGACGGTGCGTCTTTGAGCTATTATGAAGTATATATGTTCTGGGGGCTGGCTGTTAAAGTATCATGTCAAGTGTTTCATCGGTTTCAGGGAGGGCATGGGTCCATTTGTAATAGCAATTATTCCCTCTCCCCACTGTCTGCCTAGGGCAAAAGAAGCTCTGGACAGAGTTTGCTGGAACAAGCCACCTAGTGTGCAGTGTGTTGAAATTACATGTAGTTATTGTGTGCTTACCTGCTGCATTCTTTTTCAAAACCAACACATCCTCAGAAGAAGGAAAATTGGGGGTTACAGACAATAATCATATCACTTCAACAGTACTTTGAACTTAGCATTTTAACCTCAGATTTTCAAACCTCATTGTCATTTTGTAACTGTTACTATTCATTCGCTCAGGGTAGCCCATCTGAGATGTGGTATCCTATTTTCAGTGAGGTCCTGCTTCTACCCAGTTTTACAGCTGGAAGAACTAAAGCACCAGGAGAACACGTGACTTATTTAAGATCACATGTTAGTAAGACAATGGCTGTGGTGGGATTTGAACATGTGAGCTCCTGTGTCACAGTTCTGTGTTCCATTGCCATTTGTTAGACAACGCTGTTTTACCTATAAGAGAGCAAGCTGACTTAACTAGAGGTGCAGTCCAACACCCTAATGCCCATATTGCTCTATATTTCTGAGAGTATATGAAGTAACAATCTCAATAAATCCTTAATATCCAGTAGTTTCTGGAAACACTCCTTCCTTTTTTGAAGGATGAAATAAAGAGTTTAAAAAAATTGCACGGTAGCATAGAAACCCTATCGCGACCCAAATATGGAGCTATGACACAGTAGCTACTTCCCATTCTAACTGAACAATAGAAAAATTGCATGAAAAATCACCACCAAGTGTGATCTGACATACATTTGGGGAATAGGCATGAAATTAAACTTTCAAAACACAGAAAGGAAGCAGTGCACTTGAAGCAAGAGTTGGTAAGCCAGTATTTTATGAAAAAAGTGCAAAAGTCATTCATTTATTAAATATTAAGAAGTGCAAAAGTGGAGACTCAGACAAAGAATCTGGTCTGCCCTGGTGCTTCAAGAACACTCTGCCTATTTGTCAGTAGTAGTGGTAGATCATCAAGACACCTCCCAATTTAAGCCTGAATACATGAATATTCATGAAATATGTTGCACTTACAGAGTTCAGCTATTTAAAGGGAAAGCACCATCAGCTTTTTATTCTGTTAACCTGTGTAGTTTGTAGGCATGAACAATGATTGCCTCTGTTGCACCCTCCTAATTTCATTAGTATTTAAATGTAAATGAAAATACTTAAGTCTGGTGTGAAAACCTGCTTGACTCCATAGCAAAGGTCATGACCCAACTCACATAAGGCATCCTGGATTTTTATGATGTTTTAGAGCCAAAGCCTGCAGCAGTTATACTGTATTAATCAGTGCTGTTGCTATCCTCTACAGTCCCTGTGCTCTTCTCTTATAGTGGCCATGAAACTTGGCAAGGCGTAGTAGGTGCCCTACTATTTTCTGTAGTTTAAAGTGTGTCTGATTTAGGAAAAAATGATTTTATAGAGTAGCGGGACTTCACAAGAAATGTAACAGAACTGAATGAAAGCATAACTTCTGCTGGCTTGTGCAGATATGCATCATCAACTCCCATGATGCCTCACATGAGTGGGGTCATGACCTCTGCAATGGAGACAAATACGTTTTCATACCAGGGCAAAACGGAATGAAACAACCTCATTTATATTTAAATTAAGGTAAAATTAGTGGGATGCAAGAGAGGGAATCATTGTTCATGCCTACAAACTACACAGGCACACAGAAAACAGGTTGAGAGGACTTCCATAAAGTGTAGAAGTACAGTTTGTAATTTAACAGACACCTTTACAATACAACTTAATTATTCTGTACCAGTTAGATAATTTATATTAAAGTTGGTTCAAAGAATAAAAATTAGAAGATACCTACTGAAACTGAGGGTGCATTTCAGAAAAAGGATCGGAGGGGAGGGATGGAAGGAGGAATGCAAGTTGAAAAGACGGACAGTAAATTATTATAATAACTGGGGAGCATTTTCTCCCATAGGGAAACTGGGTTATATTTTGCCGATATAACCCATGAGTTATAACGGAGAACATGCACCAGGTTTCCTTTGCTCTGCCTAGGCACTTGCTGCTTACCGAGCGCACACTCCCCCAGTCTCTACACTGCCACCAGGATTTACCTCAGGACAGCTCCGTTACACTTTAAGGATTTTTTTTTCTAATTTAAAAATGTGACAACCCAGAAACTCCACGCAGTACTTCTTGTGCTTCACACTTGTGATGCTCTGAAAGAAAAAAAAAATAGAAAATTGGCACTTCCTACCCTGTCACTGCGCCTCAACTATGACAAACAGAACAAGAGAGGTGAGAAAGAGGGATCTGCAGTGATCTTAAATGAGCAGTGAATTATTTCTTTATTTGAATTTTGGTGAATTACATTTGTGTGAGGGGCTTTAATCACCACCACCAATGCTGCCTAAAGACATGCTGATGCCTCAAAGAAAACTTTAAAAAATCATAATATATAGGTATGATTCAGCTTACGTTCCGTATACTGCATATTCTACAGATTTCTCCTCCCCATTATTTATTACTAAGAAAATTTGCATGAATACATGATCTTTATCCCTCAGAGTTCATCTGCCTCTATAGCTGTCTCCCTACTTTATGTCATAATCCTCTGTTGTGACATCACAGCCTGTTGCCATTGGAGTAGCTGTGATGTAACAGGCAGTGCATTATGACCTCAGGTAGGGTAAAAGCAACAGGAATAAATAAAACTCATCAGATTAGAGGGAGATTAGAGGGAGGCCAATTAAGGGTTCATGTGAGGAGGTTCTTTTTCACAGAAAGGGGGGTGGATGCATGGAATGGCCTACCTCAGGAAGTGGTGGATATGAATACAGTGTAGGGCTTCAAACAGGCATGGGATAGGCATAAGGGAGCAATACAGATAAGTATGATTAGATAGGCCATTGACAGAGCAAAGGTCGATGGCACATTTATAAGGTAGAAAAAGAAATGGGCAGACTGGATGGGCCTTGCAGTCCTTATCAGCCGTCAGCTTCTATGTTTCTATGTTTCAGGAGCAAATATCCTGTTTTCATGCAAATTACCTGAGTAATAGATAGTGGGGAGGAGGAATACATAACTAATGTGAAATACAAGCTAGACTGGGTCTAAATATTATGTTTTAGGAAAGTTCTCATAATGGCATAAGCTGCTCTTTAAAAGATATGAACACCAGCACCGTCTACTGCCCGTACTAATTTCTATAATTGCTGTGTAGTGTTTTCAAGGCAAGAAATTGCTACTCAGCAATTATATAAAACAATATATGGAGGGGAGTGCAAAACTCAAATTTAATGCACCCCCTCGGGGTGGGATGTTTTAATAAACCCATTGTGCTTCACCCTTGGGGTTTATGTAGCATCCTACCCCTCAGGTGTGCATTAAATTCTTGTTATGCACCCCCCCATATATTATTCTATATGTCCTGTGTCTCTAAATAGAAAAATTAGCAACACTAAAATCACAGCAGAGTCAAAAGTACATTCAAAGTGCAAAGTGTAAATACACAAAGTAATTGTTCAAGTAATTGATTTTTTGACTATTTCTGAAATGTTCACAAGTTCTCAAACGAGTGCCTGGTGAGATACAGGCTTCACTCAAGGTAGGCTATCTGTAGTAAAAATAGATTTAGAGAAAAAAACACAGGTATTAATTAAATACTAGAAGAAAACCTTTGTAAAATGAACAGAGCGACTGGAAGTTGCTCAGATAGAACAGGCAACATGTACACTTGAAAACAATAAATTTTATTTATTAATTGCATCCAAAGGTTAATCAAAAGAGGACCTGCCATAAGGGCACTCACACAACAAGTGAGCATGATGCCTACTATATGAGAGCATAGTGAGATGAAAAGCATGATTATTAATCATTTAAAAAGACAGCCATATCTAGTTCTGAGTGTAGTCCTATTGGTTCTAGTGCTTTCAAAGTAAAAATCCATCTAGATGCTAAACTAAACTATCACCATGGATCACAAACAGTCCTACTTACAGTATAAACACAGGATGTGCCCCATGTATGACACAGAATATGCAGCGGTAACTTCTCTGTACTGGACAGAGTCCCCTTGTCAACAGACAGGAAGTACAGCAGCACAACTAGTCAACGGACATCGGTACTCAAGCTTGAACCTGAGAGATAAAGAGTAAGGTGTGCAACTGTCAGAGCAGTAAATGAAAATCAGCCATGCAAATCTGCTGCTCACACAGAGAAGACAAAACAACATTTGCTTTTTTTAATTTTACAGTTTTTTCCTCCTTGTTCTCCAAGCCTTCCTCTTCAGTTGAGTCCCCCCTTCCCCAAACCTGACAGTCCTCACGTTGTGGTAGTTACCCCAACAGCTTCTCTGCCTACCCTCTAGCAGGGTCTCTAGAGCAGGGTGGTCTTAACTGTGGGCTACACATCCAGTGCTGCTACAGGTGGGGCATGAGGCCCAAGAGTGCCTTGTTATCATCCAGAGGCTCAGCGTTTTTGCCACAACAAATAGTTCTATCCCTCGGCATTCTTTAAGAGAAATAATCCAACAGCAGATGCACCTGCTCACCATTGTCTCAGCCCTTAGTCCCATACACAACCTACAGATCCATAACATATCAACAGAGCCTGGATTACCTATATTCAGTGAGGATCAGTACCAGAAGGTTAGAACAGCGAGTAAACAACTGGATGAAACGTTATACTAGAAGAGCTGTTTGCAACAGCTCTGACAGTATCTCTTCCTTTTCTCAGAAAGATACTCTCTGTATCCAGGTAGAACACGGCACTTACTTTGCCCTGTTACCATACTAGGTGACCCAGCAGCAGGGACTCACATAGTGGGGCAATCATCTATAAAAGTCCCTACCCTCCAGCGTGTGACATGGGGTGAGTTAGAGCACCGTAAAGAATGGCTTTCTTTCTGAAGTATGCTCTGCTCAGCCTGATGGTTGGATTACATTCCCACTCCACACTTCTGTCCCTTTCTGGGGAGGAGGCCAATGAAGAGCAATGAGATTTACAAACTTCAAAGGTGGAGACTAGTGCAGTGGTATCCATGGCAGTGGAGAGTACCATACTGTGATCTTCCGTGAAGTTTTCAATATTGGGTCAGCTTGTGGGCACAGCAACAGCATTGCCACTCATGTTATGGCAACTTAGGTTCAGCCCCGAGACCAGGGGTTTCGGAGGGCTAGGAGGATGAGGATCTAGCATTCCAGAGGATACTTTTCTCCAGAGAGGGAGGGCAGTTCAGCCCACTGCAAAACTGCCACCATGGTGACCACTGGTGGTAGTGCAGCTAGATGGTGCTTGTTGGAGATGGGACCCAAGTGTGGTGCATCTTGTTGTATGTGCATATCTCTGCATACCCAAAGGGGGAGACTGGGGAGAAAAGGGAAAGTGAGGCCCCCCAGCACATGAAATCACCCTGATGACCAACTACTCAGTTGGTGTGAACATACCTTGAGCTCCTCACTTCCTCCACACTTAATCTGGAAGTCCTATTTAAAGGGTATAGCAAAGCTCAGAAGGCAGTTCCTGGTAGAGGCCTCCACCTGTCAGGGATTGAGGGCCATAACTAGACATGGTCATGTCTAGGGCTTGCAGAGAGTGAGGAGCAGTGACCTTCAGCTAGATGCAACCCCTCCAGAGGTGTAGTCAGCACAAGGCACTAGAGGTAGGTGGAAGAAGGTCCAAGAGATGTGACTAGGGAGGAGGATAAAAAGAACTTGTGTGTGTGTGTGTGTGGGGGGGGTAACCTGTGATATCAGTATTGCAGGGATTCATTTGTCATATATCAAAATGTATCTTGGAACCTACCTTGTTCTACATGATGATGCTTGGCCTAAAACAAATTATCTCTGGTTTTGCCAGGGTCTTTATGGCTTCCATGATCCTGGAGCTCTAAAGACACTGGCATGGCAGAGCAATGACCAAAAACTTCTCAATACCCAAACCCAATGCATACTCCAGGCTCAATATGTGATCCATTTCGTTTGTGGATGGTTCAACAAATTGCCTTAGTTTCAGGGCTACCATGATTTTTTTGGCAAAACGAGCTACCAGCACCAAGCTGTTGTCAACACATAGATTAAAATAACTGAACACTAACAGTTTCATGACACTACCACCATTTCTGCTAAGAACTCGGAGAACTTCTCTATAAAATTACAATGCATCGAGGCTGTCAGTACACAGGAGAAGTTTTGTCCCATGGCCTACTGCACACTTTAGGTTAGCTGTAAACACACAGCTGACCCCCCCCCCGACCACCGCCACCTCCTCTATGGCTCACTTCCAGGCAATGAATTAGCAAGACCCTTGATAATTGTTAGCAAGAAATGAATGCACATTGCAACATAATGCAGTGCAATGCAATGCAACACAGTACTGTGTTGTTTTTCATGGGAACATAGAATGCTCTACATCCAAAATGAGTATAATATGGAGTACACAGGTGCTGAAATAAAGTGGGAACATTGCAGTACATTCATGTTTGGGCAGACATACCTCAGGATGTTTGTTATTGACTGGGAACATTACAGTTCATTCATTAACAAATGGGAACAACAGTGTGCACTTTTTTCAGATGGCAACATTGCAGTACATTACATTTTGGACATGCCATGCAAAATAAACAGTGTGTAAACAATGCCGTGACCAGGTGGCCCTAAGCTGCTTAGGTTTGGGTGTCACCACCAATCAGTGTATTCCGCATTAAGAGGGGCTGTGAAACTGGAAGGCTGTGTGAGGCACAGGCAGAAATCATTCAGGTTAGGACAGGCTTCACCTACACATTCAGTTATGGTCTCTCTTGATAGTGGAGCCCGGGGAAGTAGTTTGATGCTTAGGACATACCAGTAGGTATACTAATATGTTACTATTAGAGACGTAAATTCCTGAGTGATATGTGGAGCAGGTAGAGCAGTGAAAGTCGGAAGGATTCTGAAACTGCTGAAAAAAGATCAGCAGGCAGCAGGGAAGGCTCACTTTCTCCACTGCAAATAATTATATACTGATCCAAATATACTGGATTAAAATGTTCAGTTTTTTGTCACTCCCTGCAGAGCACTAAATGCTAAGGGGTAGAGGCATTCTAAAATACACCAAAATAACCATTAAAATTCACCACAAAGCATCTAAAATCCTATAGATTATGGAGGCCCTAGTGGTCTACAGACACCCATCTATTATTAATCACCCCCTATCTGATTTTACATTAAGCACCAACAAAATATCTTGAAACGGTCACACTCATGCTTGTCACCCAAGATTTAGGGGGCAGTGTGGTCTACTGAACAGAGAACAGACTTGGGGACGAGAGGCAGGGTGGTCTACTGAATAGAAAACAGCATTGGGGACCAGAGGCAGGGTGATCTACTGATTAGAGCACAGGCTTGCGGACCAGAGGCAGTATATTCTACTTTTTAGTGCATAAACTTGGGGACCTTGACATCACAGGTTCAAACCCCATTACAAACAATAACTCACTCTGTGACCTTGAGTAAGTCACTTGTGAAATGTGCAGAAACAGAACCACACTGAAAAGGAGATACTGCATCTCAACTGGGCTATCCAGGAAATACACTGAAAATATATGAAGAGGAAGTTTTGCCTCATATAACTGAATCATGGCAGCAGTGATTGGATTGACAGTATTAAAACAGAACAGGGTAGACAGGATGGAAGGGGATTCAAAATGCATTAAACAACCACCTGATGGCCCAGAGGGGTAGCATGTCATGTTCCTATGCTGGTGACCCATGTATGGGAGCAGACTCTGGGAGCCAGCTGGGTGGTCCAAGGGGGCTGGGCAGGCACTAGTACGTGACAGTGCTCTCAGCTGCGGAGAGGAGGCACCGGGTTCTGCTACACTGGCAACCCCTATGGTGGGCCAGGGAGCTTGACTTCTCCACAGGGGCACACTATGTGATAATGTAGCCTGATAGGACAATGCCTAGCTCCATGTGGGTTGTGGGTGGGAACACACAAAATACAAGAAGACAAAAACCCAGCTCACACTGCCTGCCAAGCATGAAGGCACCGGAGTTTTTGGGTCTCAACCCATATTGATCCCTTCCAGTTAGATGGTGGGGGAGTGGCAGATGGGACAGAGAGACTGGGAATGCCTGATGAAAGGCACAGGTGGTGGCCAGGAGGGCACAGAGCTGGATAAAATAATGTATTAAACTGGATGCTAGCAGAGTGGCATGGAGGCATTATGCAGTGCTGACAATCAGGAGGGGGGACTGGAGTTTAATATATTGCACTAGAGCCAGCTGATTGCTGGGCGCATCATGGAGAGGGAGATGAGGTGCTCAGCTCCCTAGAGGGAGGGTGCAAGTCCTCCCCAGTCAAATGACCAAGGAGCACCATTGACATTGACTATGAAAGCAGCTGCTCATATGCCCGCCTGACTGGAGGAAAGGTGCAGGAAGGTGCAGGAATTGCAACCCTGTGCATTAGGGTGGGGAACAGGAGGAACCTGGGGAAAAAGCTGAGGCAAAAAAAACAAATTGGTACTGTAGTCTAGTCTAAATAAGGGCTCAGGGTTAGTTCAGGAGAGGGGGGGTGTACACACAGCACACAATTAAACACACATGCACACAGGCCTGCACTGAAGCACATCCATAGAGGCACAAACACTCAGATGTCTGCAGTTTTTTTTATTGTAAACTTAGTCATTTTTGTATCCTACTTTTTATTAAAAACTACAGTCAATCATTTAGTGCAGTCAAAGGCAGTCTTCTAAAGAGGCATATTGGGAGAAGATCAACGTGCAAGATCCAAAACAGAGGCATTGAAAGAACAAATATCCAAATTGTTTGGTTTCTGCATGTCTCTCTAAACCACAAACGTACACCATAAAGCCTCAAAGCCAGTGCATGGCATCATTAGTATGCAAATCCTGGTGGGCAGCAGGCTGATAATGCTGAAAGCAGCAGTATTGTGAAAAAAAGGTCACTACAAGGTAATACAGTCTGCAGTTAGCAGAAACGAAAATATCAACAGGTCCTTTTTCTTTCCATTGTATTTATTTCCCTAAAAGAGAGATGTAGTTTTGAAACTGTAATACGATCCAGCTCTCTTGCCATATTTAATTCAATGAAACAAAGCATCCTGGTGCTGTGCAGTGCTATTTACCATAAGAAACGTGCCAGCATAATCCTGTACAGTCATAAAATAACCTCAAGAGATGAGATTTTTAAAAACTGTCAGCCATATTTATTGACTTGAGTCATTAATTATAAAAACAGGTAATAAAAACATTTAAAAATGTTTGAGGAGATTTAAAATAGATTGATAATGGGGTGACAGTAATTAGGGGTGCATCACTGCTTGAAAGTGATATGACGACATTTTTGGCCGGTTAATAAATACTGGTGTTTTTACCTGAGCAACCGTTGCCTTTTGCTATAACAATATGGCAGGCATATACAGGTATGTACATCCAGATTCTGAATACATTCCAAACATATTCATAGAAACAGAGAAGAATGCTGGCAGAAGAAGGCCTTACAGTCTAGCAAGTCTATCCAAGTGTGGGGTGCTTGCCCTTTATAGGTTCAACCCCTCCCCCCCCACACACACACCCTTCTCCTCCTGATCTTTCCATTATACCTATCCACCTGTCTTGAATCCCCTACAGTCTTCAAACTTGGCACTTCATCTGGCAACTTGTTTCAAGCTTCTACCTCTCTTTCTGTGAAATGGTACTTCCTGGCATCCTTCCGAAATCTTCCTCCCACCAACTTGCTTCCATTCCCCCTATGTGCTCATAATCTCACTGTGTCTAAACAATTCACTAGATTTCACCCTACTTATTTATTTGTTTATTTATTGATTGATTGATTTTTTTGTTATTATTGTTTACTTCCCCACGGAAGCTATGACCCCCCCTCGGGGGGGTACATCCTCCAGTCTGACCCCTAGCTCGTCTGCCCCAAGGTTCCCCATGGATTCCCCCTCCATGGCAGGGCCAGGTGGGGGGGTGCTGGCATTACCTCACCACCCAGGTACGGAAAATCTTGTGGCGGGGGCAGACTTACCGGAGCAATCGGGCCATCATGGGTCTTGTGGAGCCCCAGCCTTTTCCATTTTCTCCCTCCCTCCCTTCTGACATAAGTATATCGGCTTTTGAACCTCCCAACCCATACTGCCCTCCAGCCACCACCGGAGGGCAGTCAGCGAGCAGGACAACTAGTCCCCTTCCCCAGACAGAGGAGAGCAGTCCTCCAGATGCTCAATCCTCTCTCCCACCTGCCAACCCTCCAGTGGCCCAGACTTGTTCTGAACCTGGGTCACTGGCATAGTGCGAGGTGTGGAGTCTAGCACCTCAACCCTCGGTACCACCGGGCTGGACTCGATCGATTGATTTTTAAATTACCAGGAAAGACATACTGAGCTGACAACAGCTCTTTCCAGATGTGTCCTGGAGGATGGAGAAATGGAGTACAAAAAAACTAGGATACCAGATACAATGAATAGGATAAAATAGAAAAAAACTATAAAAATTGTAAAATACAGTTGATAGAGAAGTCAAACATAAACATAGAATAAACATACATTAGCAATAATCAAATTAACAGAAGTATTAGACCAGTTGGAGGACGGGGCGGGGGGGGGGACCTGGGGAAAAACTGAGGCAAGAAAACAAATTGGTAGTCTAGTGTCAATAAGGACTGTATGTGTTAATTGTGTTTATCTGAGGAGGGGGAGTGCATACACAGCACAGACCATGTGTAAAAACCCAGAAGAGATGGTACGTAGAAGGGAGTTTGCAGGGAATGAGAAGGTCAGGTCATAGTGCAATCAAGGGCAGTTACAGGAGTGAGTGGAGAGGTCATGAAGGAGGGATTTGAGAGAGAAGAGGGAGGAGGCAGAATGGATAGCAGGAGGAAGGGAAGAGCAGACCCTAGGGAACCAGAAGGAGAAAGCAGCTTGGCCAGCAGAAGATTTCATGTAAGCAAGAGTGAAGGACCTAGAGTCAAAGTTACAGAGGAAGTAAGTGGGGGCAGAGGTGAATGATTGGGGAGTATGATCAGGTGAGAGAGATTCAAGCTAGAATTTTGAAAATAAAGGAAGCACCGACAGAGAGTTGCTTGGCTCCAGAGAGGCAAGGGAGAGGACTCGAGAGAACAATGGTGAGTGTGAGGGGAACAGTCTAGTGCAAAGGGACAAAAAAATGGAAAAGGGGGGTCCAATCTGGTCAGTATGAACTTAGGAGCAGCACTACAGGCAATGTAGACAATGTCACCATAGTGTAATATTGGGAGGATCATTTCCAAAAGAACTTCTCTTCATGCATGCTTTACTCCTGTAAACAGCTCCAAGTAGGAGGTGGAGCTTTTGGTGGATGGTATCGGCATGCACAGAGCAGTAAAGGTGATGGCCTAACTAAACCCCAAGGTATCTGAAAATGGAGACATCCTCTAACAACATGCCATCCAGGGTATGGAAGGGGGTGAGGGAGATGAGACTGGCCAACCTCTTCCTGGTGTCAAAAATCATAGAGACCTTTTTTTTCTTTTTTTGCATTGAGGGACAAATTATCTCGGAACCAGTGTTGAATGTTGGAGAATCCCAGATGGAACTGAGTAGCCAAGTCAGAAGTAGAGATGCTAGATATATATATATATATATCACTGTATTGTTGGTGTACATGTGAGTGGGCATAGAGGTACAAGCATTATGGAGGAAAATGGAGAAAAGGATTGAGCCCAAGACAGAACCTTGGGGAACACCAGTGGAGATTGGGGGCTGAGTGGAAACAGTCTCCAATATGGACAGCTTAGGACCTGCCCTCAAGGTAGGATTGGAACCAACTAACTGCAAGGTCAGAGAGTCCTGCCCATTTAAGCTTATCCAGGAGAATGGGGAGTGCAACAGTGTCAAAAGCCTTGGCTAGGTCGACAAAGATTGTGGATGTTATCAGTCCCTGGCCCATACCAGATAGTATGGAGTCAGTGAGTCTGAGGAGGGAGGTGGAGGTGGAGTGGGATGTACAGAAACTAGACTGGAAAAGGGGGAAGAAATTAGGAAAGCTGGTAGAGGACAAGGTATTCCTGGTGTTTGAACAGGATGAGAAGTAGGGAAATTGGCCAATAATTCCCAGGAGATTATGCATTTTCCCCTTTGGGAAGGGCAATGACTGCAACATGTTTCCAGACCTCCAGTCCAGACATGAGCCATGGCAAAAGATAGATTGAGGATAGAAGTGATAGGGAAAGCAACAACAGCGATATGGAGGAGCTTAGAGTTGAGTCTGTCAGAGCTTAGTTCTTTAAGGGGTTTTAGAGCAAGAAGGGCTTTAAGAAAGTCTGATAGAGTAGTCAGAGAGAAAAAAGAGGAGAGGGAGGAAGAGGGAGGAGGAAGAGGAGAAAGGGGAGAGGAGGGATTTAACAAAGAATGTAAAGAAGATGAAGGAGGAAGCAACAGCTGGATTGTCACAGATCGGAAAATCACCCAACTTTAGGATTGAATAACCTTCCAGAACTTTGAGATATGACTAAGATTGTTTTGGAGAGTGGTTATGAGTGTAGTAGTTTTAGTACAGGCATTGCAAAGGGTATAGTAAGTTGTCAGTTCCACAGAAGGAGTAAGTGACCTTATAAATCCTCCGGGCTTAGTCTCTGGCACAGTGGCAGGCAAGCAACTCAGCTGATATCCAAGGGAGATGGAATCCTTGGACCCTGGATTTTTGAATGGGTACATGGTGGTCCCAGATAGGCAAGAATTTAATGTTAAAGAATTGGAGGGCAGAATTAATGTTGTTTGCTGCTGAGATGGAACATCAATTAGAAGCAAGAAGGTCAGCATAAATTGAAGACAAATCAAATGACCAAAACGAACAGATGCAAATAAATTTAAGGGGAACTTTGGTACAACAAATTTTCCACACACAGTAAACCATGTGGTGGCCACTTAGGGTGTGAGAGAAAATACCAGCATCCACAATTTGTTGAGGGTGGGGGAGAGGACCCAGTCCAAAAGAGAGTGGTTACAGGTTTGAAAATTGAGAAGGATGGGGTCAGAAATCCACTGAATGATTTTTGCATTTATATATACTTGATTATTTCTATCATATACCCCTTTCCCTCCTTGTATCCAGCAAGTACATATTCTGGCTCTCCAATCTCTGCTTATGTGAGTTCTCATTCTGCACCTGTATCATTGAAGTGGCTCTTCTTTGCATAGCTTTCAGTTTTTTTATGTGCTTCTTCAGTTGGGGACTCCTGAACTTGACCCACTATTCAAGGCATGGACACACCAAAGATCTGTAC
This sequence comes from Neoceratodus forsteri, assembly GCA_016271365.2. Taxonomy (NCBI): domain Eukaryota; kingdom Metazoa; phylum Chordata; order Ceratodontiformes; family Ceratodontidae; genus Neoceratodus; species Neoceratodus forsteri. The sequence goes on along the minus strand of CM057459.1, from coordinate 92,086,477 downwards.
AAAGGCTGCATATCCTCCTTCCTCCTGCTCCTGGTCACCCTTCTGATGCATCCCAGCTTTCAGTTTGCTACACTGTGCAGATGACTTGAGGTTGGTCGTAATTGTTATTGCCAAGTCCTTTTCCTCACCTGATACTGTGATGGCTACCCTCCCAACCTGTACTTAGCCCTTGGGTTTTTCTTTCTAACGTGCATAACCTTTCAATTCTTGATGTTGAAGCCAAGCTACCAAATTCAAGGCCATTGCTGGAGTTTTTCCTAGTCCTCCATTAAAGATCAGTGGCAAATACAGCAATTGCTAGGATCACAATCTGCCATATAACTTGATTACTCTGAGTGTGTTTAATAAAATTTGCACTTTGAAATATGGTGTGGGTGTCCATTCATATTGTTTAGTTTTAATAGGCGTAGTTCAAGTCTAATCACAATTCTTTTACTCTCACTAGAGCCACTTGGAGACATTGATGGCTGGTGCTGTGACATCACAGCAGTTATGATATCTGCAGCTACTTCAAAAATCTGCGAGGAAAAAAATACTGTTTACATAGATACTAAAGACAGGAAGTTTGTGCCATCTTCTGGGCTGTGCATCCAAAAAAAACTAATCTGCTATGTTCAAACTTGTACACAACTGAATGTTAATTGTGCTGGTATGAAAAGTGTAGAGGCAGTTTCTCTTCAATACCAATTTTTTTTATGATAAGAAATTATCATAGTATTCAATAGCAAGCGATCCTAATGTTAACTCTATTATAACCATAATTGAGAAAGGGTATAGTGGCAAAAGAGTACACAATTACATATCTTTTCATTTATTTATTTGATTTATTAATGTTAACACACTTACTAATGTAAACCCACTCCCCTCTTTTTGGCAACAACAAACACAAAGATATTATCCCTGGCTTTAGGGCAACACCTGGCTTGGGCATCTAGGAGGACATGGGGAGGGATACAAAATAACATTTCTATTTTACCCAAGCCCGGGGGAGAGTTACCTGGGTTATGGAAGGGTCACAAATGTTTGAGGGGGACCCAAAAAAGTCACACAAAGATGTAATGTCCACAGTAGGAATGTGATTGTACTGTATGGCTTTATTCTGACAGGATGTCAGCCAGAATTAGGTGGTGCTACAAGGGCTATTACCTTGGTACAGAACAAAAGTACACAGAAATTCCACAGGTGAAGAACGTGTTATCAGAATACACACTTCAAACATCCATCCCCCTCTCCTGGGGCAAATGGAAAATGGGGCACCAGTGATACCCAGAACTATTAAGGCACAAATTGCAATAAGCAGACCCAAAGCACATATTTAGAGCACACAAGAACTGGACCCATTGAGTCCCACATTAGAGAACAGACCTGGACCCATTGAGTCCTGAAAGTTACCTGCGGGCATACATTCCTGACCCGGAGGGAGCATCTTGTTTCCTCCCTTTATTGACTTTCAAAATCTGGGAGCATTAAGTTACCTCCCCAGGCTGGCCTGGTGGCGCTGAGGGTTAAGGTGCTGGACATCACACCTTGCACCGCCAGCTGTGACCTGGGTTTGGCAACTAGCCAGGGCCACCGGGGGTCAGCAGGGGAGGAACAGAGATTGAGCATCCGCCGACCGCTCTCTCTTCCTGGGGGTGGGTTCGGGAAGCTCTCGCTCATGGAGCGACTTCCGGCAGTGGCTGGAGGATCACCAGTGTAGTAGCACGGCGTAATACCTAGGGGCAGAGCTATGGCACGATGTTGCCTTGCTGGCCAGGCTCCGCGGGGAAGGAGGGGGGTACAAACAAGTAAAAAATCCTTCCACACATCGGTGAGATGACGGTGGCTCCGGTTGACTTCGCCCACATTCCAACTGCCGGCCCAACGCTCCCCGGATCTTCCTCCAAGGCTGACCCAATGGCACCAAGGTAGGCACTTCACACTTGAGAAGCTACCACTGTGGGAGGGTGAAATCAGCCCCAGAGATGGTACTGGGGGTTGAGCCTGCCTGGGGTCTTTCCGGGGAAGAGATCAAGGAGAAATGCGAGGGTTCAGGCTGGGAGTAGGGCGGACTCCGTGTGGACATTCCTGAAGGATGCCCAAAGTGTGCATGTAGAAATAAAGTTAAAAAAAAAAAGTTACCTCCCCAAACACTTGTAAGCAGATTTGTCCCTCTGCAACCTGGACTGAGTGGTCAGCTCAGTTTGGCCAAGGCCAGACCTCATCTGAAATGATAAAATTCACATTTTTCCCAAGCACTTCTGGTCTCTTTAGGCATTCCACTGCACCTTTGTAATAGGCACAGTGTACCCATTTGAATATTTTTCTTAAGTTCCCACAGAACTAACATTTTCTCTCAAAACTGCAGGGGCCCTTTTCCCTGGAACCCATCCCAGAGTAAAACACTTAAGAAGGCCACTGAAGTAGACACAGAGGAGCCCCAGACTGGAGGGCTTTCTGTTTTACTGTCCCTGAAGTGACAGAATCCAAGACACTTTATCTTTTCCATGGGTACAGGCTTTGAATTTAAAACACAAACTGTCCTGGGCAGCACTTTTAGAAAAGGTCTTGGGTGTGGGGACAGCCCAAATTAACACATCTGTGAGGAAATTCACCCCCTCGGGGCACTACAGGAGATGGTCATCACTACATCCCACAGACCGCTTTACTGGTGAACTAGGGTGAGAAAAGGAAAGAGAACTCCCCTCTGACAACTGGGCTGCCAGCTGGCAGAGCACCAACAGGTTCACGCTAACTCCAAATTTTAACTCTGACTACTGAGCTAAACTGCAGCACAGAGAGCAAGGGGGCTCATGCTGCTGCGAGAGTTCTAAATTCTACCACAACATCCTCTGGCTCAGCTGGACTGACCAGATGATTCTTAAAGGGACCCTACAGGGATTTCACCCTTTCTTGCTAACCAGATCCTGCCTAAACTTATACTAAAGGGGTTCTAGTAACGCCAGAGGTAATAAGGTCTGATGATCAATATCACATGATTTGCCCATGTTTATTTTTATTTTATTTATTTTATTTATTACAAGTCAGGTTTTCAACCTTTGAGTCAGAGACTCATTTACAAAGGCACCTCATTGCAGGGAGGGAAGACAATAAAACATAGTGCAAGTTACAACAATGGATAACAATACAGTGCAGTAAAGAAGAAACATTAACATGGGTACATTTATTTATTTATTTAGCTTTTGTTGACCAGGTAGGTACACTAGACAATCTGTATGCCTATTTTCAGGTACGACCCGGGAGAGTACAATGAAAATTACAAACATGGATATAGTAGGTCCACCGAAGGTACAGCAGGTTATATCCCTATAAGACCTAGTAGGGTGGGGGTGGGGGAAATGGCTATCCAGTGGACACTGTTGAAACAGGGGGACAAGGTGGGTGGGTCCTGCAGGATGCAATGGGGGGGTGCCAAGGGTTAGTTGCACCTACAACAGTGGATATTAAAGAGATGGTTCCGAAGGGCAGTTTTGAAGGAACCAATTTTGGGCACGTTGGAGATACCGCTAGGGAGGGAGTTGAACCAGGCAGGGGCTCGGTAGAGGAAAGATCTCTGGGTAAGAGAGGTCTTGGTTCTGGGTATCTGGAAGATGGCCTTACTAGAGCTACGGGTGGTGACAGATGGTGCCGACCGCTGTAGAGAGATGGAGACCCCCGGGGGAGAGCCCAAGCAGGGATTTCTTGGTGAATAGGCAGGTCTGGTAGTGTAGTCATACCTCAAAGTTGAGCAGGTTGGTGGTAGAGTAAAGCAGGCAGGTGTGAGTGCAGCTGGGGGCACTGGTCAGAAGCCTACAGGTCTTATTGATGGAGAGTTGGATTTTGGCGAGGGCAGTGTGGTCTGATGTAGCATAAATGGACAGGCCATAGTCCACGAGGGACAAGACAGAGGAGGTGATGGCCAGTCTGAGGGCATCCTGGGGCAGGCAATCCCTGTGCCAGTATAGAAGGCCAATCCGAGAGTTAATGGTGGCAGACAGGGCGTTAATGTGGGTGTGGAAGGATAGGGAAGTATCAAAAGTGATGCCTAGGTATTTGTAAGTGGTCACTTGCTCAAGAGGGTGCTGAGTGCTAGGAATAATCAAGAGGGGGGTATTTTTAGCCTTATTTTGGTAGTGAGAAAAAAGCATTGACTTGGTCTTTTTTAGGTTAATGACCAGTCGGCGGTCAACGAACCACCTTTCAGCTTGGCTTTAAGCTTGCTGGAGGGATAATTGGAGAGAAGAGGGATCAGGATGTGCGGCAAAGAGGACCACATCATCGGCATAGAGGAGCCTTTTACCAGTACAGGAGCTGGAGAGGGTGTTGAGGTATAGACTAAAAAGTACTGGACCCAGGATGGAGCCCTGTGGGACCCTGGATCGAATGGGAAGAGTACTGGAGAGGGAGCCGTTGATCTTAACGTGCTTGGATCTGGCAGAGAGGTAGCTAGAGAACCAGGTAATGGGCCCATCAGAGAAGCCAAGTTGGTGGAGAGAGTCGAGTAGGAGGGGGTGGCAGACAGTGTCAAAGGCCTTGGAAAGGTCAATGAACACTGCTCCTGCAAGGCTGCCGGAGTCAAGGGCAGCATGTAGGAATTGGGAGAAATCTAGGAAAGCAGTGGTTGTACTGTGTCCTGGGTGGAAACCATGCTGCTCGGGATGCATAATGTCATACTTGGCTAAGTACTCAGAGAGAGTTGGGTAGACAACACTTTTTCAAGGTCTTTTGAGAGTGAAGGGAGGATAGAGATAGGCCAGTAATTGTTGGGGGGTGGACCGGTCCCCACTCTTATGTATGGGTGTGATTTCAGCAGTTTTCCAAGCACTTGGAAACTGACCCAGGCATAGAGATCAGTTTAGAAGGTCAGTCAGGGGGACTAGGACTTTGTCCAGAACCATACGGAGAATCCTAGAGTCGAGGGGGTCACTGCTAGGGTTATTGCTGCTAAGGGCTTTTAGCAGGTGCTGTCTGGCTTTGTGGGGGGATAGGGTGTGCAGGTAGAATGGTGGGCGATGCAGGACCAGGGGAGAGGCAGGGATTGGGTCAAAGAAGCTGCTGGGGAGGACTGAGCTTAGGTCAAGATTTACAATATAGGGCTAACTCACAAGGTACAAATACTGACTGTAGACAGTGAAAACAGAGTTTGTCAAACTTTCACAGTGAAGTGCATTTCAGTTTTTATTATGCATAATACTGTAACATAGTGGGATGTACTGTTTCTGTCATTGCCCTAAACCTAATGACAAATACAGAATTCACAACTGCAAATAATGTACGCAAGTTGCTGTAATAGCTCCATTCATCACACCAACAAAGACCGTATGCAAATAAAATTAAACACTACAGACAATTTGATGGGTTTCAGATGAAATTATGAATGCATATCTACATGGGGGAAGAGATATGGATGGGAGTTGCAGAGAGGGAAGATTGTTGAAACATTGTAAATATTCTTTGCCAAAAACTTTGTTAATGCACCAGTTAGGGTAACTTAATGCCACAAACGTAGGGAAATGTGGCATTAAGGTTTCCGACCCTAACTCCCAGCCCCCACCTCCCAAGCAGCAAAAGGAAAAAACATTAGGATTTTGGATCTTCGGAGTCTTGGCGAATCAGTGGTGGATTCTTCCCTGGTGTTGTCATCCCTAATGCTTACCCCTTCCCACAGCCTATAGCCTCCTGTCAGAAACACAAGGTGGAGCTGCAAGCCAGTACCTCATAGTGATACACTCTTCAAAGATAGAGAAGTATGTCTTGCCACATGTTGCCAACACAATTTGTTAGTGAAGAAAAGAGATCATGTGTGACATTGTTTGTTCAGTGAACGGGGTAGGCATTAGGGTTGACAACCCCAAGAAGATCCCACCACTGATTCGTCAAGACTCCGGAGACCCAAAACCCTAATGTTTTTTCCATTTGCTGCTGTGGGGGTGGGAGTTAGGGTTAGAAACTCTAACGTCACATTTCCCTATGTTTGTGGTATTAAGTTACCCTAACTGGTGCATTAACAAAGTTTTTTGCAAAGAATTACCTTTCTTTTTAAGATAGTGGAATCTTATTCTCATGCAGGCAGGTCCCTTCGAGACCTGCTTGAAAAGATGCAGATGCGCAGGGCCCTTTGGGCCCTGTACAATTGGAAGGTTCTGTTCACCTATAGAAAGGTAAGGCCTGGCACATCTCCCCACCCCCAGCCAGGGAATGCAAGTTACAACTACCAGTTACAAGTGAGCATATATAAATTTCAAATTTTAAACATAGCCTTGTTATGACCCCACCTAATGAACAAGGGTTGTGCAAATGTTCAAATTCCACCTGAAATGTGATTTCGCCAAGCGACCATTAAATCATCTTTCAGGCCTGATTTGCATATTTCCACCACCATTGATCATGAGATGGGGTCCCAAAAAGGTCATGTTGAAAATTTGGGGTCAAAATATGCAAAACTGGCAAAGTTACGAATCAAAGTTCAAAAACCCTTTGAAATACATTGAACCTAGCTAGCCCAGTGGTGCTGAGGGTTGAGGAGCTGGACACCACACCTCACGCCACACCAGCAACCCAAGTTCGGGGACTGAGCTCAGGCCACCAGGGGTTGGTAGGGGGGAAGGCTGGGGGTCGACTGTAACAGCTGTTGGGCTGCTCTCTTCTCCTGGATTGGAGAGGTACAGTCCCTCGCTTTTGGCTGACACCTAGTGGAGACCAGGTGTCAGAGCAAGGTCAAGGGCTAACACAGAGTCGGGGAAGGTGGAGGGAGCATTCAGCTTCTGGGAATGCATGCCTCCACGCGCCCGTGCTTGCTGTGTACCAGTGTTCCGGGGGGAGGTGGGAGAAAACTAGAAGTATGTCTCCCCATGGCTGTTTGTGATGGCTCCCTTGCTAGCCAGCCTGGGGGCCCAATGGCAGGAGTAGGTGGCTACAGGGAGCAGACAGCTCTCTAAAAAAAAAAATACATTGAACCGCACTTAACCTCACAAATAACACGTTGCAAATTACTGCACAGCAGGTAAAAATGACAAGTCGCAAAGAAAGCACGGTGACAGTTAATGTTAGCTACTCACAGCCTATTTGCAAGCAGTAATACCCCTTTACAGATTGCAAATACCGCGTGCGGTTGGTTTATATTATCGCTTGAACAGTAATCTGTGTTTACCAATCGAGCAGTAATCTTAGGGAATTGAAAGGTGAATGTGCCCTGTAAACATATACCACAGCACAAAAGGTAATATTTCCTGGTATTTGCGAGCAGTAACACCCGTTTAAATAGTACCACTGGAGCATTACATAAAAATACATGTCACAAATAGCATGTCATGCAGTAATTTGTGACATGTTACTTGTGACATATTTTTTTTACCATTTGCGATAGCATTTTTTTTTACCGTTCTCATTTTTGGTTAACTCAAAACCCCTATAACTCTACAGCTGTATAATATTTTTTCAGGAAACCTTCCAAAGGCACACCCTTGACACAGGCCCCTTCAATCCTGAAAATTTCATAAAATAATTCCACATCACCTAGGCTGTAGGTGAGAGTAAAACATATGCAATGTTAAGTATAGTGTTTTTTTTCCCACTTTTTGGTGCTCTGTATCTCGGAAAGCAAACAAGATGCATTCTTGAAACTTGTCATGTCTTGTGACTCTGACAGCCTGACCACACATGCCAGATTTTGGGCTATTTTGTCAAATGACCCCAACTTTCGAGGGGCATCGTCGCTCTCGTTGGTCCAAGCGTAGGACCCTTGGCCCTTCCTCTGGGTCTCTTCCTGGGCCTACATGGTCCAGTGAAGAGGAGGCCTCCTCTTCTTCCAGCCTTGCCATGGAGGAGGTCTCTACCATGGTGCCAGAGGTCCAGTCTGGCTCCACTCAGGGCCATGCTGGAAACACCGCCCTGGCAGTCACCTCTTTGGAGGTGCAGGCTCCCCCATTGTTGGGGCCCATGGCTGTGGGGACTGGTGCAGGTTGTTCCTTGGTGCCACCTCAGATCCTGGAGCTGTTCACGGCTCCAGTGATCAGGGCGACTCCACAAGGGGTGCAGGGCTGGCCCGCGGCCCCAATTGTGGCGCCATTGGCAAGAGAGCCCCTGGGGCAGCCAGTCTGGAGCTTTTCTGGGTCATCTCCTCTTCGGAGCAGGATGATTCGGATGCTGATCTGGACTGGTGGCCTGACTCCTAGGAGTTGGAGAGTTCTCCACGGGCTAGCACTCTTGCGCCTCCCCAGGTGCTCCCACCTATGACTCTAGTGACTGCGGCCCATGCCGATCCTCGGGCCGATGGTGGCTGGAGGGGGCTGGTGTGGGCCAGTGGCCCCGTTGCTATGGGTGTGGTAGTCTGGGCTTTGGAGAAGGGGTCAGCTGCCATCCTCAGTACCACTCACTCTCTCTCTCTCTCTCTCTCTCTCTCTCTCTCTCTCTCAAGGTCAAGACTGAATCCCCCTCCTTCGACTCTCCTCGATGAGTCTGTGGAGTTTTTCATTTCATTTATTTTTTATTCTTGTAGGCCTGATGAGCAAATTGCCCATTTTCACAGGCGACATGTGGGAATATACAGAACATCATAGGGGAAATACAGTAACAATATACATTAAATCACAAAGTACAAGATAAATAATCACATTACAAAAGTACAAAATACCATAAATAGACATTACTTATACTAACAAATAGACAGTAAAAAGAGCTCACCTCTTACATTCACAGAACTGTAGATCTTTTAAGAACAGTATCAATCCCATTTTGAAATTAATGACTGACCTAAAATTCAACCGTTCACCAGGTAATGTATTACAAAATGTAGGGGCCCTAAATAATATAGATCTTTGGCCTATAACCTTACCAAACAATGGTAGCGTAACGATATACCTATACTAGGATCTAGTGCCATAACCATTTTATGGATCTAGAAAAAAGACTAGAAATAGAATTTGGAAGATTACCCAAAAAGACTTTAAACATTAAAATGCCTATTTTACACTGAATTTTAATATCCAAAGACAAACTGTTTGACTGTTGAAAAGGGGAACAATGGTGTGTAAGAAAGGGAGCATTTAACATGAACCTAAGTATAGTTATAACTGACCCGAAGACGATCTAACAAGTTATTACAGGTGGCAGGATAAACAATTATTCCATAATCTAACATACTAAATAAAAAGCTATGAGCAAGTAAAACCCTAGATTCAGGGGTTAAACAGAATCTCACTTTGTACAAACTACCCAACCTTTGATGAATTGTTTTCCTCACATTATTTATATGAGTTTCAAAAGACAATTCAGAGTCTAATGACAGCCCCAAGTACTCAAAATGGTCAACTAACTCAATCAAGTTCCCATTTAAGTCAAAGAATGGGACAAGATCCTCACTGTTTCGTTTGTTTGAAAAAAAAAACATAACTTTGTTTTTTTTTTAAAGTTCAAAACCATATAATTCTAAATTAACCAATTCTGAAAAGCAACAAAATCACCCTGGACCTTCTCAAGATCATCGTTAAGTTTCGAACTAATTCCAAATAAAACTGCATCATTTGCATATGTAATCATTGATGTCTGTGAACAAACACTAGGAGCAGAATTCATATATAAAGAAAATATTAGTGGCCCCAGGATGGAGCCCTGGGGCACACAAGCAATTGATTTTTGTTGTGAAAATGTATCTCCAATTGACGTAATATGAGCTCTGTTACTTAAATAATCTACAAACCAAGCTATAACTTCTGTAGAAAAATTAAATTTTTGAAATATACCAGAAATCAAGCTGCGTTCAACCAGATTGAAGGCCTTGATGAGGGCCACAAAACAGCTGCAACAGAGTGCCCTTTATCTAGGGCACCCTGTATGCAGCTAGTGAACCGCACCAAGGCCGTCTCTTATTATGATTAGGTTTAAAACCATTTTGTTGTGAAGTTAACAAATCATATTTATTCAAAAACTCAGTTGTCTGATCTAAAATAATCTTTTCCAGTATTTTAGACAAAGAAGAAAGAAGGGATATAGGGCGATAATTCAAAACTTGTGTAGGGTCACCATTCTTAAAAATAGGCTTAATTGTGGCACATTTCCATTGGGATGGAAATAATGCAAATTGTAAGGAAGCATTAAAAGTAATAGAAAGAGGCAATGCAAAGGATGTTACTCCTAACTTGATAATTCAAGGGGGGGAGTTGGCACAGGGTATAAGGAAGAGGTCTTCCTCTGAGTCTGTGGGGTTGAGGGGATGGGACGAGGGGTAGTGGCACCCCTCTGTGGCACTTCCAGGGCCTGGGGAGGAGCCACAGTGCTGAGCCCAGGTTCTCTCCCTCATCTCTTTTGAGGAGTCCTCGTTGGGTGGGGCTGGTAACCGCTCTTCTGGATCCATGCAGCCCCAGTCCCCTCATAGGGAAGCTTCCCCTACAGGGCACAGTCCCAACCACTTTACTTTTCTCAATAGGATGGTGACATTGCAGACCTGAGGATTCCCTGTTATGCCAGGATTGCCTGTTGGGTCTTCTAGCCCTGGCAGAGGCACATCACGTATGGTGGAAGATTCTCCCATGCCTTTGCATCCAGATCTTCCTCTACCAGGCCATGTTGGCCCTTCAGGCCTTTGATCTGGGAACAGTTCAGATCCCGGGCTGTGGACTTCCCCCAGTACATTAGGGCCATGGACCAACAGGTCTTTCAACCAGTTCCCCCTCCACAGCCAGAATCTGACTCTGCAAGTTCCTCAGCCTCCTCGTCTTCCTCTTCTGAGGAAGAGAATTCATCTGTCTACATATCCTCTGACACTGATCAGGTCCAGTATCAGCACTTCCTGGCGAGGCTGGTCAGGGACTTGCATATCTCCTATTTGGCCTGTTGCAATACTGAGCTTTTTCCGCAAGCCTTCTTGGGTGAGTTCGGGGTACATCGTTTGGTGGTCCCCTTCTGGTCAATTCCCTTCCAGGAGGCATTGTACAGTGCTTGGCAGCTTCCATTTGCCACAGTTCCAGCCCCCGTGGACTGCTAGTGGTGGTATTGCATACCCAGGGGTCACGAGGCTCCCTGCCTCATCCCACTTCAGGATTGACACATCTGGACACCCCTACCAGGCATAGATGACCAGTCTGTGACTGACCCCTGGATCCTGACTGTGCAGAGTTCAATCATCTAGGGTAGAGAGTTTTCTCCTGTGCAAGGATGATACTTTTAATCACTTCACATCAGGCGCACCACATTGCCTACAACAGGCATCTGTGGGCAATGCTGGGCCTGGTACTAGCATTGCTGCCCAATTCAGAGGCTAACCAGCAAGCCATAGCCCTCTCTGCTTTAGGTCTGGAGCTGGCAAGGCACCAGTCAAGGGCATCTTATGACGCCAAAGAGGTCGCGTCATGACTTGCAGGGATATCGATCTGCATTAGGTGGATGGCGTGGCTTCGCCTTTCATGGTTGTCACCCTTGACCCGGTGTAGGGTAATGGCCTCCTCCTTCCAGGGGACCCATCTTTTGTCCCGCAGGGTGAGATGGGAACTAAAGGGGCACCTTCCTTCCCCAGGGGATTGTTTGTGTGCTTGTTTTTTTACCTTATTGCAGCCAAAACTCCCACCAAAGTGGGTCAGCTGAAGTTGAGTACACAAATTTATAAAAAAAAATTACAAAGACATATAACACAATACAATACGCCTTAAAATTTACAACACAGATTCAGTAAACATTTGATTACTCAAATGATAAATACATTATAATTTCAACAATCATTTAAAAATTTCATAAAAAAGGAAGACTGGTATTTGGTTGTTCTGAATACTGGTTTTCGCCATCTAACTTGTTTTCTTAAACCATAGACTGCGGTTTCTCTAGGTGGTAACAGTGTATATAACTTACGCTGAGGATTACAAATTTCATAAAACAATTTTCTTGACATTTCTGTTCTTTGCTCATCCAACCTTTCTAACTTACAGATTTTCAATGCGTCATTATATGACATTTCCCGGCCTAAAATAATCCTCAAAGCTCTCTTCTGAATTCTTTCAATTTCTTCACTTTCTGCAAAGGTTAACCCAGCTTCCTATACAATAGCCCCATACTCCAAAACCGGGTGAACAACTGTGCAAAAAAAGTACACTAAATCATCCTGACTCACACCTGCTCTTTTTAACATTGTCAGAAAATACACCCTTGAATTTCCTTTTTTTACCATCCCTGACACTTGTTCTTTCCGTCCAAAATCATTTTGAAATTGTAAACCTAACAATTTGACACTCTTTATCACCTTCACGGTACTACCCCAAACATAAGTGGTGATAACCCGACCTTATTAGTTTTCCCAAATCTTATTTCTTGTGTTTTGTCAGGATTTATCTGCATCTTATTACTCTGGGTCCATACTTCAATTTTCTCTAAATCCTTCTGTATTACACTTTGACTTACTTTCTCAAACCTATCTATAACGGTTGTATCATCCACATATTTAATACAAGGCACCATTGTATGCAGATCATTTATCATAGTGAGAAACAAAATGGGCCCCAATTTAGTACCCTGGGGAACCCCCCCCCCATACAAATAATCTGGTTCTGACCTCCACCCATCCTTTTCTATCTACTGTGACCTACCTACAAGAAAATCATGAATCCACCTTATTATACAAGCAGGGACTGCCAAAAACTGTAATTTATCAATTAAAATATCATGCGCTATCAAATCAAAGGCTTTCCTGTAATTAACTAAAAGCATTCTTACCATTTCACCATTCTCCCATGACCTCATGCATAACTCCTGAAATTTCAGTAAAGCTAGGGTAGTGGAGCTCTCCTTCAGGCAACCAAACTGATTGGGATCTATATACTGACTTATTATTTCCAAGAGCCAATTTGTAACAAATTCCTCACATACTTAAAAATAACACAAGTCAAGGAAATAGGTCTAAAATCCTTACTAACATCAGACGGACAATTTACTTTAGACAATGGTAAAACCCAGGTCTGTTTCCATTGATTGGGCATTTTCCCCAACAACATTGATTCATTAAACACATTACAGATCCATGGCGCTATCAGATCAGCTCCCTCCTGCCAAATCCAGTTAGGTATATTATGTGGTCCTACTGCTTTGTTTACTTTTAGTCATTTTAAAACTTTAGCGACATTCTCAGCTGACACTAAGTATTTAGTCAGAACTACCCACAGTTCTTCCTCACATTCTTTCAAATGTTCCAGCTTACTGCTGACTTCACACAGTACTCTATTTAATTCCTGAACAAATTGCATCTCCATATTTTCACCCTCAGAACCACAATTGATCACCCACTTTCCTACCTGTTCCTCCACATTGTTACTTTGAATAATAACCTTTGGGGATTGCCACCATTTTTTTGGATCAACTTTACGTAACCCATTAATCTTTTTCTCGTAATACTTCCTTTTATTCCATTTTTCTAACCTACTTGATTTTATTCCTCTACCTATGGAATTTGTCCATCCACCCTGCTTTCAATGCTCTCTGCCTTTTAGTTATCAACTCTTTAAATTCCTCCGTAACCCAAGGTTTATCACCCCCTAACTTCAACCTCACACAAGGGTGCAATTCTATCCATTATCTCCTGGATTTTGGTAGTTGCCATAGTCCATGTGGAATCAGCAGTTTCAAATCTGAGCCATTCATGATCAAATTCCCCTGCTATCACATCTAACACCATTTCCTTTTTTTATACTATTCCATTTCTGACTCATCCACACCTTTTTCTTCTCTCTTTGAGCTTTACACGCTAATACACTGGAGGTTTGTGGTCAGATGACCCAATAGATGGTCCAGTTTCAGGGAAGTTGTACCATTCAGCCAAATTTGTAACTACAACATCCAAAATGTTTTTCCCCCTGGTCCCTTCCCTAACTATCTGTTTCAAGTTCCTACCTTGCATAACTTTGGATAACTGCAGCTGATTTGCATCTCCCATTAAAACAATCCCGCACGTTTTTTTTTTTCTGTTATACTATCTAAACACCAATTAAGGTGCATAATCATACTACGGGTGTTACTTGAGGGAGGATGGTAAAAACTACCCACAAACAAAGGACCACAATTTCTGGGAAGTCTGGACTTTTTTATTTTTAACCATAGGGTCTCAAATCCTTCCACTTCTAATTCACTCATTTTCTCAACTGGAATATTTTCTTGTACATAACATGCAAGCCCCCCACGACAATTTTGTTACATGATCCTTTCTTTCTAAGCGATACCCACTAATCTGTAGAGCATCATTTGGTACTTGGGGGGCTACACCATGTTTCGGTGATAACAGCAATTTACACAAGATTATACTTCAAAATCACACTTAACTTGTCTACTTTGGTTACAAGAACTCTAATATTTGTATTCATTAAAGAAGGAACCCATGACTTTTGTATTTCTACATTAACCAAATTTTGTCTTACTTTAGATCTACACCTTAATTTGGCCCTTGGGATGGGGGAAACCACTTCACCCTGATCAGTCCAAGGCCTAACTAGCCGGTGGAGGGTCTCCTCCCCTCATGTCTCCCCCACATGAGGCTGAGGGATGCTAATCTCTCAGGGAACCACTGGGCCCTCTTTGGGGGGGGCTCAGTACTCACCCACCAGTGATGAATAGTGAAGATTAAGATTAACACAGGGAAGATATGAAAATTACGTAACTACCATAATTCTTGATCTTCCTGTGTATCTTCACCATTCATCAGTGAATCCCACCCACCTTCCCCTCTTAAAGCTTCAGTCTCTGGGCTATGCCCCCTCCATGCTCGCCTTCCTCCTTGGGGATCCGGTTAGGTTCACCCTTTTTTATCTCCTTGTATTCTTCTTTCCTAGGAGGTCAGTGGAAGACCCTTCAGAGGAAGGTGAGTAGGGTTTTCCTTCTAGCCCAATGAGGGGGACATCTGGTGGGCCCCTCCCTCTTGTCCTGGAAATGATCTCCGGTGTCAGCTCACCCTTTGGGTGCACCGGCTCTTTCATCCCCTGGGATGGGGGGATCTGGAGCTGACGGGAACTCCTCTCTGCTCCTCCTATTATTATTTCCCTTTCTCTTCCTGTCTCCTTCCCCTTGGAAGGGAGACATTTCTGGGTGGGGTCCCTTCCCCTCCCTCTGAACTCTGAGGGTTCTTCCTGGAAAACGGTAATGGGGGAGGGATGGGGAATCCTCACTGACAGGTGGTTTCCACCCTCAGGGGTTGGGGGCTGGAGGGAGGGACCTTTTCCATCTCCTACAGGATTCAATAAGGCTGATTTCTGCCTCAGAAACTGCCCATGTGGTGGGCAGTTGCCTCTCTGGAGGCACTGCTTGTTGTAAGCTCTGAGTGTCCTGTGTGGACGTTAGTCCCTCCTCTCCCTACCTCTCCCCTTGTTTTCTCTTTCTCCCTCTCTCTCTCTTTTCTTTCCCTTTCCTGCCCTTACTGGCCATCCAAGGACTGATCCTCCTTTTCCTCTGGTCAGCCTATTCCTTTTTTCAGTTTATATCCTTTCCTTTTACTGTCCCTCAGGCTCCCTTGCCCCACCCTCATTTTCTCTGTTCTCACTTTTTCCTCTGTCTCTCTGGCATGCAGAACTGAGGTGGAGGAGGAGCCAACAGCCATTACTGGCCAACCCACAAGCACCACGCAGTGCATTGGCCATGTGGGAGGCGCTGACGGCGCCAGCTCCTTCCTCAAAAAAAAAAAAAAGCTCCCACGGGGTACTTATCTCCAGCCAATCACCCACCAGTGATGAATGGTGAAGATACACAGGAAGATCGAGAATTACGGTAGGTACGTAATTTTCATTTTTCAATGTTTGCAGTCATCATTTGTACCTTGTGAGTTATTCCGTGTGTCATAAATCTTGAAAAAATAAACATGGAAAAATCATCTGATATCAGTCAGCACACCGTCCTTGCATACATAAATAACTATCAGTGTCAGTATTATATGCCGGCAAAATAACAGTTCAATTTAATTTTTCTTTTAGTTTGCATGCCTACCCGCAAATGGATTTGTTAAGCCATCTACTAGTCAGACAATCAGCTGATAGCCGGGGGGGAGGAATACCTTACTACCACTGATACAAATAACTATGTTAACATTAAGAAATTAAATAAATAAACAAAAAGACATGTAATTGTGCCCTCATTTGCCACCGTACCTTTTTTCCGATTATGTTTACGATAGAATTAACATTAGGATCGCTTGCTATTGAATACTATGATCATTTCTCATGATAAAGAAAAAGACTGGGATCGAAGAGACACTGGGCTGGATTCTCAAAGGGCTGTGAATGCCACAAGCCCACAGTGCACTGAACATATGGCATGCAGGGCTTGTGGCCTTCTCCCAGCCACAGTCGGGATTTTCCATCCCATGCGCCAATTGCCACAAGTTAGACCAACTTTTCATGGTCTAGCTTGCGACAATCCTGGATACCCTTTTTACAGTGCTTGTGCCAAATATTTAGCACAGGCTGCTGTAAATTGGGAAGAGTGTCATAAATGCACCCAATCTACTAGAATCGGATGCAGTGTGCAGAAAAGGTGTTGGTGCAGCTGTGCCAACCAATGGGGTTCATGCAGGGCTTGGCACAAGCCCTGTGCTGCCCATTGAAAATCTGGCCAACTGACTCTAAACTTTTCATACCAGCAGACTTACAGTACATAGTAGATTAGTTTTTTTGGATGCACAGCCCAGAAGATGGCACAAACGTTGTATCCTTAGTACCTTTGTAAACTGTTTTTTCCCCTGCAGACTTTTTTTTTTTTAATTAAAATTTATTGAAGAACTTTTTTTCCAAAGAGATACATACATTAACAGACAAATATAAAGTCCATTCCTACTCACATGCACCATAATAGAACCAAAGACAGAAGACAGGAGAAGAAAAGGGATAGAAAAGAAAGGCAGAGGAGAGAAAGGAAAAGGAAAAATAAGATAAATCTGTGGTAGAGTGCCTTCAAAACTTACGGAAGGAAAATGAAACTAGAAAAGGAGAAAAAGATGAGAGGGCAGCAAAACACTTTAACATTATAAGTGCATACAATAATTTATTGCCTTTAACAAATAATAATATAATCTCTATTGTTACTAAAAGTCCAGACAAGCACAGATGTCCTGGTGCTGCATTTAATTAATGAGTGCCTAGTAGAAAAGAACATGTCCAGCAAGTAATAATAGGGCAAGTCAGAGGCACAGAAGTGAAAGGATCTCCTGGTCCCGCACCCCAGTCAGCATATCCAGACTGAACCAGGAAAATCTTTTCAGGCATATCTGGCCAATAGTTCTAATACAGGTTTTCTCTCCCGAGAGGCCATGAAATGCATAAAAGGTAGCCATCTTTCTTTAAATTTATCTAAAGATAACCTCAGCTTGGCAGTCAGATATTCCATTTCTAGAATCCTGGTGCAGATTTTGTACCAAGTGGAGATGGTGGGCTTGTCCGAAGTAAGCCATAACAAATTAATGGCCTTATGAACTGCTGCCACCAGGATTCCAGACAAAGGACGGGAAGATCTAGAAGCCAGAATGGGGGGGGTAAACCCAGTAGCCAGCACTGAGGAGACTTTGGCAGTACAGACTCAAAAATCTTTTCGAAAATATCCTTTACTTCCCTCCAGTACTCCTGTATAACTTTACATTCCCAGAATATATGGAAATACTTACCAACCAACTGACAGTTTCTCCAGCAAAGGTCAGAGTGATGTAACCCGTAATGTTTTGTCACCACAGGGACTCTAAAAAATCTAACAACTAGCTTCCACCGAAATTCACGCCAGAAGAGGGATGATGTGGTATTTTGAATGGCCTTCCAAATATTCGTCCAGTCAGATTCTGACAAGATCACACCAAGGTCTCTGTGCCACATATCTTTAACCAAAATTAAGGAGTCCCTCTCAGCGCAGTGCATCCCCTGGACTAATTTGAAGATCAATTGTTTTTGACGTGGAGACATAATCAGGGAGGACAGAGTAGATTGCACTGGGTTGTTTGAAGACTCAGTACCCAACTCAATCTCTTTTCGTTTAAGTGGACAAAATGTCTTAGCTGAAGATAATGGAAAAAGTCCATATGTTGGAGATTAAATTTGGCCTTTAACTGCTGAAATCATTTTACTAGGTTCTGTTCAAAAAGCTGGCCCAAATTAATCAGCCCAGCTCTCGACCACCGTTGAAAACCCATATCCCACTTAAGTGGGCCAAAATCTGAGCAGCTCAATATTGTTGTGCATTGGTTAAGCTTTAAGGTAATACCTAGTTTAGAATCCATGTCCCTCCAAACCTGGGAAATCACCCTAATGAAGGGATTTCTAAAGTCAAGCCACCGCAGCCTGGGGATATCCAAGAAAATAAGGTCTGAAACCTTTCCTAAAGGAAAATCAGCCCCCTCAATTTGAACCCACTTTGGTGGGGGCTCCTGGGCCATGGTCACCAAAGGTTGCAACTGCAATGCCCAGAAATATTTCTGGACATCTGGTACCTCGAAGCCCCTCCTTTCTTTAGGGGCCACCATGGTCTTCCATCTCACACGGGGCCTCCTCCCAGACCAAAGAAATTTAGAGAGGGTAGAGCTCAGGTCCCGCCAGAAATTCCTCGGGGGCCTGAAAGGAATGGCACCCAATATAAACAGCAGGCAAGGGAGGATATTCATCCAGATGGATTCACCCCTACCCAAAATGGAAAGCTGAAGCTCCCTCCATCTGTTACAGTCCTCCCTAATCTCCTGAAGTACTCTTAAATGATTTGTAGGGTACAGGGCCTTGAGATTCCTAGGAACCCATACCCCTAAATATCTAAACCCTGACTTACACCATTAATTTGCTGCTCCCTTGGTAAAGGCTGACCCAGGATACCCCCCAAGGGGAATAATTCAGATTTGTCCGGATTAACTTTATAACCGGAAAGAGCTCCGAATTCAGAAAGAAAATTGAGAATTCTGGGAACTGCGTTTACCGGATCAGATATATATAACAAGGCGTCATTCACAAGATAGTGAGATCTTGACCTCCACCCCTAACCTGAAGACCATCGAAGAAATCAGATTGTCATATATGCGGCCAATGGTTCCAAACTCAGGGCAAATAAAAGAGGGGAGAGAGGGCAGCCCTGCCTGGTGCCTCGCTCAATCCCAAATTGAGTGGAGATCATCCCGTTCACCCGGACCCTGGCTCTAGGCCTGGTGTATAAATTGGATATCCAAGACTGAAATTTCTCACCAAACCCAAAGCCCCCCAGGACCAAATCCAAATATTGCCAGTTTAGACGATCAAATGCTTTCTCAGCATCTAAAGATAGTATAGCTGAAAGTGGGGAATCTATAGGGAGCTGGGCTGAGGAAATAACATTTAACAACAATCTAATGTTGTTTTGGATGTGCCTCCCCGGTATAAACCCAGTTTGGTCTGGGTGGACTAAGACAGGGACCACTTTCTGTAGACGTTCGCTAATGATCTCTGCAAAGATTTTAGCATCTTGGTTGAGCAAAGAGATAGGTCGGTACCCAACACAAGAAGCATGATCTTTCCCAGGTTTGGGTAATACCAAAATGAGGGCCTTTTCCCATGTATCTGGCAAGGCCCCCAGCTCCTGCACCACATTACAAACTCTGGTGAGTAGCGGGGTTAACACATCCATGAATCCTTTGTAAAATTCCAAAGTTAACCCATCCGGGCCGGGGGCCTTGCCAGAGCTAAGAGTCTTAATAGCTGCCTTCACCTCTCCCTCGGTAAAGGAAGCCTCTAGGGAGTCCCTCTGAATCCCTGATAAGGCAGGGAGCTCTAGACCTTGTAAAAAATTCAAAATTCTATTACCATGCTCATGTGTTTCTTCCTTCGAGTAAAGTTGTCTATAAAATTCGGCCAACTTTTGTGCAATTTCACCCGGAAGGATCTTATAAGAGAGATTAGGGGGATCTGAACTAACCTTAGCCACATACCTATCAGCTGCCTGCCTGCGGAGCCTTAAGGCAAGCAGTTTGCCTGCCCTCTCTCCCCTCTCGTAGTAACGTTGCCTGGTGTATCTAAGGGAGTCCTCTCTACTTACTTCTATGTAATAATGAGTTATAGGAACTTGGCTTCTCTTAACTTTTGAGTGTGAAATTAGGACCTCATGACGCTTATGTGATGCCTCCAGATCAGCAATTAAGGCAAGGGCTTCCCGTATACGAGCCTGATGCAGTTTATGCTTATGAGAGGAAAATGCTATTGTATGCCCTCTCACCACCGCCTTTAAGGCATCCCACAAGTACTTGGGTTTAGAGAGCATCTCTGTGTTCTCTTTTAGATAACACTGAATAACTTTTTTGGTAGATTCTATGTACTGTTTATCATTGAGCAGCCCTAGATCGAACCTTCAAAGACCACCCCCCTCCGTTGAGTCCCATCAAAGTTGTGCCTTAACCATAGCATGGTCGTAGATCGTGATCGGGAGAATAGAGATATCCCTAAATGAATGCAGAGCATTTCTATGTGTATAAAATCTGTCCAGTCTGGAATGCATCTTGGAAGTCAGAGAGAAAAAGGTGAAATTTTTCACCGAGGGATTAAACAGCCTCCAGGGGTCGATTAGTCCTGCTTCCGCCAGCAAATTGCGAAGTAACCGGGAGCAGGACCTTGAATTTGGAATTTTGGCAGAGCTTCTGTCCAAGCTGACATCCTCCACACAATTCCAGTCCCCCATTAAAATAACTTGTCCAGGCGGTAAGCTGGCTACCGAGTTAAAAAGGGAGCAAAAAAACTTTCCGGAAGATGGGGTTGGGGCGTAAACTCCAATCAAATGTATTGTTCAACCCTTATGATTGCCGGAAACCGTCAGTTGGTGTCCCGAGCTTGATTTGGTTACAGACTGAATCTGAAATGGGAGGCTCCTATGAAATAAAATGGCTACGCCCCCCTTTTTGGATTGTGGATGCTCGTCGGAGCATACCGTATTCACCCAATCCCTGCGCAATTTCATGTGCTCTCCCAGGGTCAGCCTAGTCTCCTGTAAACAGGCAATGTCACACTTTTCCCTTTTAAATTCGGCTAATATTTTAGCTCGCTTAACAACATTATTAATGCCCTTAACATTAAGTGAACAAATTGTCAAATCACCCATATTTTCAATCCAAGAAAATTTTGACAACTATTTATATGCCCTTTGTCCAGTTGTACAGTCGTGACTCCTGCTCGTACATAAAGGCACTCTCCCCGAAACAAGTAAAAGCAGAAAAGAGAGAAAGAGTAGAGAAGAAACAGAGCAACAAATAACACAACCACCATAACACCTAATAAATCTAAAGACCTTGCATGCCCCGCACTAAGAGTGCAGGACCTGCCTCCCATAAGGGAGCGCAATGACACCAAGTCGTTGCTCGAACCTGGCTTACCAGCCGAAGTGTCCATCCATGCCAATAATAGTCAGCTCAGTAGGCGCTCTAATGTAGGGTAGGGGGGAAACAACTTACACCTCCTCGAGGGAACAACACTCCACAGGGAGTGAAAAGGTTGGAGGGCTCCCCAGACACCTGGAGAGTCACCAGCCTGTGCCCTCTATGAGTTTCCTAGCGGCAAAACTTCCGCGAGGGGCTGAGAAAAAACATCCTTCGGGTCTCCAACGTAAACACAAAAACTGACACACTCCTATAGTAGAGAATCCAATACAGCGCCGACTGCAGGAGAGAGAAGAAAAAGGGGAGGGAGCGGGGAAACATCAGGATTAATAATTGATCGATCCTCACTCTAAAGTGGCCGGCCCGCATAAAAATAGGGGGGGGGCACCCCAACTCAGGATCCCACTCTAATAAAAAAAATAGGCCCACAGATGGGAGTCTCACCCTCGGGAAATCCAAATAATAATAGAAAAATATATATCATCATTTCTCCCTTGTTGGCACTGACCATCTGTTGAGGACCTAGCACAGCCGAGAACTGTATATACCTATCAAACTCCGCCCCAACCCAAGGTCTATGGCCATGATTCAGATCGCAAGGGAGTAACCCACTCTCCACTCTGTTCTCGGGGGGGGGCAGCAAAAACAAATTACAAGGCAACTCCCCATTTGGTCAGCATCCTACGCATGGAGGGGACAAGATGTAGAACTGAGAAAGCCCCGTGAGAGCAGAGGGACCAATATCCAAGTTGGACTCCAGGAAGGCGCCACCTTAAAAAGGGATCCCACCCACCCTGGAGTTCGAAACCAAAAGGCCGACCTCTCAGAACTCCCCTCCGCCATGCAGTTGTAGACCTCAAGAGCACATCCTAAGAAAGAGAGAGACCCCCACTCCACCCTCTCCAGGACCAGGCCACCACTGAAAAACAGAAAATACAAGGGGGAGAAAAACACCCAGGTAAGCCCCTGACTAATCATTTTTATGTTGCTTGCACGCATGTGCAAGAAACATAGTGCCATCATCGGAGATTTCGGAGGTGTGTCACCTCTTCCTCCAATTCAGGCAGTGTCCTGGCAGGCGTAGCTCCTTTAAGGCAATGCATTTTGGAGCTGTCTATGACACGCTCCAAAATGCAGTGGCATACAGTTGAAAGGGGGAGCTACGCTTGAGTGAGCAGTGATAAGAAGCTGCTCACGTACAGCTCCCCCCCACCCACCTGCAGGCGTGCGCATCCCTGCACGCACGGTATAGCCGACAGGGTGCTCAACCCCGCCGGGCTGAGCCGCGCCACCTCCTCCCCCAGTAGTTGGTGCCATGCTGGGAGTCCACCCCAGCGTGGCAAACGGTCCCACTCACGCCTTTTTTTTGTACCTGTAAGACAAAACGGTCCGCAGGTGCGCCTCCCAACCCCTCCCACAACCCGCACCCACCCACTGTGCACCCAGTTTCCCACACCCCCCCCCACCCCATACTTACCTCCGACTCCAGCGCGACGATCTTCGTGGACTGGGAACACGCCTGCACTCTTCAAAGCCAACCGCGAACTGAGGAAATGCCGGTAAGCTGTATAATGGGCCAGATAGGGGTTTCAACATTTATTGTATATCTCAGTTATTTTGGATTGAGTAATTACAACATGGGTTTTTGGGACCTACGACATTAAACAGGTGTTATTAGCTCGAAGGGTGATTTCACACTGCGAAATCACCCTTCGGGCCTGAATAACGCCATGACAGTGACATCATTCATGAGAAGGGGGCCCAAAACCCCCATGTTGAAAATTTGGTGCCAAAATTCCAAATAATGACTGTTTTACTTGAGCTATGCTACAAGCAGTTCCCACGCAGGCTCGTAAGTTCATGAATTTCAATATTTTCACTCCAGATTTTCAACATTGCCATTTTACCACACCTTCTTATGAGTAGTACAGCTGTCATTTTCACATCTCACCTAAAGTGTTTCTGCCCATGTAGCGTAGAATGCTGCAGTCGGTATGCAAATCAATGTACGGGACAAATTAAGAAAATCACAGTGACACTGTTCATGAGCAGAGGTCTTAAAATGGCTATGTTGAAAATTTGGTGAAAAAATTCCTAAAAATGACTGTTTTGTTGCGTTACGCAGTTCCTACGCACGCTCATAGGTTTGCGAATTTTCAATATTTCCACTCCAGATTTTCAACATTGCCATTTTTCCACACCTTCTTATGAGTAGTACAGCTGTCATTTTTCACATCTCACCCAAAACGTGTTTCCGCCCATGTAGCGCACAATGGCGCAGTCGAGCAGCGAACTCAGTGTATGGGACACATTAAGAAAATCACAGTGTCACTGTTCATGAGCAGAAATCTTAAAATGGCTATGTTGAAAATTTGGTGAAAGAATTCTAAAAATGACTGTTTTACGAGCAGTGCGCCAGTTCCTGACGCACACCAGAAGTTTGCGAATTTTCAATATTTCCACTCCAGATTTTCAACGATTGCCATTTTTACCACACCTCCTTATGAGCAGTATAGCTGTCATTTTCACATCCTGCCCAAAACGTGTTTCCGCCATGTAGCGACAATGGCGCAGTCGGTGTGCAAACTCAATGTATGGGACATTAACAAAATCACAGTGACACTGTTCATGACCAGAGGTCTTAAAATGGCTATGTTGAAAATTTGGTGAAAAAATCCTAAAATGACTGTTTCTGATTAGCGCATGCTATGCAGTTCCTACGCACTCGTAAGTTCGCAAATTTTCAATATTTACACTCCAATGACTTCCAAATACCTAAACAGCACATAGAAGCAAGCAACATTCGGCATTGACAAATGCTTGTTCTATGCTCTAAGGGCACTTTGTTTAAGTGTTCGAAATAAGCACGTTTTAAACAGTAGGTCCCCCAGTAGAACTGGGAGAGAAGAAGACATGCATTCAGTTACTACAATTCAAACAGTCTTCTCTGGGTGCTTCCCCTTAGCAATCCATTTGGATAAATCAGCGTGTAAGGGCAGAACTGAATCCGCTCTGAGGTGGGGCCGATTACTATTCCTTGAGCCTGGAGCCACTGCCCAAAGAAGCTGCTCGATCTCCCTCTCAGCGATCTCTTCTTTTATATCGGGGACCTGGATGTCCTTCGAGACCAGAAAGTCGCGGGCCATTAGTAAAGAATAATACATTTTTGGACTATCAGGCAGCTCTACCCACAGTCTAGCAGGGTAATGCAGCTGGGCTATCAAGCCCTTCTCTCTGAGCTGTTTCACCACCCCAAGCACTTTTCTCCGACACTGGGCCAAGGCGGGAGGAAAATCTTGATCCACAAACACCTTCACTCTGTCGAAATTCAGATCCCTCTTTGCCCATGCCAAACGCAGGACCCTGTCCTTAGTAGGGTACCTCAGAAATTTGATTATAATGGCTCTTGGGGGGGGCGCCCTGTTTGGGTTTTGGGGAGGGCTCTATGTGCCCTTTCAATCTCGAGTGGAGTATCTTCCTCTATCTGCAACTCCGTTTTCAGCCAACAATCCATAAAGGCCACCATATTATCAGCCTGCTCGGCCCCCTCTGGGATACCAACCACCCTTATGTTGTTGCGCCTGGAATGTGCCTCAGCATCCTCAGCTTTTGCTGTCAGTTCTTTCTCCCTGCCATATAAGAATGCCAGCGATCTACCATAGGCCATATGCTCGGCCTGCAGACCCTCTAAATGCTGTTCCACTGCTGTGGTTCTAGATTCCAGATTTTTAAAGTCCCTCTGAATGTCTGATACCTTTGCATCAATCTTATGCAGAAGCTTAATAATCTTCCTCGATTCTGCCTGGGTGTTCATTGAGCCGGAATCGGAACACGAATCTTCGGCCCCCGATGCTGAAAGCACCAATGAACGCGAGGGAGCTGGGCTGAGGCCTGCTGACTGTCTGCCTGGTGAATTTACCGAAGCCATTTTGGCTATCAAAGAACCTCTTTTTTTTCGTGAGAACCATTGCGGGTCGTTACTTGCACCTGTACCACGGTATAGAAACGCAGGATGCTTTCAGAATGCACTGGATTCTCCTTTCGTTTAAAGTTGGAGAACCGGAGCGAAGAGTTAAGCAGCCATTCCCGCCTGCTACATCACCGGAAGTCCCCCCTGCAGATTTTTGAAGCAGCTACAGATGTCATGACTGCTGTGATGTCACAGCACAAGCCATCAGCATCTCTGAGCAGCTCTAGTAAAAGTAAAACAATCATGATTAAAAGCTTGAACTACACCTACTGAAACTAACAAAATGAACACCCACACCATATTTCAAAGTGCAAATTTTATTGAACACACTCAGAGTAATCAAGTTTTATGGCAGATCGTGATCTTAGCAATTGCTATATTTGCCATTGATCTTCAAATCCATTATTCTCTCCTCACTTTCAACCCTGTCGTAGAGTTCACTGTCATCTACGAAAAGGCAGATTTTGGCTTTGATGCTGCCTCTGACATCCCTAAACAACACTGGCCTCAACATTGACCCTGCAGCACCCCACTCATGGCATCCCTCATGCCCAAGTGTTCACCAGTTACAATCACCCTCTGTGTTCTCCTCCCCAACCAATTTCCCACCCAGGTGGTAATTTTCTCCCCCAGCTTTGGGCCTCCTAGCTTCTTTAGTAATCTTCTCTGGGGTCCAGAGTCAAAGGCCTTGCTAAAGCCCTGGTATAGCATGTTTACTGCCTGTCCTTTGTCAACAGACTTCGTTACCCAGTCAAAGAATGCTATCAAATTCTTTTGACATGGCCTTCACAACACAAACCTGTTTTGCCTGTTGTCCTCCAGGAATTCCACCAGCCTCCCCTTCTATATGGTTTCCATCAATTTGCCCACTATTGAAGTTCAGGTGACAGGCTTCTAGTTCCCTGATTTGTTCCAGTCTCACTCTTATGGAGGAGCACATCTGCAGTTCTCTAATTCCTAGGTACCCCTTGAGTCTTTTCTCGTACTTTACTGATTTTCAAACATGAAGACAAAAATGGTACATAAAAAACAATACAACTGTTGACAACTGAGTAGAAGTCATACAAAAACATTGGCATTACTTCTGCAACTTCAGTGGGCTCCATATCAATTACCCTGTGTAATTTCTGGCTTTTGTTCCTGGTTTGGTGTTCTGCTCCATTCGGGTCTCTCCCCGCTGTCTGCTGATCTAGGCTTTCTAAGGTACAAATTGTGGGTCTTTTGACATAACACATAAGACCCACCTATTCCATCTATTCCTCCCTTTTTCTGCTTGCTCCCACAGGCTAGATGTTAACATCTCTAACCTATATAACGAGTTTACTAAGTTCATCCAGTCATTTATTGTGGGAATTTTGTCCAGGAGCCATCTTTGTGTTATGCATTTCTTGATGGCCATCAAGCATATTCCTAGTAGGTACTTGGTAGTGCTATCTCTGAATCCCTGAGGGTATAGGCAGAACAGCATAGTTTCCTTGTCAGTGTGATCTGAGGGGAGAAAATTTCTTTCATTTACTCCTTCCACTTCTTGGAGGAAAGGGTCAGTTGGGGGCAGTCCCATAGTATATGATGATGAGAGGCTTTAGCCTCCCCACGTCGTCTCCAGCAGTGTGCAGATTGTGCCGTACCCCTGTGGACCTGCTGAATGAGTGTTACAAAAAGTCTGATGAGACATTTCCAATTATACTGTCTCCAAAGTAGTGAAGAGGAGACTGTATGTATGATTGACAGTTCATCTCCCACCTATGCTGTCCCAAGAGGTAGCCCAGCTCCTGTTCCCATGCTCGGTGAACTCTTGGCAAGGATAATGTTTGGATTTCCTGGAGGGCCTTATACAATCTTGATAAATGATGAGCCAGATCCCTTCCCTGTAATGCCTCTGAGATGATTTGTAGGAGAGAACTGGGTGTATTGGGCTGACCTGGACCTTTACAGAGCTGGGTTAGGTATGCCCAAGCTTAGAAATATCTAAACATATCTCTGCTGGGTAGTCCATACTCTTGCCCTAGTAAGTGAAATGGTTTAATTTCCTGCCCCAACATCATTTGAAGGGAGCATTTGATCCCCATTTGCACCCAGTCCTTGTAATCACTGTCCAAGCATGCTGGCACAAAGTCTTTGTGTAGCTGTAAGGGGAGTAGCCACAGAAGCCGACTGTCCATGGCCCCTCTGTGCACCCATTTGTTCAATACCTGTAATGAGGTATATACAAATATGGAAGTAGTTCTGTATATTTTCATGAGCTTTCGAGCATCCAGTAATGTCTGCCCTACAGGGAGGCTTCGGTACCTGTTCCTTCTCTATCTGTGCCCACTGCTGGTGGGAAAAATTCTGGGGCCAGTACATTATCAGCTGTAGTTGTGCCACCTCATAATATAGTTTCAAGTCCAGAAGGGCCAGGCCTCCCTGTGATTTGGGTCTTGTGAGTGTGGTTAGGGTGACCTGGGGTTTTTGTCCATTCCACAGAAAGCACGAGATCCATCTGCTCCATTGGCCCCAGGAGCGCTGAGGGATTCAGGGGGGGACAGGTTTTGGAAAAGGTATAGAAATTTAGGGAGTACCATCATTTTTATGGTTGCTACTCTTCTTTCTAATGATAAGCGTAGCAATGCTACTAGTATCTAAATGTTAGCCTATTACTGTATCTCTTGTATCACGCCTGTTTACTTGTGTCCCATTTCTGTATTGCTCTGTACTGTACTGTTCTTTTCATGTTATACCTGTAGTGATGCGGAACCTTTGAAAAGGAATCTTTAACTCAAAGATATTTTCCGAATCCTCAATAAATAAATAAAAAAATAAATAAATGCCCACCTATCTAGCTCTTTCTGTACCTGGGTCTGAAGGAGCCTGTACTTCGCCTTGAATATTTGTGAGACCGATAGCGTGAGTCTGACCCCCCAGATACGTTAGTTGTTGGAGTTCCTACTTAAAGGGGAACCTCGACTTGGTGGCCTGGTTTGGTGTATAATGAGCAGTTAAGGCCTCCATCTTGCCCTCGTTTAATGTCTAACCCGACAAGTTGCCATACAGTTGCAGGACCAACCATACCACAGTAAGGTTATCATCTGGGGAGGATAGGTACAGCATGTCATCTGCATATAATGCAATGCGATTCTCCATGATCTCTGGCCCAACATGTCCTCTAATTTGGGGGTGTACCTTGATGGCCTGAGCCAGAGGCTCTATATACAAAGCAAGGAGGAGTGGGGACAGTGGGCACCCCTGCCTTGTGCCTCTCTGCAGGGGAAAGGGGGAGGATAGGTGTCTGTTAGCCCTAACTTGGGCCATCAGAGCCCAGTATATACAGGAAATGAGATTTTGAAACTTCTTTAGGAAGTCCAATTGAGATAGGGTGTTCTCCAGGGAAAAACCAGGAGGCCTTATCAAATGCTTTCTCTGCATCCAAGCTGAGGGCCAGGAGTGGGAAATTTTCAGCAGAGGCATAGTACAAGATGGATAGGGACCGTTTAACGCTATGCATGGTTTGTCTAGATCTAATGAAGCCAGTTTGGTCCAGATGAATTATGTTGGGGAGGACTCCATCCAGTCTCCTGGCTAGAATGGACATAAATATTTTATAATTGACATTTAACACTGAAATGGGTCTGTAAGACTCACATCTAACCGTTGGCTTGCCAGGTTTTGGAATGACTGAGATGGTGGTTTAACTCCATGAGGGTGGCAGGTCCTTTCCCTGTACCATCCAATCCACAGCCCCTTGCAAGAAGGACTTTAGCTTAGAGGAGAATTTCTTATAATATTCTTCAGGGTATCCATCAGGTCCTGGACACTTCTGCCTTGAGGCATGCTATGGCTTTCCATATTGCTAATCTGATGTTGAGGCTCTGGAGCATCACTTGTGCTTGGTACTTAATTTTGGCAACTCAAGTGGGACAAAAAAAGAGGCTAGTGCATTCAGCTGAGGTTTAGCATCAGCCATGTATAATTTTTGATCGTATGTTGTAAATGCCTCTGTGATACCCTGAATGTCCCTCTACATCCCACCAGAGACAGGGTCCTGGATCTTAGTAATTGTAGCCCTCTGTCTGTATCCCCTAACCTTATATGCC
Source organism: Neoceratodus forsteri (assembly GCA_016271365.2). NCBI lineage: Eukaryota > Metazoa > Chordata > Ceratodontiformes > Ceratodontidae > Neoceratodus > Neoceratodus forsteri. The sequence continues at coordinate 92,057,142 of CM057459.1, read as the reverse complement.
AAGAGCCGTGCTGCTCTAGGGCCTCCATCATAGTATTTTTGGCGTACTGTATATATCTGAGTGCCATTTCTGTTTGCTCCAGAGCCAAATCATCCAGCTGTTTCTTTATTTTGTTGATCTGGGAGGGGTCTGCCAATGCACCCTGTTGGTGTTGGTGCTGTAAGAAATGCAATGTAGCTGTTAAATCATCCCTATGGGCTCTTCTTTCCCTGCACTTACGTACTGCATAACTGATGAGGTGACCTCGCAGGACTATTTTGACTGTGTCCCGGAGGATTGTAGGAGTAGTCTCAGGGGAGTCATTTACCAGGCAGATCTCTTTCACCTGAACTTTAACTAGTTCTAAGAACTCTTGATCCTTTAGATAAGAGAGGTGGAGCCTCCAATGTGTTTTTTTATGGATCAGACCCAAGTCCAGTTCTGTAATAATTGGAGCATGGTCGGAGAAGGAGATGGGCCCAATCTTACATAAGCCAATCTTGTGCAGGTTCTCCTTCTATACAAAGACATAATCTATTCTAATGTACATGCTGTGGGGAACTGAAAAATGTGTATACTCCCATCTGTGTGGGTGAGCTTCTCTCCATACACCCACCCAGCCCAGCCCAGCATGAGGATACATTTCCTGAAATGTTTACGTGCTGCCAGGAAATGTGTGGGTCCCGAAGCTGACGTATCCTTGACAGGATCCATAGTCCCCCATTAGAAAAAGCATTCCTCTAACATTATCTGGTACCACGTTCATCATTCACTTGATGAACAGGGTGTCTGAGCCTGGGGGAATATGCATATTAGCTAATGCGACTTGAGTGCCAGCAACTTCTCCCTGGACCAGTACTAAGCAACCCTCGTTATCCTTTATTACCTTTACTTCTCTAAAGGTCAGGTGCTTAGCGATTAATGTAATTACTCCCCTGCACTTACCCTGTTTATAAGAGGAGGAATAAGCTTTAACATACCTGTATTTAGTCAGCTTTGTTGCTTCTTGGGGCAAGAGGTGCGACTCCTGTATGCACACTATATCTGGTCTCGCTCTGCATATAGCAGCAAACACCTTTGATCCTTTAACTGGATTATTAAACCAGTTGACATTTACTGAGTAGATTTTTGTTTTAGCGGTAGCTATCCCAGAGCAACTGCTGTATCCAAAGTAGCCCAGTTACTGTCTGGGCTGGTTGGTGGTTGCTCACTGTTATCCTCAGGAGGGACAAAAGGTAACTAGGAAAACAGAGGAGCTACACCTCGAGCCATGCCCCACTATGTAGGACAGATAATATTTCCTGACTGTAAGCACCAGTTAGCATGTAGAAGAAGCAGACATGGTAAACGAGTTGCCAAAAACTAACAGATAATAAACAAATAACATAAACTATATACATGCAACGAACTACCAGTAAACTGTGGCCTTCCAAGGTCCTGTATAGAGGCGGGCACTGTGACTCAGGAGGTGAAGTCCCCCTCAAACTGAGTCAGGAGGTAGCTGGGGTAACAAATGACCTCAGCTTCCTAGTGAGCAGATTCTGCTCCAGGTGGATGGGGAGGAGAGGAGGGGGGAGGGAAAAATGGTAAAAGGGCTTTCCTTCCCTGTGATTGGGGGATCTGTGGTTACCAGGGGGCATGGGAGGATACAACTGTCCTCTGCCATGTACTAGTGCTCTGGTGACCTCCCACACTAAATCAGGAACCTTGGCCCATCTGATCTGTAGAAGGAGGTGTTGCTATGTGTCAGCTGCCAATAAGTTGTGGTTGTAGGGTGTTAGGAAAGTCGTCTGCCTTCTGAACCATGGGAAGGAGCCATATGGTAGGAGCTGGAGAAATAGTTATTCAGACTGGAAAAAGCTAGGGAAGTTCAACCTGTTAACTCATTGGCTGAGTCCTAAGGAGTATAATATTACTGCCCCAGGCTTAGGGGAGGAGGGCACAGGTCCCCCAACTAGACCCTCTGTCATAATTTTATTCCCCAGACAGTCATATGCTGTCAATGTGAAAGTGAAAGTAGGCCGGGCCCTGTAGGTTCATGTACAATAAAACATTATTAAAGAAGGGTGACATTCAGTACACAGCAAGAACTCCCCAGCCCTGAAGGCTGATAGTTCTAATCATTGCTAGTGTCTTTACTGCAGGCAATAGGAGTAACTGCATGTTCCAGAGAGAGTCCTGCTATGAGTCTGGATAAAATAGAATGAGAGGGACAGTCAAGCTGCGCTTAGTTCTACATGCAGGTTTTAAGCTACTTCAACAGGATATCCACAAGCCCTCTAGTCTTGTAGCAGACCTCCTGGTCTGTTAGTTGGGAGGAGGGAGCAACCACAACTAGCGGAAAAGGGAGTTTTAGGGAAACATATCAACACAGACACTCTGAGCCTCAAAAGAATTCCCAGGGCAACCCATTTACTAACTAGCCTGCACATCACCGTGTTACCTAGCATGCAGTCTCCCATCACACTATACCATTCTAGTGCTCTCGAGTTACTTGTGACACTGAGCGAGCACATGGTAGGCAACCAGTACAGCCACCCTTTAAGCATCCTATCCTGTCATGTTAATAGTAGCCTCACTCCCATCCTGACCCCACATACCTGTTTTTAGTAGTCTTCAGTCTTCTGTGTATTCCATTCCAATACAATGAGAGATCAATCTGCCATAAGGAGAGGTTAAAGGATTTAGGGAAGAGGAAGAGAAAGGGTGAAGCCCTTGTCACTGGGTGCACAATTTCAGAGAGGTGCTTTTAAGTCCTGTTCAGGTGTCATGGCTCTCTGCAGTTTCCTCTGGAGTTACTTGCGCTGGACCCTGAAACCTAGCAATTATGTCCTTCTTCACTGCCTCGGCAGGCTGGTTTTTACTGTGAGTCACCTCACTCCACTTCTCCTGCCCTTCCATGCTCCGGTCCCCAGCAGTGGGTTGGGGGTCCTGAAGAAGACCCCTTTTAGCCAGCTCTTGCTCTGCTTCCTCGGCAGTATCAAATATTTTTTTACCTTCTGGGAAGAGTACAGCCAGGCAGGCTGGGTAAGGTGTTTGGAAATGTAACTGGTGCTGTCTCAAAACATGGAGCAATGGGATATGGGCCCTCCTCTTCCTCATCGTGAGCGGCGGGTAGTCGTTATCAAAGAAAATCCAGATATTTTGAAAGCGATCGTCTTTTAGCTTCCATGCTCTGGACAGTATTTCTTGCTTAACTGTGCACCTCAGGAATCGTGCAATGATTGAACATGGGCGGGCCTTTGTTGAAGTCGGAGGAGGGCCTAAGGCTCTGTGGGCCCGCTCAGTCTCAGTGTCCTTGGTTGGATCCAGCTGCAGCATTTGGTGAAGCAGGCCAGTGACAAAGGAAACCATCACTTGACCCTCTGAGCACTCCGGTACCCACTGCAGTCTGAGGGCCAGATATTCGGAAATGTGCGAAATGCTGGTGCAAATCAGGGGCAGCACAAATCTGATGTGCCATGACACAATGAGTGCAATATTCAAAGATTGCGCAGGGTGAAATGTGCCAGTGCAATACGGCTGAATATCGCAGGGATGCACCATGGTGCAACCAGACTTGCGCCAAGGCGCAACAAGACATGTGCCAAGGTGCAACCAGATCTGCCCCATAGCACAACCAGAGATGCACCACAGCACAACTGGACATGCGCCATGGCACAGACTAGCCCCAGGCAATGGTGGGAGCACAGCAGCAGTGTAAAGGTGTGGGCCACGGCAGAGGAAGACACCCGGGGACAGTGCCAGGGATGCACAGTGGCAGGCCACAGGTGGCCACCACCAGCAGGGCACACACAGGCACCCAGACACCCCCACCCCAGAACACAACTGTGGCACACAAAGTAGGCAACAGGTGGCACCAATTTTCCAATGGAGGGCCACCAATCAAGTCCCCCCCCACTGCATGCTGTGCCCCCACCCACCCAGATCCCAGCAAGCCACACTCAGGACCATGCCGTCAAGCACACACATGCCACTTATCCTGGACAGCTGCCCCATGGCCACCCCAATGCACAGCCACTGACCAAGGGGCAGGACACCACGATGCATGACCCGCACACCAACACAGGCACACCACACAGACACACACCACACCACTGCATCATGGCTCCTCACGCCAGCTGCAAAGCAGACACTGACACGGGCAGGTAAGCAAAATAACTGTATTGAAAAAACTATTTACAGGTGCAAGGGGTCGGAAAGGGTAGGAAAGCGAGGGAAGGAGACAGAGAACAGGGACTGTACAGTGAGAAAGGGGACAGATGGGGAAGGGACAGCAGGGGTAAAAAGGAAGTGCTGGGGTTGAACTATGGGTGGCCACAGCCCGCCGCCTGAAACCTCCTCCTCTGCTGGTCCATCAGCAGAAGTCTCCGCACCTGCTGTGCCACCTCCAGGGTCGTCGAGGTTATGAGAATTAACTGCCTCAGCAGCCTGTAATAAAGGGCAGCTGTGATCTCCTCCGGATGCCTATGACAAAGGACAGGACATGTGATCAGTGCAAGGTTCCATGGCACCTTGCCCATCCACTGTGCACAACAGGCAGTGGGAACACACACCCCTGGAGTGGCACCTCAGCCACCCACAGGGGGTGGGCCAATGCCTGCCAGCAACCCAGCATGCCATGACAGTGCAAAGTGGTGGACACTGCTTCCCAGTGGCCACCTGACTGCACAGCGACAGTCAGAGGGCACAGGGCACCTGCAGCAGCACAGCAACACCAGTGGTAGCTGGGCACACACCCACCCCACCAACAGCTGGTACACATGTGCGATGGCCGCCCCACAGTGGCATGCACCATGCAAGTGAGCAACACACAGCTGCCACGGCACATGGCACAGGTGGCCATGGCCACACCCACTCCCCTGCCGAACAACTGGTAATGTGCACAGGAATGCAACAGTGCCTACCTGCCCGCTGTGGTACCACTTGCGCTGGTCCCACCGCTGCTCCTCCGCCACTGCTTGGTCCCACTGTGGCCTGCTGTGCCCAGTCTGGCACTCCTGTTGCACCCACCCAGCATCGATCTTCAGGCCCTGGGAATGGAACAAAGACAGGTACACATCAGAGAACACCCACAGCATGTTCCCACCACCCCCACTCCTGTGCACTGCATGTGTCCCTGCCCGACATGTCCCGCAAGGCTGTAGTGCAGCACAACCTGCGGCCGGCAATGCCACTCCACAATGCACACGGTGACAACGTACCTCTCTGCAGGGCATGCCAGGCAGCCAAGCCATCACCACAGTACAGCACTAGGGCACACATACAGCATGGGACGACTTACCTGGCTGTGGCACGGCCCCCCTGCAGGCGCGTGCCTGCAGCTGCCTCAGGCACTCTGGGTCCTGCCCCATTAGGTCCCCATACCAGTGGTGGCATTGTTCGCCTGTCCTGGCCACCCTGGTGTCAAGCATCAGCCTGGCAGCGATGGCCTGCCAGACCTCTGTCCTGGGCTGTTACAGTGGTAGCTGCCCAAACAGCCTTGATGCATGTGGCTGCACACAGGCCACCAGATTTATTAATTCAATGTCAGACCAATTACAGGCCCGACGAACTCCCTGCTGCACCTTCACGACTGCTGCTATATGTGGAGACAAAATGGCAGCCAAAGGTGCACGTGTGGACAACGTGCGCGGGATGCGCTCCTCGTGGAGGCATTCGCTGTGTCCGCCAATCGCGCATTGGTGGAGATGCACAGAATGGGCATGGCCTGACAGACACGTGGTGGTGTAGTCTGAAGGGTTCACAGGGTCACAGTAGGGGTCAGAGGTCACCTGGTACACTGTGCACCGCTGCGTAATAAAGGCCACGGCGCATAGTGCGCCATGGCCCTTATTGCACAGTGGGCGCACAGTGTGCAATAGGTGGTAGCACACCACCTGACGCACGCTAACTGTGATCATGTGCACCAAGCAAGCGTGGACATTGTGCTGCAACTTGCTCCGGAGCAATCCCATTGCACACAGAGCAAGTATACGATATTCAGCCGCCACATGCAAATGAGCTCATCAGCCAATGTGCAGCACACTGGTGGAATTAGCATGTCATTACCATTGCACCAATGCTCATTTGCATGCGTTACACCATAAAAGCGCCGCGGAACAGCACAGGCCATGGACCGGTATTGCAACCATCTGAGATAAGTTGCACTTGCTGCTGAGCACAGCCAGCACAGCAGGGTGGATGGGGTAGGCTGCAGCTGACAGTGACACACATGTCTATGTCCACAGGTAGCACAATGTCGGAGCGTGAAGAGAGTGAGGAGCATGGGTCTGCTCACAAGCGCAGGCCCAACTTTACCAAGGTAGAGGCAGATGCCCTGTTCGAGGCCTACCTCAATAGGGAGCCACTGCTGAGTGGTGCCACAGGCACACCACAGGCCAGGGCTCTGGCCTGGGAGGAGGTGGTGGTGAGTGTAAACCAGCAGGGCAGCCACCAGCAGTCGGTGCAGGAGTGCCGGAAGAAGGTGGGTACCGATAAATGCCGCATCAAGGAGAAGGTGGCAGCCATTCGTGCAGCCCGGACAGCCACCAGAGGGGGGGCCTTCTGATGTGCCACAGCTCACGGCACAGGAGGAGCTGATGGTGGCCACCATACACTGCAGCACTGTCGAGGGTGTGCCGGGAGGAGGGTTGCAAACAGGTGGAAGTCCATCACTGCATGGTACGTATGATGGGCACACACAGCATGTAGTGGCGGGGGGAAATGGGGGCTTGGAGGGAGCCGGGGGAAATGTATCACTGACACATCTGTTTTCTCTTTCGGCACCAGCATGCCTGCATGCAGTGGAAGGGGTGCCGGCAGCAGCCGTGGAGGCGGGCCCAGCCCCAGAGGACCAGCCATCCACCTCCACGGGCATCCGGGGGCCTGACTGGCTGCAACACACCACTGCTGTCCAGACAGATGTCCTGGGCATGGGGTAGGATGAGGCCCTGGCTGATTTTCAGCAGGATACCAGCCATGGTGTCCTCTGTGCAGAGACACAGATTGGGACATGGTCCGACACTGATGACGACATGACCATGATCCTGGACAGCATGGGAGGTGTTGTGGGGGAGACACCCTACCAAGTACCACCACAGGCAGCATGCCCAGTGGCCTGCCAGTGGTGGGACAGCTGCCCACTGCCACTGCAGGTGCTGCCGTGTGCACCGCCATGGCAGTGCCATGTGGTGGTGGTGGTGGTATGGCTGTGCAGCCGCTGGGCAGCGTACAGGGGATGGTGGGTAGGTGGTTTAAATTAAACAGAGTGACCACCATTGTTGAACTACTAAGCTTAGTACTGAATTTCCATAACACTCAGTATGAGCAACAGGATTTGCAGAAAAGTGATGTGATTTTGTACTTACATGTGGGGGGAGTGGACTGGAATGACAATGGCTATAGTCAGCTTATAGATAGCATAATTCATGAGATAGTTATTATGGAAAACTAGATATAGAAAAGCTCATTTATACTACTGAAAGTGTCATAAAAATTATGGATGTAATCCGCGTCTGTACCATAAGAAATAATGTAATGTCAAAGTGCCACCACTTTTTGTAAAAATGACTCCTATGCTGAGATTTGTATTAACTCAGTTTCTTCAAGATGGTTACTACCATTAAGCACTGTTTGACATTATTTGATGATTTCTTCATTTGCTTTCTTTTTGTAAACAGCCACCACGAACATTTTTTAAAATATAATATAGAGAATAATATATGGGGTGGTGTGTGTAACGAGATTTTACACACACCTGAGTTGTGAGATTCTTCGCCCTCGGGGTTCATGAAATGCATCCCACAACGAGGGTGTATGTAAAATCGAGTTTTACACAACCACCCCATATTTTATTTTATATAATTGCTGGCCAGTGCTTTTTCGCCTCAGCAATTATACAAAATAAAATAAGCAAACAGGTTGGTGTCCGAGCAGCTGCGGACCAGTCAGGATCTTGCGTGGTCCATGGTCTGCCAGGTTACAGTGCTCCAAGAAGTGGAGATGCTGTTAAAGGTGTTTACAAAAGTTGTATTTTCCTGTTTCAATATACTTCAACTTACCGCTCAACGGTGGTTGCAGAGCTGCGGTGTTCTTTCACTGTGAAGGAGGTGTGGAGACCCGCTAGCTCATACCTGTTGATAGGGAAAAAAACTATATAATTTTAAAAAGTTACCATTTTGTTTTCTCCTTTTGGGTGGGGGCTGGGTCAGTGCAGAAAGACTTCTTTTTTTAAAATGAAAAAAAAAATTACCTTACCGCCGAGTCGACTGCGAGGGACGATCGAGTCTGTGGCCATACAGAGCTGCCCCAGGAACGTTGGAAGTAAAGGAAGACCAGTGACTGGCGCATGCGTGGTCCGAGGGAAACCCAGCGTGTATTTGCCATTATAACCAGCTGGTTATAACGGCAAATTATAACTGGGTTTCCCTATAGGAAAAAGCGCTGATCAGTAATTATACTGCTGTAACCCATTTAGAAGGCATAAAGTAATAAAACTAGTGCGTAGTCAGATTAACTCATAGTCAGGAAGCCTCATATTATAAATCTGATAACCACCTAGGTATATGCATTCAGAAATTGCAAGAGAAAGCGGAAACCTTCTACTTCTAATAGACACTGTTTAGAAAGTAATAAACAGTTTGAATAAACACTTTGTTTTCTCCTTTTTTGGGGGTTGGGTCAGTGGAGAAAGACTTCTTTTTATAAAATAAAAAAAGAAAAATCAACTTACCGCTGAGTCAACTGAGAGGAGTGATCGAGTCTGCAGCCATATGGAGCTGCTCCAGGAACATCGGAAATAAAGGAAGACCGGTGACTAGCGCATGCATGGTCAGAGGGAAACCCAGCGCGTGTTTGCATAACGGCAAATTATAATCGGGTTTCCCTATGGGAAAAAGCGCTGGTCAGTGATTATACTGCTGTAACCCATTTAGAAGGCATAAAGTAATAAAACTAGTGTGTATTCCAATTAACTCATAGTCAGGAAACTTCATATCAATAATCTGATAACCACCAATATATATGAATTCAGAAATTGCAAGAGAAAGGGGAAACTTTCTACTTCTAATAGACACTGTTTATAAAGTAATAATCAGTTTGAATAAATGCGATTTGAATCTATTCCTTGATTTAAAAAATTATGGCAGCTGTTTAATTAATTTAAAATTCTGAACTTATTCAAAATACTGAAATGATGCACATATGAACAGCATGTTCATGAATGTTTTTTACCTGTAATACAGAATTGTCAGTTATGATACTTTAGATGTATCTGTCTTCCGCACTGACGTCACATATGCTTATTGATAACGTACAAACAGCCCAAACTGCGACATCATCACATGACGGCCCATCCCCTTATGTTGACACGAGCTGGTTAGGAACGTTGTGTTATGGCAGTCCAGACTAGGGAAAGGTAAACTCACAATCATAGTAAAATAGAAAGAAAACACATACAATTTTGTTTAAAATATGTTTATTGGCCATACTCATCCATTTAAATGTACAAGAAGCGCCCGTTACTCTTTCATGTCCTCTGTAAGATCCAAACTAAAGTGTCAACTATTTTCACTGTTCTCATTTTATTTATTTATTTTTTAGTTGTTGTTGTTTCTCCTCCCTGGCCCCTGGTTGGCTGTAGCTACTAGGCTACCTGTCTTTCAGCCTCCGTCCATCCCTACACCTCCACACCTCGGGCCATCACTGCTTTTACCTCCACGGCTTGCCTCCTGTGGCGGGGTGGTGGGAAGCCCCTCACCTTCCCTGCCAGGACCAGATCCAGCACTGGTGGTGATGTCTTCTGGAGGTGGCGTGCATTCCAATGGATGGCCATCAAGCCGCACAACCAGGGCCATTTTTCCGATTTTCTCCCTTTGCAGAGAGGAGGCACGCAAGGATGCCAGTGGAGGGAGGCAACATGTACCCACACATGCTCCTCCAGGCATCTGCCCCATCTCTGCCCTCTATCTGCAGCATTAATGTGCTGCCCCCAGCCTCCACTAGGGGCCAGTCATACACTGAATGCTGACACCCCCCCTTCCCGGAGAAGGAGAGCAGTCCCTTGGACACTTGATCTTTCTCCTTCCCTGCCGACCCCCGGTTGCCTGTGCTCATTCCTGAACAAGTGTCATCGGCCTAGCGCAAGATAAGGCATCCAGCGCCTCAGACCTCAGTGCCACCGAGTTGGCTACCCGCTCTCTTTTTAGATTCTCTTGATCCACTGGACCTGTCCAGGAGCCCTAATGTTAGATTGAAGTCACCCACTAAGAGATATGGGGAGAAGAATTCTGTAACCTCTAGGAAAAAATTTGTAAAGAACTCGGGGTCTTCTTCATCTGGGGAATTGAGATTGTCATTGCAAAAGATGTGTACTCCAATTTGAGTTTCATAACCATATAGCTTCCATTTTGATCAATGATTGTCTCAAGGATAATTGGTTTTCAATCATTTTTAATATTACTGCCACTCCCCTGGAATTTGTAGACTATGTTGTTTGTGTGCCTTTACCTTGAAATACAGTAGATTACAGATGACGTCCTAGTGATTAAAATGCATCTCCTGTAAAAAGAGACAGTTGCCTCTCTTCTGGTTAACTATCTTGCATATTTGCCTTAGCTTAACCCTGTTCCTGGCCCCTATAACATTCCAGCAGGTCCATCATAAATCAGCTGCACCCTCCTTGTTGAAAGTGTCAGAATTAAAGTGACTATGCCTCTACTGCCAAGAGCTATACTGTATTTCTTAGTTGACCCATGTCCCTAGCTACTTCTTTATACTGAACCACTTGTGAGTCTTAATCATGATCCCCCTCCCCCTTCCCCTTTCTCCAGTTCCTTTCCCCTGCCCTTTTTCAGTTTGCCCAACCACAAAAACTGTGGAAGCTAAACCAACCCTCCCCCCCTGCCATACCAAAGAAGGTCAGTATTAGATGACCAAAATTCAAATAAATAAACAAATAAATAAATAAATGACTGTGATGTTGCTTAGCAAGAGCTTGTTGAGACCTCTGCTGTCTCTCAATGCAGCCCTCCTATCCTTCACCATCTCCTCTTTTATCCTACTCTACTCCCTTCAGCCATCTGTCATTGAACAACATGGGAGATTGCTGAATCAGGTTAGTAAAGGCAGGGATGTTTCTAGGGACTGAAAAGATTAGAAGCTTGAGCCTCACCCCTGCCACCCTGTACAATAACAAACAAAAAGGCTGGGGGGTCAGTTTCAGAATTAGGAATCTTTTATTTGGGGCTAATGAATAATGATTCAGACCTCAAGCCCCTAATGATGCTCCCGAGTAAAGGCAAAGTAAAGTTGTGCTAACACAGGAGTTAATGTTCATGTAGTGATTCCTACAATAGGACAGTACATCCGAATATCCAGGGTAAAGCCACCACAGCGAGGTTATAGTCCATGATATCTGCAATAAACAAAACAGCCTCACAATATAGTGTCCACATCAGCCATATGCCAGCCAGACAAAAGGTGGCCCTTGTATCCAGATTGGTAATGTCTCATAGTCTCAAGAACTCAAAGGCAATTCAGTTAGCTAGGTGGCCCAAGTTTGAGTACAGTGACTACTAGGACAACCAGGTGTGCATTTCACAGTTCTAACCAGGCACCCTAATAAAATAGAACATTGCAAGCCTAAAACATGAGAATAGGAGAACATTCCCATCTTCCCTACCTAAATAGAACCCAACATTGGTAAGGAGGTCCACATGACATATAGTCCCCCCTGATGTAAATGATGACATTCACAAGTCCAAAGCAGTGCATAATAAAAAAAAACCCACAATATTTGCTCACAGAAAGTGACAGAAAAAGAATTAACAGTTGATACATGCAGCGGATTACTGTATACTAAGATATTCTGAAAAGCACCCTATAGTACCTCTACATTGCATTCAGGGCCCTGAGCTTTGAAAATAACATGTATGAGACTAGGTACCAGAGGCCTAATGCGGGCCTATAAAGTTCAATGAGACAGAAGTGAGGAGCAGGATAGGAAAGGACCTACAGAGTCCTCCACATAGGTATCACTGTTTTGAACACATAAGACAGCATTAAAAGACTTAAACATTATTTATATACTAACATGAACAGGATATACTATTTTAACCAGTTCCACGAAGTGGCTTCGACAAATTGGTTGTCAAAATCCCTGACATCGATGGTGAAACTTCAACCATCGAGTTTCGCCAATCAGAAAATCACTGTTTTTTCCAACTGCCCTCTCTCTCTCTGGCCCCTGTACCCCCCGATTTTTTAATAATCAACTCCAAGGCGGAACTGATTTGAATGGGGGCAAAACACCAGCAAAACTGGCGCCGGTGTACAGAGGGACCATTACAGTGACAATCTTGAATTTGTCACTGTAATGGTCTTCGCTGTAATGTTTTCACTATTTCCCTAGTATACGATTGTAACCTATGTGAGGATATGCACTTCCCTTTCATGAGGCATATAACCTCTAAATCCACTGTCCTTACTACAGATTCAGTCCATTCCCCATAACCCATCTCCTATGGTATATTACAGACCAGAATTGCCACAGTCCCTGGCTCCTCCAGTGGCTTCAGTTTCTCCCATAAGGTGGCACTGCAAGCAACTACATCAACCACCAGGCTGATCAAGGAAAATAAGGCACTCCACTACCACCTTGAGGCCTTGGAAAATCAGGACTCAAGTTTAAGCCCACAGGCATGAAGAAACTGCTCACTTAGCAGTACCATTCCCCATTACAAGTCCCATGTGTACCAGAATGAAGGTGGCTTTAGGCAACATGATAGCTGTGAGGTTGGTGCAGGTGATGGCGCACAATCCAGTATTTGGCACCTAAAGGGAGCCAAAGAAAGCACATCTTTCCTTGATGGCAGTAGACTCCATCCCCGGTATCAGCAGTTTTCAAGTGTCCCACCATAACTGCTGCAGGCTTTAGCTAACAGCTCATTCACCTCTTCCATCAAGAGTGGCACTTTTTTGCTACTTCTGTAGCATAGTCCCAGTAGCTGACTTGTACTGAATATGCCTACTATCTGAACCTCCAGGAATATTTTTCCTGAATGCAAACATAAGGTAGGAAAACTGCCATGAATGGTGGAAGTTGTAGAAAATTGCCCAATAAGCTTTATGTTATAATCATCATCAGCACACAGTCAAACACAACACACTTTTTAAAACCTGAGCCTAAATCTCTACATGTGGTTTTGGAATATTGTTGTGTTCTGGGTAGCATGACATGAAATACAGAAAGAGGGGGAGTAGGTTGACTGTTATACCTGAAAACAAACAAAAACACCTGGACACTTAGCAGTTTCTCTTACGCTTGGGTAACAATAATTTATAAAAACAGTATACATATGTAACTGCCCTCCAGTACAGGGGGCACACTTCTGTTCCCCATGGGTGCCAAACACAGGATTGTGGGCCATCGTCTGCACCAACCTCGCAGCCACCATGCTGCCCAAAGCCATCTTTATCCCCATCCCAGCTGGGACTCTTAACAGTGTTGTAGCAAACCAAGAGAATTTGGGGGGAATAACCCTCAGAAAAAGAAAAACTCCAGGCAAACAAAGTTCAATGAAACAAAAAGCTGCTTCCCTTCAGCACCAAACAAGGGTTCAAAGCAGCTTACTGCAGCAGAACAAATACAAACACAATTCTGTTTAGGTTGATTTAGCTCTCCGGTTCACAGCAGCCCTGTCTCTCCCCCTCTCTCTCTCTCTCTCTCCAACTCCCAAATATTGTTTGGACTCTCTTGACAACAACATCTTTCAGCACTATTAGAAGAGATACATTAGATATATAAGTCTAATTATCTGGTGGTAGGAATTTTGCACTTTTTTTTAACCTTGTTCTTTTAAATGATTGTATGTTTTTGTGATATATGGTTCTGTATTTACATGTTACATTTTTTTATCTATCTTTAAGTAAACCTCTACTTTAGAGACTACTTGGTGTGCCTTTGAAATTCTTTTTCTTGACAAGTGAAGCATACATAGTTAAAGCTGACACTGTACAAAGCTTACTGGTTTTACCAAACTGGAAAAAGGTAAGAGTTTATTCTGAGGTCTTTAATAGAGTTTTTAAGGGTTCATTTTGTATGCCTGGTTAGGTGCCCATAGGTGAAAGATATCTGGCCCACCCGAAGAGCAGAATAATCTGAAAAAAACTGACGTTTCATGGCTAGCTCTTCATAGCTCATGTCAGGGCTTCTCCTGAGCTTACGGAATTTAGCACTGTATGATTCAGCAGTTAATTCAAATTTCTTTAACAGTGCAGCTTTAACACTTGGACAGCTGGTTCTGATTGCTGTATGGTTTTTGTAATATAAAAATGTGTTATGGAGTGTCTCTCATGAGACATGCTGTTTCAGCAAAAAGAGAAAAGCCAGGAGATAATTACAGGCTAGAAGAGACTAAATTAAGGAGTTCCTGTTTATCTAGCTTAATTGTAGCTTGTCAGCTGCTAGGATGGGAAATCATAAACTTTTATAACGTTTAGAGGAAGAGAGCAGGTTATGATGCTTTAGTGCGAAGTCATAAAAGATTCTTTGATGTGTCCTGGGAAGAAGAGTTACTTGAGATCAAAGAGGGGATGTTATTTAATGAATGTCATAATTTCTAAAATGAGTTTTGCTGAAATGTCACTTAATTAATTTGCATCCTGATTGATAAGACATCCCGGGTATATAATTTTTTATATTCTGACAGTGAGGAGCTAGGTGACCTCATGCAAAGAGGTTGGCAAAGCCAGTTTTAAAACAGTATTTTGTTTTCCACTAAGACACACATGTTTGGACTTCCTTGACAACAACATCTGTCTATCAGCACTATTAGAAGAGATACATTAGATATACATCTAATTGTCTGGTGGTAGGAATTTTGCACTTTTTTTTAACCTTGTTCTTTTAAATGATTGTATGTTTTTGTGATATATGGTTCTGTATTTACATGTTACATTTTTTTATCTATCTTTAAGTAAACCTCTACTTTAGAGACTACTTGGTGTGCCTTTGAAATTCTTTTTCTTGACAAGTGAAGCATACATGGTTAAAGTTGACACTGTACAAAGCTTACTGGTTTTACCAAACTGGGAAAAGGTAAGAGTTTATTCTGAGGTCTTTAATAGGTTTTGAGGGTTCATTTGTATGCGCCTGGTTAGGTGCCAATGGCGAAAGATATCTAGCCCCCGAAAACTGAATTACCCGAGCCTGTACATTGGGTACGCTAGCAAGAGGTTCACAGTTTGAATCCCTCCAGAACTTGAGACCAAAGTTTGATTCAAACCCACAAAACAGACAGAAGGGTTACCCTGTTCTGTTAACTGTTCACAAGACTGCGCTTGGAGGTTGGCACTGTGGGAGCAGAGGACCTGACCTCCTATTGTACAGAGTTCCCAACAATACAGGGCAACCTGAAGTACTTCAATGCAAACCAGTTCTCCAATGCAATTTATCAATACCTAATGTTATAACGGCCTGCTGTGCAGACACTATGTCATCCTTCTCCTCCCCCTTTTTAGCCTATTCTCCACAGTTTGCCACCACCCCCTTGCTGCTGCCCTCGCCTATGTCTATTCGGGCACTTACATTGATCACGATAAACTGTCAGTACAGTGGTGCTACCTCTTGTGCAGTACGATATGGGCAACCTCGAAGAAATAAAAAAGCAGTCTCTGTCCTCATAAGCTCCTGAAAGAAAATTATAGTACTGCTTCTTCTCTGCTCAGGAAATGTGGAGCTCAGCCCTGCCCCCCCCCCACACAACTTACCTCGCCTATCGATTTTGCTGAGGTCACAGGTCTCAAAATGGTGATGGTCAGTATTCTAAGCCTGCCTAAAAAACTTGTACAACTGCAAGCCTGGGCCACACATATTAACCCTGACCTTATCATAATTACCGAGTCATGGTTAAAAAAAAGACAAATACTGATCAACAAATATCATTGCAGGGCTACAAAGTATTTAGAGCGGATAGAGAGCCTAGAGGCGGGGGTATGGTTATCTACGCCAAATATAAGTATTCAGTCACCAATATTAGTTGCAAATCTCTAGCCAAAGAATTTGAGCTTGTCTCTCTGAACCTTCATCTCCCCTCCTCGGAATGTATCACTATCATAGGTGGCTATAGACCTCCATCTGGTGGTGATGAAGTCCTTAATCTTTTGAAATCCATGTTCGTAGATGCAAAAACTGAAACAATATTTCTAGGAGATCTAAATATGGATTGGCTATCACCTAAATCACACTGCCTCAAATCCCTTTGTGACAAGCTAGGTCTTGGGCAACTAGTCAGTGAACCTACTAGGAATAACGTTCTAAATACTGCCAACAGTTCCATCCTAGATGTGGTACTAACCACTCACCCACATAAAATATCTCTTTCAGTAGTGTTTCACAACGACATGAGTGATCATGGGTTTGTTGCTTGCATAAGATCTCAAATCAAGGCCCGCCCGCAGCCCATCTTTATAACAAAATGGTCTTTTCACAAGTTCAGTGCAGTAAACTTCCTATCTGACCTGGGCATGATCAGATGGCAAGACCTCTACCTAACCAAAGATGTCAACAAGGCAGCCTACACCCTTAATGACATTCTTACTAAAATAATAAATAAGCATGCCCCTTTCATCAAAGTAAGGGTATGGAACAACTCCAACCCCTGGTTCACCTCGGATCTTAAGGCAGCCCTCATAGTCTGAGATAAGCTCTGGGCTAAAGCTAGACATTCCAAAGAATCTTCAGATTGGCAGGCCTTTAGAACAGCCAGGAATACCTGTGTGAAAAGTATACGCTCTGCTAAAGCTAACTATTATATCTCTACTCTGGAACAAGCTAAAGGTAACCCTCATAAAATATGGAAGACTATCAAATCCATAGAAGGACAGCCCACGGCCCCCCTCTGTCCCAACAAAGATAGTTGCAAGTGGCAAGATTGTGGAAAACAAGTCCCTAATCCTGGAGGAACTTAACTCCCACTTTGCCACAGCTGGATTAGCTTTTGACTTATGCTGGTTCTGCGGTGAGCCAGCATACCCCTCCCCCTATATCTAGTCCTGCACCCAGCCCCTTCCAACTGAGCGAGATAACTTACAAAGAAGTAGAAGATTCTCTTCTTAACTTAGACACCAAAAAAAGTGCAGGGGGCGATGGCTTGGAACCCCTTTTTCCTAAGGTTAGGATATGCCCATCTCGCTGCCCCAATTCTCCACATCTTCAGTCTCTCCATTACATCTGCTATTGTGCCATTCTGCTGGAAATCAGCACATATCCTCCCTCTATTTAAATCTGGTGACCCGTACGATGTAAACAACTATAGGCCTATCTCCATATTGCCTATCCTTTCTAAAGTTCTCAAAAAACTGATCCACATCCAATTAAAATCTCACTTGAAAACCTACTCTCTCATCAATCCAGCTCAATCTGGCTTCCAGACAAATCATAGCACAATCACTGCGCTACCAAAAGTAACCAACGACTGGATCTCTGCTATAGATACAAAAAAGGTAACTGGTGCAGTCTTTCTGGATATAAGCAAAGCTTTTGATACTGTTGATCACAAACTATTAGTCAATTGCCTTGCAAAGTTGGGTGCCACATACCATACCACACAGTGGTTCTCTAGTTACTTAACTGGGAGATCCCAAAAAGTAAAGGCGGAAGGCTGTTTTTTTGCTGCCTTGCCAGTTGCAAGAGGTGTCCCCCAAGGATCCATCTTAGGCCCTATTTTGTTTTCATTACACATTAATGACCTAGATTCTAACATATCTATGTCCAATCTGCACTTTTTCATGGATGATACTGTGCTGTATACTTCTGGATCATCACTATCTGAAGTCAAGGGGGTGCTTCAAGCGGACTTTGCACAACTTGAGTATAATCTAATAAAGGCAAAGCTTCTGCTTAATGCCAAGAAGACTAAAGTGATGATAGTCTCCTGTAGTGCTGTTATAGGCACCCCCAATACCCTTGCCCAAGATTTCATTGTTACCACGCTAAATGAGCCTCTGGAAGTTGTAACCAAATTTAAATACCTGGGTATCTGGATCGACAATAAATTATCTTTCAATGACCACGTCGAAGACGGCTCTAGAAGGCTAAAAGCCAGGTTAAGTTTCTTCTATAGAAATAGGCCCCTCTTCCCCCTTGAAACTCGAAATAAGCTTGTCCAGGCCACTTTTCTCCCCCTACTCGACTATGGCGATGTAATCTATTCCTTCACCACTCTTGCAAATCTAAGTTAACTGGACATCCTTTATCACCGTGCATTACGGTTCATTACCAACTCCCCCCTTACCGTTCACATCACTGTGACTTATATGCAGCTGTTGGTTGGACATCCCTTACTACTAGATGCCTGCTCCATGCTGGGCTATGGACTCTTAAACTGCTCCTGCAGAAATTGCCAAGTTATCTCTCATCCCTCATTAGTATCTCACATAGTGCATACTCGTTAAGAAAATCTGACTTTATTATGCTTAATATACCGAGGACGTGGACCTCCTTTGGTAAACGTGCTATTGCACATGCCCTTCCCTCCATTTGGAACCAATTGCAAACCGTCCTGAAACTAACTAGCACAGTTTCAATAAACTCTTACAAATTGCTAAGCTCAGCCAAAATAAAAGACACCAGTAACTGTCATTAAACCTCTTCCTTCCACATGTGTGCCATGTGCATCCATTGGTAAGACATAATTGCTTTTTTCATATCAACTACTTATTGCTTGCACTTTCATTTACATTAAAATATTATCCCACTATCTGGCACCTGGCTCATATCTGCTACCTTGCTGCAGCTACCCAACTACTGCTTTCACTTCCCCTTCTACTCCTGGCTTTATCTATGTATACGCTCCACTGTTCACACTATCAAAACACTCCGACCCTCCTTATCCGTTATATTCTGTTTGTTCCATCTGCCAAAATGTATATATTGCACACACCAGTCACCATGTTTCAGTATCAGTATGCAATCTGTAAGTCGCTTCCTTGTCTTACATTAGTTGACTAACACCTGCAGTCATCCTATGAGGTGTCCTTGTATGTATATCTTGCCTGTATCATGTTAAGCATGCTTTATGTATATACTGTTTACTATCTATCTATGTATATACATTATGAAAGTCTATATGTCACAGGACCTCATGTGAATGAGCTTGCTCAATGGAGTTTTCCTGCAATAAACTTGAACTTGAGTGGGTTTGTGACAGATTGGTGGCAGTGGTGGGATAAATTTTGGTATTACAAGCTTTTATTGTTCAGTGTGTCAGCTTGAGACCGTCAGCTCACTTGCAAAGAAAGAAAAAGGCAGTGATTTATTTTTAAAAAAGGAGACAGAACTATATCACTTGGCATACAGTCAAGTTCCTACCCATTTTATTTTTTTTTTCTAAAGTGCAAGTCAGAGTAGCCGTAGTTAGGGAAGAAGATGGCTTCCAACTACAGCAGGCACACTGTAGACTACTTAAAGCAGTTGTGCAGGGACAGAGGAGTCCCGTTCGAGGTGAAAGCCACCAAGCAGAACCTCATGGATGCCCTGATGATAGAAGATACCCAGAGCATTGAGTCACAGACAGTGACTGAAAAGGACCAAACCTTGAGTGTGGCAGGGCTAGCGGCCAGTGCAGTGCAGTGTTCGGATCCAATGAGGAGGGCAACAGGGCCACTGTCAGTGAAAGGCCACAGCAGCAGGGGAAGGTCACCAGTATCCTGGATCCAGAAGAACTCAGGCTGCAAATTGAGTTGCACAGAATGGAACTGGAGTTCCAGAGGGAGAGGGAACGTGAACAGTGGGAGGCGGATCGTGAGGCAGAGTCAGAACACTGAGACACAGACTGTGAGGAGCATGACTGCCAGAGGCAGCCTGAACTGAAGAAGCTACGACTCCAACCAGCGGCACCAGAGCAGGAAAGTGGCTTGGGTTTAACTGGGACTATAGGACTGGGTTACAAATTGAATTCCAAATTGATAGCCAAATTTAAAGAGGGGGAGGATATGGATGCCTTTTTAAATTCTTTTGGAAAAGTTTGTATTCAGGCTAAAATTCCTAGAGAGTTCTGGAGCTTCCAGCTATCCCCGCTACTTACCGGGAAAGCTCAGAATGCATTGGGTCAAATGGACAATGAGGACAGTGATGATTACAGCAAACTTAAAACTGCACTGTTAGAGAAATTTGAATTAACTGCTGAATCATACAGAGCTAAATTCCATAAGCTCAGGAGAAGTCCTGACATGAGCTGCGAGGAGCTAGCCACGAAACAACGTCAGTTTTTAAAACGTTGGTGGGAAGGAATTGAAGCAAACTCTGTTGATAAAATTGAAAATGTGATTTTGATAGAACAATTTTTCTGGGCATTCCCAGCAGAGCTGAAAACCTGGCTGGAGGACCGAGATCACAAAACAGCACAAGAGGCTGCTGAACTCTTGGACCACTATGCCAAGAGCAGACCTGCTCTGAGAGCGAATAGGGTGGGCATGGCAGCACAGAAAGGAAAAGCGTGCCTTCAGGGCAGCTAAAACTCTCACTGCCTCCACCAAAACCAGTTAGCCCCAGGTTTCAGAGGAAAGATTTCTCTGAGAGAAGAAAGGAATGTTGGTTGTGTAAAGAAACTGGGCAAATTGCCAGACAGTGTCCCAAAAAGGCGAGCAATACACAACAGGGGGCTAGGAAGGAAGTGGGTTGTTTGTGTGTCCCTGGAAGCATGCCAGTGAACATGAGGGAACACATGCACCCAGTAATGGTGAATGTTGTACAGATGCAAGGGTTAAGGGACACAGGGGCATCCTTGACCTTGGTAAAGGGGGATCCAGCAGAGCTGGGTCAGCTTATACCCAATGAATACGTCACTGTACAGGACTTTACTGGTGAAGAGAAAACATTGCCCCTCGCTAGTGTTCTCCTAGACTGGGGTGAAACAGGGGGAACTGTGCAACAGGTAGCTGTAGCCCAGACCTTAGCAGTGGATGTGATCCTGGGCAACAATCTCAAGCAGGAGATGGTGTGTGCAGTTACCCATAGCCAAGTGGCAAGGGAAAATTGTAGTTCCCTGAACCCCACAGAAGCCATTGTGGAAATAACTGAGAGGCTGGTTCCCCAGCCTGTGTCTCCTGATATGGAGACTAATGAAAAGGGGGTAGAAATTTCCCCAGTAGCAAGTAACCACACAGCTACAGAGGGTTACTCCAAAGAGGGAGGGGTGACCCATTGTCAGAGGGTTGGGATTGACAGTGATCCTGAGTGCCCTGACACTAGTGCTAGGGACCCTAGTTTAGCAACTGAAGGGGACCTGTCCCATGCCTTGAGAATGTGTGAGGGATTTGCAGGTGCTCAGAGAAGTGACCCTAGTCTAGAGAAGCTGAGGGCTTGGGCAGACTCAGATGGGGTACAGGGAGGTGATGGCAGACATAAGGTTTATTGGGAAAATGGACTGATGTATACTCAGGCTGTGCAAACAGAGGGAGGGGTGCTAGGCAGGCAGCTTGTCATTCCCCAGGGGTATCACGAGCAGTTGCTCAAGATTGCATATGATATTCCCTTGTCTGGTCATCTGGGAATCATGCGCACTATGCAGCGGTTGGCCCAGAATTTCTACTGGCCTAACTTCACCCAGCAGGTGAAGGAGTATTGCAGGTCTTGTCAACGGTGCCAAGAAATAGGGAAGGCGGGCAAGAAAACCCAAGCCGCCCTGATTCCATTGCCCATAGTGGAGGAGCCATTCCAGAGGGTGGGAATGGATATTGTGGGGCCTTTAAATACCCCCAGCTCCTCAGGGAAGAGATTCATCCTGACTGTGATTGATTATGCCACCCGGTACTCAGAGGCAGTCGCCCTATCCTCACTGAGGACAGACAAAGTGGCAGATGCCTTACTTTGGATTTTCTCCCGTGTTGGGTTTCTGCAGGAGGTTATCACTGATCGAGGGGGTTCCTTCATGTCGGACCTGATTAAATGTTTATGGGAGAAGTGTGGGATGGTGCAGAGATGCATGACCCTGTATCACCCACAAGCCAATGGGCTTGTGGAAAAATTCAATGGTACCCTGAAGTCAATGCTCCAGGTGTTTGCTGAATAGCATGGGAGGGACTGGGAGAGATACCTTCCCCACCTGTTGTTTGCATACAGGGAGGTGCCCCAAGAGTCAACAGGATTTTCCCCCTTCAAACTCTTATATGAACGCCAGGTATATGGGCCCCTAAACTTGATCTGGGAGGACTGGGAAGGCAAGCACGCCACCCAGGGAACTCCCATCATGGATTATGTCCTTAGGTTTAGGGAAAGGCTGAAGGAGCTTATGGGGACAGCCCAGAGCAACCTGACAGCTGCCCAACAGAAACAAATAGTGTGGTACAACTGCGGAGCCAGAGCTCACTCGTACATGGTGGGTCAGGAAGTCATGGTCCTTATTCCAGTCCAGAAAGACAAGCTGCAGGGTGAGTGGGCTGGACCGTACAAAGTGGTTAGGAAGGTAAATGACATGAACTGTTTTATAGATCTACCTGACCAAAGACAGGCAGAAAGGATGTACCATGCCAACATGATGAAGCCATATGCAAATAGGGCTGACATGGTGTTTGCAGTGTGTAGTCCTGGGGAGGGGATGGATGAAGGAGACCCCCTTCTGGACTTGCTGGAAGAAAGTAAGTGGGAGTCCTCTGTGGAGGCAGTTAAATTGTCTCCCCAGCTGACCCCGGACAAGATCCAGGAAGTAAGGGAGGTTTTAGCAGACTTTGCCCCATTGTTTATCACCAAGCCTGGACTAACCCCATTAATGACTCATAATGTGGAGATAGGGACACAGACGCCCATACGGCGGACAGCATATCAGGTGTCAGAAGCTGTCCAAAAGGACATCAGGAGGGAAGTGGAGGAGATGCTGGATTTAGGGGTAATCCAGAGATCCCACAGCCCCTGGGCCTCCCCTGTAGTCCTTGTGCTTAAGCCAGATGGCTCTACTCATTTCTGTGTGGACTATCATGGACTGAATGCAGTCACAAAGTCAGACACCCACCCAATGCCCTGGATGGACAAACTCCTGGACAAGTTGGGAGGGGCAACCTACCTTACGATGATTTACCTAACCAAGGGGTATTGGAAGGTAGAGTCGATGGACAGAGCTAGGGAGAGGTTGGCTTTCATCACTCCGATAGGCTTATTTAAATTTAAGGTAATGCTTTTCGGAATGAAGAAAGCCCAGGCCACTTTCCAAAGGTTGGTGAACCAGGTGTTAAATGGTGCTGAGGAGTACACCGTGGCATACCTGGATGACATTGCCATCTTTAGTACCAGTTGGGAGGAACACCTATCCCACCTTAGGGAAGTGCTGGGCAGGATATAGAGGGCCGGGCTCACTGTCAAAGCTGGGAAGTGTCAGGTGGCCATGGGAGAAGTGGCATACCTCGGGCAAGTGGTTGGCCGGGGACAACTCTGTCATAACCAAATAAAAATAGAGGTAATCCAGGCATGGCCCAGACCAAAGATGCAGAAGCAGGTCAGGAGTTTTCTTGGGACAGCAGAGTACTATAGAAAATTTGTACCCAATTACAGTGCCCTGGCTGCTCCCCTATCTGACCTGGTAAAGAAAAGAATGCCAAAGAAAATTACCTGGGACCCAGTCTGTGAGAAAGCCTTTACCAGACTGAAGGAAGCACTGTGCAGTGCTCCTGTTTTGACAAATCCTGACTATAGCAGACCCTTTATAGTTCAGACTGATGCCTCAGACATGGGTATTGGGGCAGTACTGAGTCAGACATCCAGCCAAGGGATAGATCACCCTATAGCGTATCTGAGTAATAAGTTACTTCCCAGGGAGCAGGCATACTCCACTATGGAAAAAGAGTGTCTTGCCATAGTGTGGGCCCTAAAGAAGTTGGAGCCATACTTGTATGGGCAGCATTTTGTGGTACAGACTGACCACAACCCCCTGGTTTGGCTGACGCAGATGGGAAAAAACAACGGTAGATTGCTAAGATGGAGTCTTGCTTTGCAAGAGTATGGTATGACAATATTATATAGGGCTGGAGGCAAAGATCAGAACTCCGATGGGCTGTCTCGTGTCTACGAGGAGTGAACTGATTTGGGAAGCTCATCCCATGCAGGGGATAGAGCCCCCAAATTCAGTCTAGGTGGGGAAGATTGTGACACTTGGACAGCTGGTTCTGATCGCTGTATGATTTTAGTAATATAAAAATGTGTTATGGAGTGTCTCTCATGAGACATGCTGTTTCAGCTAAAAGAGAAAAGCCAGGAGATAATTACAGGCTAGAAGAGACTAAATTAAGGATCACCTGTTTATCTAGCTTAATTGTAGCTTGTCAGCTGCTAGGATGGGAAATCATAAACTTTTATAACGTTTAGAGGAAGAGAGCAGGTTATGATGCTTTAGTGCGAAGTCATAAAAGATTCTTTGATGTGTCCTGGGAAGAAGAGTTATTTGAGATCAAAGAGGGGATGTTATTTAAAGAATGTCATAATTTGTAAAATGAGTTTTGCTGAAATGTCACTTAATTAATTTACATTCCGATTGATAAGACATCCTGGGTATATAATTTTTTTATATTCCGACAGGGAGGAGCTAGGTGACCTCATGCAAAGAGGTTGGCAAAGCCAGTTTTAAAACAGTATTTTGTTTTCCACTAAGACACACATGTTTGGACTTCCTTGACAACAACATCTGTCTATCAGCACTATTAGAAGAGATATATTAGATATACTGTAAGTCTAATTATTTAGTGGTAGGAATTTTGCACTTTTTTTTAAACCTTGTTCTTTTAAATGATTGTATGTTTTTGTGATATATGGTTCTGTATTTACATGTTACATTTTTTTATCTATCTTTAAGTAAACCTCTACTTTAGAGACTACTTGGTGTGCCTTTGAAATTCTTTTTCTTGACAAGTGAAGCATACATGGTTAAAGTTGACACTGTACAAAGTTTACGGGTTTTACCAAACTGGGAAAAGGTAAGAGTTTTTTCTGAGGTCTTTAATAGAATTTTAAGGGTTCATTTTGTACGCCTGGTTAGGTGCCCGTAGGCGAAAGATATCTGGCCCCCCCGAAGAGCAGAATTATCTGAGCCTGTACATTGGGTACGCTAGCAAGAGGTTCCCAGTTTGAATCCCTCCAGAACTTGAGACCAAAGTTTGATTCAAACCCACAAAACAGACAGGAGGGTTACCCTGTTCTGTTAAAGGAAAACTACACCCAAAACTTGAAAAAATATATGTTGTGCAGAGTGTTTTAATTTGTATGTGAAGTTCTAGTGTTTCCTTCCCTCTGACTGATATTAGGGGTTTTTCCTAACTTAGCCTGCTAGCTTTAGGGTAGTTTTACGACCCCTGGAGATCACCATATCAAATAGTTTTATTGCACTTCTTTGTCCTACAGTGCACCTTGTTTCATGTAATGGTGATGTAGAAGAGCCCATAAATCCAGCAGGAAGCATTCGTTACAATCAGTTCACAACAACAGAGATGGCTATATTTTAAAATCTGTAGAATTCAGCTTGGTGACCACCCTCATCCTAAAGGTTTTACTGTCCTGAAAACTTTGTTGCTGGTAATTTTGTGCAGCTTGTAAAGCTTCCAAGATATTTAGTTTGTTTGGCATGCGTGTGCTGAATGTTGGTCTCTCTTACATCACAGTCACATGAGACAAGATGCACTGTGAGAACCAGAAATACAATTACACTATCAGGTATGGAGAACCCCAGGGGTCGTAGAACTAGCATAAACCTAGCAGGCTAATTTGTGAAAAACTCCTAATACCAGTCAGAGGGAAGGAAACACTAGAACTTCACATACAAATTAAAACACTCTGCACAACATATATTTTTTCAGGTTTTGGGTGTAGTTTTCCTTTAACTGTTCACAAGACTGTGCTTGGAAGTTGGCACTGTGGGAGCAGAGGGCCTGACCTGCTGAGTGGGTTTGTGACACTCCGGTTCACAGCAGCCCTGCTCTCTCCTCTCTCTCTCTCTCTCTAACTCCCAAATACTCCTGCTTGCTCTGTCTGGTTTCCTTTTTATGTCTCGCAGGTGAGACTTTTTGTGCCCTTCCCTCACAGGGATTTCCAAGGTTGCATATAACCAGTGCATATGGACTTTAAAGGACCAGGCCAGAAATCAGCAGGGCTGGGTCTCGATCCATATGAGGCAGGATGGAAATGTATATACAATGTTTGTAGCTTGCGGTAGTTCTACAGATTGTTGGTTATGAATGGTAACATTTTTTCTAGTCACCTGTTTTGTGATGTCATCATGTTTTTTGTTTAGAAGAGTGTCAATCACATCTAAACTCCACCCCCTGATGAAGGTCCCTGACCAAAGCACTGGGGGTAGTCTGAAGTGTCAGTGTCATTGTTCCTGGCAATAAATGTTTGGAATTCCTACAGTGGAGTATTTGTTTTATTTAAATCCTCATGAGTGCACTGTTCTAGTTATTTTTCTGAGTCTCAGTTCACCTTGTTCTCCTGCTAGTCTCTTAGTGGAAAGGGGGTCCTGGATGAAGGCTGTATGGAATCCTTCACATACACTCCCCACAGAGCTGTGTCCATGGCACACTCAGCACTGGCTACCATTGAACTGCCCTCCTGGGAGAAAAAATCATCATCATTATTACATAGTTAACCCACCCTGTGATGCACCTGGAACTAAAATGTCTTCAGAGCCGGGTAGCACCAGGTGACTCAGGAATTTGTGTCCCACATGGCATGCAACCATTTGAGTGGTGCGTGGTCAGTGACCAAGGTAAAGCATCTTCCCAACAAATAGTAGTGCAAGGCTGCTACTACCCACTTCATTACCAGACACTTTCTCTAGTGTGGCATACTGTTACTCCCTGGAAAACAATTTTCTGGACAAATAGAGGATGGAGTGAATCTCATCATTACATTCTTGTGACATGACAGCCCTCAACCCTACCTCTGAGTCATCTGTGTACAAAATGAATGAATGGTTGAAATCAGGACTTCACCTTACATAACACACTTTTGACAGTTTGGAAGGCCTTCTGACACTTTAAGGACTTCTGAGCTTTATTTGGGGCAGTCTTTTAAGTCAGGTCAGTCAGCGGGGCAGCAAGTGTTGAAAACTCCGGAATGAACAGATGATAATACCCTGCTAAGCCAGGGAAGAACCTAACTTGCTTTTTGGTAGTTCATAAGCGGCAGTCAGCAAGGGTTTTTACCTTATCAACAACTGGGCATACATGGCCATTTCCAAACATGTATCCCAGGTATTTAGATTCCTGTCACCCTGGGGCACATTTCACAGCATTGGCCATGAGACCTGCTTCTCCAAGTGACTGTAGTACCACAGCTACATCCTGCAGGTGAGTGCTCCATTCAGAGTTAAATATGACAACATCATCCAAATACGCTGCTGCATGTAACCCATGGGGACAGAAGATACAATCCGTCATTCTCTGAAATGTGGTTGGGGCGCAATGCAACCCAAAGGGGAGCTTGGTAAACTGATGCAGACCAAATGGGGTGATGGAGGCCATTTTCTCCCAGGATTCAGGAGTTAGCAGGATTTGCTAATACCCCTTGGTTGGGTCTAGGGTACTAATGTACTGAGCCTTACCCAGTCAGTCCAAAAGTTCATCCACCCTAGATATAGGATATGCATCAAACTTGGAGACTGCATTGACTTTCTGGAAGTCGATACAAAACCAAGTGGACTCATCTGGTTTTGGGACAAATACAATAGGGCTAGACCAGTCACTCTGACATTCCTCAATAACTCCCAGTTCTAACATAGAGTGGATCTCTTCCCGTGCTGTCTCTCTGACTTTTTCCAGGAACCTATATGGCTGTTGGTGGATACGGACATCTGGGTCTGTGTCTATGTAGCACTGGATCACATGAGTTTATTCCAATTTTGGGAAGAACACATCCCCAAAATGTCCTACCAGTTGCTGGGCTTTGTTTTTCTGGGACAGGTGTAGTCATTCGTCCGATGGGACAGGGCTTGAATCTTTTAACATGTTGGGCCTAAGTCGAAGATTCCATTTTCAGTGTCCTCATCTGTCACTTGAGTAGGGCCCCTTTTAGTTTCTCATGGGTCAACTTGCAAAACCTTCCTGTCTTTCCAGGGTTTCAACAAATTAACATGATAAGTTTGCTCTTCTGTTTTTTTGTCAGGTTGTAATACCTCACAGTCAACTAGCCCCACTTTTCTCAGGACCTCATACAGTCCTTATCATTTAGCCAGGAGTTTACTTTCAGAGTTATTCTATCACCAGGTTTGAACTTCCATAGCCTGTCCCTTAGTTATAGTGTCCTGCTGGGATTTGCTGTGCCTTGAATACATTTCCTCTGACATTTCTACCAAACCTGCCCAGTCCCTCTTTCATTTGCATTGCATATTGGAGCACATTACAGAGACTGAATGCTTACCAGGGATGACGACAAATGAAGTTATTCATTACATTCTGTCCTGGGGGAAACCCAAGACAAAAACACACACCTATTATTCCATCTAGGGATGAATGATCTAGCAGGAAATAGTGCAATGGAGGTGCAGGCTAGGTTCTGGGCGCTGGCCAGGTTCTGTAGTGGGGTAGGGTTTAAGTGACTTACGTTTTTGGAGGTGCTGCCGGTTCCGAGAGCAAGTTCAGACAGGAAGCAAAGAATAGAGGAATTCAACGGTTGGCTAAAGGGCTGGTGTGCAGAGAGAGGGTTCAGATTTCTGGGAGACTAGGGCAATACATGATAGGATGAAAGTCTCTTTGCTCAAGATAAGCTTCACTTAAATCGGGAGGGAGTATCAGTGCTTCGATGCAGGATGGAGGAATTCCTGGAGGGTAAGCTAAATTTAAACTAAGGCGGGGGGTCAGGATTGTACAAGTCTCTGATGGAGGTTCAGGGGGGCAGACACCCCCCCTCCAAAAAAAGCATGAGTCAAAACAGGTATAGGTACAGAAAAAGAATATACATACTGGAGGGAGAAGGGAGGGGTAAGATAGAGGGTGATCAAGGACACAGGGGGCTAGGAAAGTGGAGAGGAATATGCACAAATGTACGGAGCTTGGGCAACAAGGTGCCAGACCTGACAGCAGTCATGGCTGAGGCAGGCCTTGATCTGGTGGGGATAACGGAAACTTGGGGTCATGGGGACCAGGACTGGGACATGGAAATACTTGGGTACACATTGTTCAGGAAGAACAGGGAGAATATAAGAGATGGGGGGTAGCACTATATGTGAGGATCAGTGTAGTGGAATTACAGAGTAGAACGGGAGGAGTAGAGTCTATTTGGGTAGAAGTGCCTATATGGAAGGGGAGGCTGTATGTGTGGGGGTGATTCACAGGCTGCCTTCACAAACTGACTCAGAAGATGAGGCAATGCTGGAGGAAATAATGAGAATGGCTAATAAAGGTGAGGTGCTGTTGATGGGGGATCTAAATCTACCTGACGTGAGTTGGGACATTTCATCGGCCAAATCAGAGAGGAGCAGGGGTATAGTGGATTGTCTGCAGGCAGCCCTACTGAGGCAGCTGGTTAGAGAATCCACCAGGGAAGGGGCCTTGCTGGACTTAGTCCTGACAAATGGTGGCAGGGTGGGTGAAGTTGAGGTGGGAGAACACATTGGTTCAAGTGACCACAGTGTTGACTGGTTCACTGTGCAAACATCTGCAGTGGGTACTAGAACCAAGGCAAAAGTGCTGAACTGTAGAAGGGTACACTTTACCAGCATGGGAGACTATGTGCGGGAGGCATGGGGGGGATCTGCGGGAAGGGGGTGGAAGGTATGTGGGAGTGTATTAAAGAGGCCATAATTGGGGCAATAAATCTCTATGTCAGGAGGGTTCATATGACCAGGAGGAAAAGGAAGCCTCTTTGGTTTAACAGGGAGGTGGCAGGCAGGGTTAGGGAGAAGAGGAGGACATTCAAGAAATTCAAGACAACGCAAAGGGGGGAGGACTGGGAAACATACCAGAGGAGACAAAAGGAGGCAGGCAGAGAGGTGCGGAGAGCGAAGGTCAAAGCAGAAGAGGAAATTGCCAGGTCAGTCAAGACCGGAGACAAAGCTTTTTTTAGGTATGTCAGTGAGAGGAGGAAAACTGATAGGGGAATAAACAGATTTAGAAACAAGAAGGGGGTCTCGATGGAGGATGACGGGAATAAGGTGCAATTATTAAATGAAATTTTTTGCTCAGTATTTGGGATAGAGGGGGAAGGAGATTTTGCAGACATCAGCACAGGAGTTAAGGCAGAGGCAGGGGTTGATACGAGCCCATTCAATAAGGTGGCCTGTCTTGAGAGAGTTGGAGCAGCTACGAGTGAACAAGGCCATGGGGCCAGATGGGGTGCATCCTAGGGTGCTGAGGGAACTTAGGGATATTCTGGCGATTTCCTTAGCAGCTCTTTTTAGCAGGTCCCTGGAGACAGGGGAGGTCCCAAAAGATTGGAGGATGGCAAACGTCATCCCTCATCATAAAGGAGGTGATGGAGAAGATGTGGGTAACTATAGGCCTGTGAGCTTAACATCCATAGTAGGCAAAATTATGGAAACGTTACTGAAGGGCAGGATTCAGCCGTATTTGGAGGCCAATGGACTTATTGATAAGCATCAGCATGGATTCACCAAGGGGAGGTCCTGTCAAATGAACTTAATAGAGTTCTTCAACGGGGTCACTAGGGAAGTGGACCAAGGGGGTTCAGTGGATATTGCATATCTTGATTTTAGGAAGGCATTTGATTCCGTTCCGCATGGGGGACTAATCTATAAATTGGATGGACTGGGACTGGGGATGAGGGTAGTTAAATTGGTGCAAAGCTGGCTAACGGATAGGAGTCAAAGGTAATAGCAAACTGTGTCATCTCAGGGGAAGGAAAGGTCACAAACGGGGTTCCCCAGAGGTCGGTGTTGGGTCCACTGCTGTTTAACATATTCGTGGCAGATATAAATGAGGGTCTAAGGGGTAGGGTGTGTCTCTTTGCAGATGACGTGAAGATCTGTAATGGGATGGAAAACCAGGAGGGGAGAGAGAATATGCATAGGGGCCTAGGATTATTAGAGGCTTGGTTCAAAAGATGGAAATTGGTCTTTAGCATAAAGAAGTGTAAAATCATGCACTTAGGGAGGAGAAACCAGAATGAGACTTACTACCGCGGGGGGGGGGGTTGGCAGTAGAAAAGACGGAGGAGGAGAGGGACCTGGGAATTAGTGTTTCCAGGGACCTAAGTGTAGCTAAACAATGTGAGCAGGTGGTAGCCAAGGCTAGCAGGATGTTGGGCTGCATCAGGAGGGGATTCACTTGCAGGAAGAGAGAGGTTATCATCCTCTTTATATCAACAGCTGGTTAGACTGCATTTGGAATATGGGGTGCAATTCTGGAGACCGTTCCTGAAAAGAGACATGGACAGGCTGGAGAGGGTGCAGAGAAGAGCAACTAAGATGGTATTGGGGCTTAGTCACTTGACATACGAAGATAGACTGAGCAAACTGGGAATGTATTCCCTGGAGCACAGAAGGGATGGGGGGATATGATTGAGACCTTTAAATGTATTAAGGGGATAAACAGAGAACCAGAAGAGGGACTTTTTAAACTAAAGGGGCACAAGAGGACCAGGGGGCATATGCTACAGATATAGGGTGGCAGGTTTAGGGGAAACAACAGAAAGAGCTTTTTCACTGAAAGGGTGGTGAAAAAATGGAATGAGCTCCCAGAGGAGGTAATAGGGGAGGTCACCATAAGGAGCTTTAAGAGAGCATGGGACAGCCTCATGGGTCTGGTATTGGGATCGGGAGGGGGAGGGAAAGAGGGTGCCGCAGGGAGAAGTAGGTTGTTGGAGGAAGTCCTAGCCCTCTGCTAGGCACCTTGGGCAGACTTGGTGGTCCAGGTGGTCCTTTTCTGCCATCATGTTTCTATGTTTCTATGTATGTTCTTCCCTAATCTCTTTAATGAGATCCAGCATCCTTCGAGGTTATCGCCTATACAGCAGTTCAAAGGGTGAGAAACTCATGGATGACTGTAGGACCACCCAAACTGCAAACATCAAACAGGGTAACAGTTCATCTCAGTTTTTGTGCCTCAGCTGCGACAAATTTAGACAGCATACTCTTTAAGGACTTGTTAAATGTTTTGGCTGAGCTGGCGGTCTTAGGGTGGTACCCAAATGTTCAGATGGACTCAACCCTCAGTAAAGCACACACCTGCCTCATAAACTCTGACATAAAGTTGATGCCCTGATCAGTTAAGATCTCCTTTGGCAGCCCAACTCAGGAAAATACCTTTAGCAATTCTTTAGCTGCTGACCAGGCTGTAGTAGCACGCATGGAAACAGCCCTGAGGTATCGCGTGGTGTAGTTCATTATCACCATAATATGCTGATACCCTGCTGAACCGTTTACCAGGGATCCCACCATATAAACTCCAGTTCTTTCAAATGGAATATCTATTGGGGCACAGGGATCAATGGGAGCTGCTCTGTGCTTTTGGGGGCAACCAACTGACACTCTGTGCAGGAAGCACAAAAATCTGCCACTTCCTTCTATATACCTAGAGAGATGAAATGAGCAAGTATGCATTTCTCAGTTTTCTCTTGGCCCAAGTGAACCGTAATAGGCATGGTATGAGCAAGTCTCTTTTTTTATTCTCAGGCAACTATTCTCAGGCAACTAGTCAAAGAACCTATTCAAGATGGGGCAGTGCTAGACTTGTGCTTACTAACAGGGACAATATTGCATATCTCAAGGTGGGATGCCACCTGGGAACCAGCAGTCACTGTACAGTGTGGTTTAACATAAGGAAGGTAGCAGAGATAAACAACACAAGGGTGAGAGGTGCCACCTAAGGACCAGCAATCACTGTATAGTGTGGTTTAACATAAGGATGGTGGCAGAGATAAACAACACAAGGGTGAGGGGTGCCACCTGAGGACCAGCAATCACTGTATAGTGTGGTTTAACATAAAGATGGTGGCAGAGATAAACAACACAAGGGAGAGGTTCCTAGATTTCAGGAGGGCAGATTTAAAATAAATAGGTGAATGCATCAGAGACGACTCAGCAGAGGGGATTGCCGTGGCAGGGTGGAGGAACGGTGAGGCAAATTAAGGGAAGGCATAGTGAAAGCAACAACCTCTGCATGAAGGAAATGAGCAAAAACAGGAGAAAACAAATTCTGGTCAGATCCACAAAGGCTGCATAATGAAGTTAGTGAATTTGCGTGGAATTGTTAAGGAGGTATGGAGAAACAACACAATGATTTGTAAGTATTAAGATTTGTTTTAGTTTCTGTTCTGAGGAAGGCATACACATTATTAGGAAAATATATGGAGGTGTACATTTTAGTGGAAGGAATAGGAAGCTTACAAAAGAACCCCAGAGCAAATGCCGCTTATGTATGTGTTATCCCGGATGATATTGGCCAGACAGCCAAATTTGAAAGAAAACACAATTGCACATACCCCAATAATGCAAAGCATCAAGGGAAATGTATGCAAATCCCCATGATGGTACAGAAGGTGGCAGTACATGAAAAAGTAATGGCTGGCATACGTTCAGCCTTGGGATTATTTACACATTTTTATTATTTATTTATTTATTTATTTTTAAGAGAAACAGGGTTTTTGTCCATGAGGTGATGTAAGTTATATTTAAGCAATGTCTTGATGTCAGGAAGTCAGGTGTAATGATGATGGACTGTTAGAGAAAGTGTGATATTAACTTTCAGAGGGGCTTGATAAGGGCAAGGTAGTTATGCTTGTGATAATGGAATATTAGGAAAGTATGAGGTCTCATAGAAGTGGGTACAAATATGCACAGTTTCATAAGTGTGTGCTCAAGTGCAGGCAAATGTGATATGCAGGTTTGTTTTAGAAGCAGCTAAAAATAACGATACATGCAAATAATAGAAAGATAGATAATTACATAGACATATAGATAGAGACACACACGGAGACAGAAAGACAGGCAGAATAGGAATGGCAGTGAAGTACTGAAGTGACGCCAACACTACCCCCATCCCGCAGACATGGACAGGCATTGGAGTGTGCCTTTGGGTCATTGCCCATAACACTCATGTCATTTCACCTCACCCTACCCTGCAGATACAGAGAAGAGTCGAGGTGTGCCTTGGGGTTTTCAGACTTTACATTCACCCCATTCCATAAGGAAATATGCTGAAATGGGTACAGTATAAGAGAATGGAGTGAACTTTGGGGCTGAAGTGTCAAAGACACGGCTCGATACCTGTCACTGGCTGCAGGGTGGGGATGGGGGTGGAATGGCGTGATCATTACTGTTGACAATCCCAAGTCACACCCCTGATGCCTGTCAGTCCGTACAGTGCAGGGTGTTATGGTCAGAATCTCTAATGCCCTGGGCGTTTCTTGGTATTTTCACTCCAAGTTTTCAGCATGTGCTTTTTGTGACCCCACCACATGAACAGTGACATTATCAGTTCATTAGCCAAAAGGAGATTTTGCACAACGACTGTGCCGTTTGGCACCACAGGTGCAAAAACTACATTTTGAACAGGATGTAAAAAATGACAGCTGTACATTTCTTGCTTCAGTAACAGTAACACACACACACACACACACACACACACTCACACACCAGAACACAGTGGCAAAATGATTAGATTTGTCTACAAGCATTATTTTCTAAGCAAGTTGGAGCACTGGGTTAAGGCTGGAGATCAGTTATGGTCCATGACATAACCACATGGTTGGAATATTAAATATTTTAAAATAAACATAAACACAAAAGCAACCATTTCAAGAAGAAAATGCAAACTGTGACACTCAACAGTTATAGGGTAAGTTAGTACATCTGGACTTATTTGCTGCATATGCATCTCAATTGCTAAGGGGTCCTGACCATGTTCACCCTTCCTCAAGCCAAGCTAGCTACAGTATGTCTAACAATAACATGGATGGAAAAATTATGCCATATTTTCAACAAGAAGTTAGCATTTTAAAAAGGCAGTGCTGTAGACTGAGAAGCAGCTTGTGTAGGTGCATTCATCATGCTAGCCAAGATATGTTCTGGTTGCATTCCATAAGGCTAGCCAGTAGGAGAAATAGGGGAAAGGGACAGAAATCTAAAATAGAACCATTTAACCCATGTGTGATTTAAAGTTGCATGACAGAAATGCGGCTTCCAGAACTGGACACCATATTCCAAATAAGACCACACCAGTGATCTACACAGTGACATCACCACCTCCTTCCTTCTGCTGGTAATACCTCTCCCTATGCACCACAGCATTCCCCTGGCTCTCCTCACAGCTTTGGTACATTGTTTAACCACCTTTAGGTCATCCAATATGATTACCCCAAAATCCCTTTCCATTTTGATGACCATCAGCCCCCCCCTGTAATCATTTCCTGTGTTCCTGCAACCCTTCCTTATTCAGCAGGCAGTTAGCGTATCTGGACTTATTTGCTGCATATGCATCTCAACTGACCATGTTCACCCTTCCTCAAGCCAAGCTAGCTGCAGTATGTCTAGCAATAACATGAATGGAAAGATTAGCTTGGCAGAAGACACCGGGAGAAAGGACTGCAGTGTGACTGGACTTCTCTGCTGGGACTATATTGCCCTCCTTCCCTCCCCTCCACCCAAAGCTAGTTCTATTTTTATAGGCACAGGATTTGACTGACAACAGGAACTTCCTGTTTGGGAGCAGGAAGTGAGTGATCACAGAACCACCAAAGAACCACCATCCTAGAAGGGCAAGAGTAGCTCTCCGGCCCCTCTAGCTGCTGGAGGTCTGCCTCTGAGCAAGTAAGTGGTCTACTGAGAATATAGGATATTCTTGTCTCAGAACAGGACAATCAGGAGCTTAAAGGGCACCAGGCAGAAAGTAAGAGAGAGAGAAAACAAAACAGAGGAAAGAGTAAGAACTGCAAACAGTTAAGGGGCCAGAAATAAGACATGATTGGAGTGGTGCAGTGCAGTGGCTGTGGAGCAGCAGTCTTCCAGGAGACGTTCTGGAGGATGCGTGTTGTCCCATCTGCAGGCACCTCTGGGCTGAGGGAGGAGGTTGCTCATCTCCAGGCTGAGTTGGCCAGATTTGTGGGACCTCCTCTTCCATCCAGGGACCACCAGTGCCACTGCCGTTGCCTCAGAGGTTGCCAAGAAAGAGGAGCGGTTGGACCACAGTGGGCTCAGAGAGGGTGAGGGTGGTGTAACAGAGGCACAGCCCTCCAGCTGTACCTCTCCACAATTCCTATGCCATTCTGGCAAAGTGTGGTTCCTCTATGGAGGCACCCACAGTGGAGACCAAGGAGGATGCTGGGAACCTCCACAAAGGAGACCCACAGGAGGGTGGCAGGGGAAGAAAACAACTCCTGGTGGGGGACTCCATTGTCAGGAAGGTAAAACTGGGGGAGGAAGGGGAGAGGGAAGTAAGGTGCCTGCCTGACACCATGGCTTGGAGGGACAGGGAGCGAATCCTCAGGATTGCTGGAGCAGCTGCACAAGGGAGGGAGCTGGATGTCATTGTCCACCTAGGGACAAATGACCTGGCTAAGAAAGGGATTCAAGAAGTGCAGGAAGAGTTTGTGGAATTGGGGAGGGGCCTTAGTCAAGTAGCATGCACGGTAACCTTCTCGGAGGTGCTGCCCATCTATGGCATAGGAGAGGCTAGGGTGTTCCGCACCATGGGATTTGATCAGTGGTTGAAAAACTGGTGTGGAGCTCAGGGATTTGGCTTCATTGGGGACTGGGGGTCCACCTGGAGTGATGCAAGCCTATACTGGCATGATGGGCTGCATCTGTCCTGGAGGGGAACCAGGATCCTAGGTGATAGGTTTAAATGCTTCATTGGCAAGCTTTTAAACCAGCCAAGGGGAGGCACTGGAAAGGAGCAGGAAATCCTAGCCCCAAATAAT
The DNA here is from genome assembly GCA_016271365.2 of Neoceratodus forsteri. Lineage (NCBI taxonomy): Eukaryota > Metazoa > Chordata > Ceratodontiformes > Ceratodontidae > Neoceratodus > Neoceratodus forsteri. The sequence continues at coordinate 92,020,334 of CM057459.1, read as the reverse complement.
CATGGTAGTAAGTGCGGCAAACACCAACAAAGAGGTGTCAATAGGAGAAGGGGCAGGGTAAATGGAGAAAGTGACAAAGGCATGAAGGACAGGGATGGGGCAAAGGGAGTAAGGCCATCAGGAAATGGAGGTAATGAGTACCAATGCTCGTAGTCTGGGCAACAAGCTCCTGAGCTGGTGGCCTTGATGGAAGAGGATGCCTGGATATTGTGCAGTCACAGAAACATGGTACACAGAGAACCATTACTGGGATGTTAACATACCAGGGTACATAACCTACAGGAGAGACAGGCAGGGAGAAGAGGGGAGGAGTAGCTCTCTATGTAAAGGAAGGGATAAAAGCAACTGAACAAAAGAGTAAACAGGGAGGAGAGGAGGCACTGTGGGTCACCTTGGAGACTGGAAAGGGCACCACAATCCGCACAGGGGTTGTGTACAGACCCCCATGTCAGGGGGAGGGAATGGACAAGGATATGATAGAAGGCATTCTTAGAATGGCAGAGAAAGGGGAGATACTGTTGATGGGAGACCTGAATATGCCAGATGTTAACTGGAGCACATTTGCTGCAGCCACATCCAAGAGCAGGGCCATTCTTGATGCCCTACAGGTGGCAGGCATTAGACAGCTAGTTTGGGAACCCACTCGTGAGGGAGCAATCTTAGACCTTGTACTCTCAAATGGGGGCAGTGATAGGATCTCAGATCTAGAAGTGGGTTGCCATCTGGGGACAAGTGACATCAAACAAGTGTGGTTCATGTTAAACTCAGCTACAGAGTCAAGCCATACAAAAGTGAGGGTACTGGACTTTAGGAGGCTGACTTTGGCAAGATGGGAGAGTGCCTCAGAAAAGCACTAGCAAACAGGCTAGAAGGAGGTGTGGAGCAACAATGGGGAATTATCAAACTGCCATCACAGAGGCAACAAAGCCTTTGTGTGAAGCAAATAAACAAATCAAAATGAAAGAAAAAGCCACTATGGTTCTCAAAAGAGGTGGCTGTAAAGTCAGGAAGAAAAGATAGCATTCCAGAAGTATAAGGAAACACAGAAGGAGCAGGACAGAGCTGTACCAGTTAAGGCAGAAGGAAGCAGGAGGGAAGTCAGAATAGAAAGGCCCAAACTGAGGAAAAGATAGCCAACTCAGTTAAGAAGGGGATAAAACCTTTTATAGGTACATCAGCGAGCGAGAAAGACAAAGGAGGGATAGTGAGGCTGAATAGAATGAACGGTGGGTGGGCAGAGGGGACAGTGAAAGCAGGGATACTGAAAGAATATTTCTGCTCAGTATTCACAAAGAGGAGGGGAAGTGCCTAATCCAATTAACAGAAGCACTCTTTGATAGGGGGTCGATCCTAGTCCTTTCACAGAAGAAAGGGTTCTGCAAGAACTCCTAAAACTGAAGGTGGACAAAGCAATGGGTCCTGATGGAATTCACCCCAGAATTCTAAAAGAATTAAGGGAGGAACTAGTGAAACCACTGGCTACTCTTTTTAATAAATCATGGGAGGATGGTGTGGTACCCGAGGACTGGAGGAAGGCGGATGTGATTCCCTTCACAAGAGTGGGACCAAGACAGAGGCAGGAAACTACAGACCTGTCAGTCTGACCTCTGTAGGGGGAAAGTGATGGAGTCACTTCTGAAGGAAAGAAATAGTTGAGTACCCAGAGGCCAGTGGAGCACAGGACCCAAGGCAGCATGGGTTCACAGCGGGAAAGTCATGTCAGACAAATCTAATAGATTTCTTTGACTGGGTGACCAAAGTAGTAGACCAGGGAGGGGCTGTGGACATGGCCTACCTAGACTTTAGCAAGGCATTTGACACAGTCCCACACAAAAAATTAATAGTCAAATTAACCAGCCTGGGAGTGGGTCCCAGGGTGGTAGCCTGGGTAAAACATTGGCTGCACAACAGGACACAGAAGGTAATTGTAAATGGAGTCCACTCTGAAGAAAGAGGGGTTACTAGTAGGGTACCGCAGGGTTCAGTATTGGGTCCAGTCCTTTTTAATGTCTTCATCAGTGACATTGCGGAGGGACTGGAAGGAAAAGTATGCCTTTTTGCAGATGACACAAAGATCTGCAACAGGGTTGATACACAAGGAGGTGTGGAAAGGATGAAAAGGGACTTGGCAAGGTTGGAGGAATGGTCAGAAGTATGGCAGCTAGGATTCAATGCAAAGAAGTGCAAAATAATGCACCTGGGAAACAAGAACCCAGGGGAAGAATACACAATGGGTGGGGAGGTAGTAACAACAACAAAAAAGGAAAGGGACCTGGGGTAATCATATCAGATGACCTTAAGGTTAGCAAGCAATGTGAGAAGGCAGTAGGGAGGGCTGGGGTATACTGGGATGTATAGGAGAGGCATCAGCAGCAGAAAACAGGAAGTTGTTATCCCTCTGTACAGACAGTTGGTGAGACCCCATCTGAGTACTGTGTCCAGTTCTGGAGACCCCATCTCCGCAAGGACATAGACAGGATAGAGGTAGTCCAGAGGAGGGCAACTAAAATGGTGCAGAGTCTGCAAGAGAAGCCACATGAGGAGAGACTAAAGGAGCTTATATGTATACCTAGAGGAAAGAAGGAGAGGGGGGACATGATAGAAACTTTTAAGTGCCTCAGTGGAATCAACAAAGTCCAAGAGGGTAGCATCTTTCAGAAAAGAGACTTGCAAGAACAAGGGACACAATTTAAAGATAGAAGGAGGGCAGTTCAAGGCAATGTGAGGAAGTATTATTTCACAGAGAGGTAGTGGATGCATGGAACAGCCTTCCTGAGGGGTTAATGGGGTCTAAAACTGTGGAAGAATTCAAGAATGCATGGGACAGACATAAGGCAATTCTTGTGGGGGGTAGGAAGAAATAGGCTGTTGGTTAACTAGGATCTGCGGCCTATCCTGTAGGTAGGGAAATGGGCAGACTAGATGGGCCTAGCGGTCCTTGTCTGCCGTCAAAGTCTATGTTTCTATGTTTCTATGTTTCTATGTTTCTATTATGCATATGAAAACTTATTAATTATGTTGTAACAGAGGAAGAGGTAAGAGCACTCACAAAAATCAGAGAGCACAGGACTTTGATGAAAAAATGAAGTCCTTTTATTTAAATACAAAACTGCATATTACATGTGCACCAAGTCCCAAAATAAGCAGTAAAAGCTGTACCAACATCTTTCCCTGACCAGACGCGGGAAGGGGCAACGCAAGGGTAGCATGTGCTCCTGTCCTTGCAGGCCGCTGCACGCCACAGACATCCACAGGGAGAAAAAGGAAATATGGACACCAGTCGAGTGGCTTGATGGCCGTCTCCACAGGGGACTCACTTGGCGCCAAAGTGCATTGGCTCTACTGGATCCGGTCCTGGTGTGAGAGTGCGAGGGGAGCTCTCCACCTTCCCGCCGTGGGGGGCAAGCCATGGGGGTATGCCGCGGGCCCAAATATGGAGCTGGGGGTCCTTGGGATGGTGGCCGGAAACCTCAGGTGGATGCCTGGAAGTGAGAGGTAAGCAGATTGGTGGCAGGGAAAAAAGTACCAACAAAAATAAATAAATAAATACATGTATTTCTAAATGCATTACTAACACCAATGCTTTCAAGGTTTTGAAACTACTAAAAAGACAAACTATATATAAAATAGAATATGGTAAACAAATATTGTTAATCCCAATTGCTGAACTTTGTTTTTAGTATATAAATGTTTAAGAAATACCTGAAAGCTGTCTATTTTCCTTAGAAGCTGTAGTTTCAGACACTTCTTAGTCTTTCCTTTTGAGACACCAGGTGACTCCGAAAATCATTTGTTCCAAGGGTTTTTAAGTCAGTTTGAAGGCATTAAGTATCTTCTGTTCTCCTAGTCCTTAACAAAATGCAGGGACTCCACAGACTTGTTCCGTTCCTTGGTCCAGATCCCAAACTAGTGAGTCTTGTTTCAACATGATAGATCCACCTCATGCCCCTCCCACATGAATAAAAAAAGGTGGCGGTGGATCTTTAGGAACTCGGGTGGAGTGGGGTGGATCTTCTCCCCCAAAAAACAATGCTGCCTCCCACTACTCAGGTTCCAGTTCTTGTACCACCCATTTAAGAAAGAAAATACTACCCTGCAACCATTGACTAGCATGAAAGCATATTTATTTGAGGGCAGAAAACATTTCTTGGAGGAGGATAAGGCGGAGGAGACTATTTACACCTTCAGTCAGTTCCACGGACAGAAAACATGACATCACTCCTTTTGTACATGCAAAATGTCTGCAGGCTCCGCATACTGCAACCGTAAAAAGAGACCACTATGGTTCTCAAGGGAAGTGGCAATGAAGGTAAAGGTTAAGGGGGTGGCATTCAGGAGGCACAAAGAGAGTGAACAGGATAGGGAAGTGTACCAGGAAAAGCAGGGGGAAGCAGAGAAGGGGTGAGAGGTGCAAAGGTCCAAACAGAGGATAGGTTAGGCAAGGGGTAACTAAAGGGGACAAGACGTTTTTCAGATACTTAAGCAAAAAAAGAAGACAAGGGAGGGGTTGTGAGGCTAAGGAGAGCAGGGGGGAGACTGTGCAGAGGAGGATCATGGAAAATCACATATCCTGCACAGATACTTCTGCTCAGTCTTCATAGGACCACATAGAAGCAGCAGAAATACTGGGGGAGGGAGGTGGACACAAGTCCACACACAGAGGAAAGACTCCTGAGTGGAATTGCAAATCTGAAACTATATAAGGCTATGAAGGTAGATAGAGTGCATCCAAGGGTGCTGAGGGAGCTCAGGAAGGTACTGGCTGCATCTGACAGCCCTATTCAACAACTCACTTGAAACAGGAGTGGCTCCAGAGGACTGGAGGAGGGCACGTATAGTCCCACCTCATAAATGTGGCAGCAAGGAGGAGGCTGGCAACTATAGGCCAATCAGTCTAACGTCAGTGGTGGGGAAGTTAATGGATACACTATTAAAAGAAAGGCTAGTAGAGTGTTTTGAATCCAGCAGGTTACAAGACCTGAGGCAGCATGGATTCACGGGGGGAGGTCACGTCAGGTGAACCTGACTGATTTATTTAACTGGGTGACCAGGGAATTTGATCAGGGTGGGGTGGTGGACATGGCCTACTTAGACTTCAAGAAGGCCTTTGACACCATACCACATAGGAAGTTTATAAGGAAACTAGGAAGTTGGGGGGGTGGAACCCAAGGCGGTAAACTGGGTATGAAATGGCACTCACTCTAATGAGGGAACAGTAGCCAGCAGGGTACCTCAGGGCTCAGTGCTGGGATTCTGGTGTGCATAGGGAGGGGACTCACAGGCAGACAGAGTCAGGCAGTGTTACCACTGTATAGATCATTGGTGAGACCCCACCTGGAGTACTGTGTCCAGTTCTGGAGTACACATCTCAGGAAGGACATAGACAGGGTCGATGCTGTTCACAGGAGGATAACTAAAATGGTGCAGGGGTTTCATCATAAGCTCTGAAAGGAGAGACTGAGGGATCTCAATATGTACACCCTGGAACAGAGGAGAGGGAACATGACAAAAACATATAATCATTTCATGGGGGGAAAAACAATGTACAGAATGGTAGTTTACTCACCTGGTAAAGGTGATTGTGGGGGAATATATCTTTGAGGCACTCCACATTCATGGCATCATGGGTTGTGTACACCTGATAGATTGCTTGATGCACATGTGACTTGAAGAAAGTCCATCCCCCACCTGAGGGGGGTCTGCTCTCCTATGGTCAGTTTGATGTATTCCAAAGCTGTATCTGTGTAACCCCTAGATGGCACTATCCCAAGGGCTACTACCCCTGCCTGCTTGGGTAGTAGCAGGTTAAGGGGCCTGAGTTCTGAAATGGGTGCCAGGGTTGGTAGTGGTCAAGCTAACCTGGGCACAGCCCTCCGGGACACTGTAACCCCACTCTTTCCTTACTAGTGGCCAGAACAATACCCAATAATCACTTTCACAATACTTCTGATACACCACACAAGTACCCACACTGTTTGCACTTACCACCAGGGCTTTCCTCTGGCTCGGCCCTGGGGACCCCCTGTAAAACAAGGTTATACACAGCAAATAACAGCAGTACAGTACTCTTGCACAAACTGGAACCACAGCCAGGGTAACTGCAAAAAAGAGTTAGATCTGATTTATTTCAGGAACTTGAACAAGGGAGGGGCGTAATAAGGTTAATTTGCTTAAAGACTGTATCAATCATGCAGTTATGCATACACTTCAGGGTCCATAAACAGTCACACACTCTGGGTACCCAGATGGAGAATGGTGGGCTAGCCAGGAATGTTGCAGCTGTTTGGGGCCCTGTGATGGAAGAAAACAACATGCACAACACACACTATTTGTAATCCGGAGCCGGAGGGCTCAGTTTGTGAAAAGAAAACAACAAGACAATCAGATGACACACTTTTAGATTAGGCTGTTGCAGAGAACTACCCTGATGATTACTCATGATACCCAAGACTGGACACAGGCCAGACAAAAATCGAGACAGCAGGTGGTTAATCTGGAGTGCCAGGAGAAGCAGGGCCCACATGAATCGCCGAGGTGTCATTCATGTTCAAGCGTGGAGCAGGGGGCTGATCCCCAGGCAGGTCTCTCATCGATGGTTTTCTCTGTGCAGCTGGTAGTCTGGCTGGGCCAGTGTGGCAAAGCCCTGGCCAAATGGAGACAAATTCGGATACAATCCATTTTGGGCTGGATACAGCTTCCAGCAAGCAGAACACAGTTCACACAGTTGGGAACCAAATCATGGCCCACCAACAACTCACAGTACATTTTCCTGTAAGGAAATTCTACTGTACCAGGCAAATCGATCTCCGGTCACAATCGCAGAGTCTCGGCACAAACCAGGGATTGAAAAGCAGCTGGTAATCCTGACAGGCCGATCGCATTCAGCAAAATCTTCAGTCTTCTTCAGGTATGAGCCTGTTAAAAAATCAGTGGTTTACTTAGTTGTCGCAAACTTGGATTTATTCCGAAATAATTCTCTTGTCTCCCTCTCAGGGGCAGCAGGCAGACATGCAGGCCACAACTCAGGCCTTTCCACAGTTCTCCCGTGTGAAACTATTCAGACGGCTGCTTGACTGTCTCAAGCTGTTGCTTCTTTAGCTCCCAACTTAGATCTGACTCAACTGCCAGCAAGCCTGGGACTTTCCCCAGAATCCAAAAGGTTTGGTTGGCTGATCTGTCTGTCAGTCACAACAAAGGCTCCCCCTTCAGGTGCAAAAAGGTGCCAAAAGCCCAAAACTACAATTCCTACAGATTTTGACTCCAGACAGCTCCTGTAGTCCGCCTCCATTTTAGGTCCAACCAGTACTTATTGATCCAATTTGGCAGTCCAGGACCAAGATAGTGGAGATAAACAAAACAGTCCTTGCTACAAAGAAGGCAGGTTAGACAAACTACATTATCATTATCACTCTAAATGATTTTCAACAAATAGTTACATCTTTCAACAGAACTCCCTCTCTGATTACTTATGACTGCAATCCAGGCAGCTCTGAAAGAGACAGTACACAGAGGCTATACAGGTACTCTCTGGCAATCACATTTAAACTGCTAAAATGCAGGACACCAACCTGGCAGTGAGCATTTAGGCAAGCTCAAGGAAGACTTTTCGGGAACCCTCATTTGTAGTGGGGGGTTACACCCTTCCCTGCCTGGAGAAAACTTGGCGTCCGCATCAAGTCTGTACCATCACAATATTGCAAATGCAAACTATATGAGACGTTTATACCATTAGCATGTTATGCAAGTGACATCTGATGCATCAGTCAATGTAAACTTATACCTTTTCCATACATATTCACTACATTTCCCAATACTTTGTCCATTCTGACAATACATTAGGCATATTTCCCACAAGTCAGTTGAACATTACTATACTAAATCAGGTAATAACTTCTTGTGCCTTGAACAATGCAAGTGGGGGGCCCTTCCCTATCAGCTGACTTTGGGCTGAATGGGTCTGGGGCACCATGGTGAGAGGGCAGAACAAGAAACCTGGATTGGGCCATCAAGCTCAACTTGGGCAGTGAGCTTGGTGAAACATAAACACCTTTGTGAACCACATGGAGAGGCAAGTTCACAGGCCTCCCTGGAGAATCATAGCTGAAACGCAATACTGGCTTGACAGCTCGGCCAGTCTTTCTGGGGGGAACAACCACAGTCTCTGTACTTTCAGCAACAGCCTTGGAACTTTCATCACTTGTGAGGGGTGCCTCTGCCTGGGTAGAAATGTCCAGACTTGGAGCACTGTCAGCTCCTTGCTCTGCAGGCTCTGTTTCTACAACATTTTGCTCATTTTGAAGAGGCCCTGGTACTGAAGGGGGATTATCAGTCGCTGAAAGGTGGCCAGGGTGCCCGATATCCCCTGTGACATCCTCAGAAACTCGTAGAACCCCAATGGACAGATGAAGGCTGTTTTCTCATGGTCTTCTGGGGCCATCGGGATCTGGTAGTATCCTCTGCGAAGATCCAACACTGAGAACCATTTGCTCCTATTCAAGCAGTCCAGGGCATCTTGCATACGAGGCATAGTGTATTGGTCTGGGATTGTCCGCCGGTTCAGGGTTCGATACTCAACACACATCCTCACAGACCCATTCTTCGTATGCACAACCTCAATGGGAGAGGCGTATGGGCTCCTGGATTCTTGTATCATGCTAGCAGCGAGCATTTCCTGCAGGTGTCTTCTCACATCATCTATGTCTGCTGGGGCTAGGCGTCGGGACCTCTCTTGAAATGGCCATTCATCATGCAGGCGTATGTGATGCTCCTCACCCTGGACACATCCCACATCCCATTTCTTCAAAGAAAACACTTGGTCTCTCTGGGCAATTCTCTTGCTAATTCTAGCCTTCCATTCAGCTGGCAACGGGGAGTCACCAAAGTCAAACAAGTCTGGGGTCACTCTCTCCTTCTCACCAGGGTGCTTGCTGCTGGGCAATACTGCAGTATCTGCATGGTATACCATAGCTAGGGTGCACCCTCTGTTCACCCGGATCTCCTGATCTGACACATTATGAATCTGGACCATCACTCATCGTGCATAGGCATGGGCATGAGCAGGCAAGATGCTGGGCTTGACCAATAATCCTGGCAATTTTCCATCACCTGGTGCATCCAACATCAGTATTTGTTCTTGACATCTTTCCAGAGGCAGACCTCCCCTTGAATGGTACACTGAGCATTAGGGACCAGTACCATTGAATCAGAATCCTTCTTCCACATGATCCCCACTGGTTCATCCTGGTCTACTTCCTCAGGTTTCTGTTGCAAATCATAGGCCCTCTTGATCAGAGCTGGAATTCTCAGGGCCCTTCCAGTCCATCACCTGGATCATCCTGGGAAAGAGAACATTGTATGAGGAACTGAAGCAGTAGTAAGAGATTCGGGTCTAGTATCTGGTTGCAGCGGTGAGAGTGGTGCAACGTGTCTCAACAGTTCCTTTAGAGTGGCAGTCAATCCGGTGAGCTCAGCCCTGGAGCCACCCTTGGTAGCGGATGCCTGAGGTTGCACCCCCACCCCCAAGGCAGTCACATCCTGAAAGGGACCAGAATCTTGTTCCATGGGGGAACCCTCACAGAGCACCATCTTCAACTCTCGGACTTCCTTTAGTAGCTCATCTTTCCAATGCTGGGCCCAGGGCCGGAAGTCCTTTGCATTCTCAGAGTGCTCGTTAAGTGCCAGCTTTTGCCCCTGAGCCTCATTTGGCTGATCACTGTTGGTCACTTGCGCAGCAGCAGCAGATATGGGTGCAATTCCCCCATGGGGTCACCTTTGCTCAACCCCCCAAATTTCTTTCATTAGCTCATCATAGGAGGGGGGCGATTCCAGTCGGGTGGCAAGACGCAACTGAAGCAGTAACAATTCTGAAAATGGAACAGACTTAAGGATCCAGTCCAGCCTAGTTCAATCTAATTAATTTGATGGCAAACTACCCTTTCTGCGGCACTCTTGTAGCAGCTTTTCAAGCCAAGGTACATAAACAGACAATGGCTCCCCTGGGTACTGTTGTGTGTTTCTTACTCTCCTCCACAGATCCTCATCTGAATCCAGGTTCCATACACATTTTCCAATGCATTAAGACAGTCCTGTGCAGTTACCTCAGGGCTATTGGCCCACTTGGCATGGATGGTAGCCAGGGCAGGACCACGGAGGCTCTCACTCAACTGCTTTTGTTTCTCTGTTTCTGAGCATTTCCATTTAAGTACTAGAGGGGCAACATAGTCTATCCAGGTCTCCCAGTCATCCTCCCCCTGTGGGGTGGGGAAGGTGCCCGAGAAGATTCTCAGCCTTCGGTAGGAGTCGTGACTAATGGCAGGTACAGATATAGGGTCAGCACTGGCATGGGCACAGAAAGCGGGGCAGTAACAGGTGCTGGAGTGGGAGGGGGTATTGGGGAAGGAACACCCCCAGGTGGCAGGAATAGTTTTTTAAAGTTCTCTACAGTTTTCCCTTCCTCCAGCAACAACTTAGCAAATTTCTCCTCAAAAGTCTCAGATAATGGTGGGAGCTCATCCTCCCCGAGGTCTTCACTGTCTTTTGTTATCACTCTCCAGGCAGTTGGAATCCCTTCTGGGGTAATAGTCTGTGGCACTTCAGAGCTGTCCATGAGGTCACTACACTCTACCAAGGCTATGAAAGTTTGGGCGATCAAATCAGCCTGTCGACCCACCACCACGGGGTTTTTTAAATATTCAGCTTTGGAGAGTGCTCCCTCTACAGTGTCTTTACTGGTACCCAGGGGAATAGCCAGTATAAGTAGAGCATTTTGGGGGTCGATCTCCTGCCCAGTACACCACCCCACCAACTAGTGTACAGCCATTTCTACTGAAGTAGCCATTAATCTTTAACAATAATTCTTAATTTTTGGCCACTAGAAGGCACAAAATCCTAGCGGTGAGCCTCCAAAATGTAACCCCTAGGTTTCACTATGCAAAGGGCTACTACCCCTGCCTGCTTGGCTAGCAGCAGATTAAGGGACCTGAGTTATGAAACAGGTGCCTCCACCTGGAGATCAGGGTTGGTAGTGGTCAAGCTAACCTGGGCACAGCCCTCCGGGACACTGTAACCCCCCTTCTGTCCTTACTAGTGGCTGTAACAATACACAATAATCACTTTCACAATACTCCTGATACACCACACAAGTACCCACAAACTACATAATCATTACCACGCTAAATGATTTTCAGCAAATAGTTACATCTTTCAACAGAGCTCCCTCTAAGATTACTCATGACTGCAAGCCAGACAGCTCTTAAAGAGACAGTACACAGAGGCTATACAGGTACTCTCTGGCAATCACATTTAAACTGCTAAAACGCAGGACACCAACCTGGCAGTGAGCATTTATGCAAGCTCAAGGAAGACTTTTTGGGAATCCCTATTTGTAGGGGGGTTACACTTATAGACGTCGGTGATGGCCAAACCTACTAATTTGTAATAGTGAGTATCATACATTCATACAGTGTATGAAAAATTGTTGAGACTTTCACACGTCTGTTGGGCGGGATATGGAGTGCCTCAGAGATTTATTCCCCCACAATCACCTTTACCAGGTGAGTAAACTACCATCGTGGGGGATAATCTCTGAGGTACTCCACATTCATGAAATCATGGGTCATTAAAAAGCAGTAATCATCTGCTAGGGTGGGTCAGACGTGTTGTCTTGTATCTTGTCCTTGCGTGCTGCTAAAGGAGATTTCCTCTGTAGTATTCATATTTTTTCTCTGCCCAGGAAGTTGTGATTCCTCTGGTAGAGTGAGCTTTCAGATCTCTTGGTACAGTTGAGTTATTCACTCTGTATGGCTCCGTGATTGCTGTTTTAAGGTACATGGCAATCAATGATTTTGAAGCTGGTTTTCCTTTTCCTTTTCCATGCAGCATTATGAACAGTCTATCAGTTTTGTGTATTTCCTCTGTCCTTGACAGGTATGTGGTAAGTACCCTTTTCATACCCAGCATTTTAAGCTGAGGATTGTTTTGTATTTCCCCCTGAGGGGGTTCTGCAGGTATTTCTATAGTTTGGTTGATGTGGACTGTCGATGATACTATTGGTCAGAATGACATTATAGGTCTAAGGGATATTCTGTCATTGTAGAATGTTAGTAATGGAGGTCTGCATGAGTGTGCCTATAGTTCTCTTCCACATCTGGCAGATGCTAGTGCCATCAGGAAGGGTGAAAGTGTTAATGTCTTTGCCAAGCTTATGTCATGCGCTGGGCCTTGTTTGCTCAAGAAGGGTATGAGAGGTCTCATGTTGCACTTGCCCCATGGCACTATGTCTATCGATGATGACATTACTCCCAGTACCTGTGAAACTGCTTGAAGTTCTGGATTTCTGTGTTTCTGTAATTGTGTATTCTACGCAATAATTGAGCTGACTTGGGTGTTTACTGGGTTGCCGAGACCTGGATTTGTGTCAACCAGTGAACCTAGATGATCTGTAGTCTGGCTAGGGATGAGAGGTAGTTTTTTGATAGATTATTACCTGGCTTTGATTTTGTAGGCAGTGTACTACCATGTTTGTTCTCAAACGGACTGTTGTACTGATCTGGTTTTCATCAGCCGGTCGTTCAATAGGGTATTACTTATATGCCATTAACTCTCATTTTTTTGCTGTGAATGCTATTGTTACCATAGTAAACACCCTTGGGGTTGATGCTAGATTGAATGGTAACACTTGTATTGCTATTGTTTTCCCAATATGTGAAATCGACGGAATTTGTAGTGTGATGTAGGTGTCCTACAAATGTAGTGAAGTTAGGTAATCTCCTGTGCTTATAAGCATGAGGGTGGACCTGATTGTTTCCATTTGAAGGGTTTGTATTGTACAGAATGTTTAGGTGCTTTAGGTCCGAAACTGGGCGTATCCCTCTGGTCCCTTTTTGGGTACCTTGCCGAATAGGGAGTATCCTCCTTTTCCCTTTTTTGTAATGTGTTACCCTGTCTATGGTCTAATTGTGCAGTAAGTCTGTCAGTACTGTTTGAACTTGCATTGGGGTAACTTTGTTTTTCGGCACAGGGAACAGGACTAGAAGGTTCTGTGTTGGTATGAGAGAAAGGTATATCACATATCCTCGTCTTATTACTTGTCTTGTGTGGTTTGCTCCCATGCTTTTGTGAAGTGTGGTAGTCGGACACCGACTGGAATGTTTTGGTATTGCTTGTAGCAATAGTAGTTGTTTCAACTGGGTTCTGTGGGGGGAGTAGTTTCCTCTACCTTGGTTGGGAACTCTTCTATCTCGATATCTGATGTAATGGTTTTTTGGTGGGTATGGCTGTCTGTAGTTGTAATTGCCCCTGTCTTGTCTAGAAAGGAATGAGAACAGTATGTTTGTATAGCTGGCAGATAAGTGGATCTGTTTGACTGGTCTTTGGTATCTTGTCATCCTTTTTTCCTTGAGGTATCTTTCTAAACCCTAACCGAATGGTAGGTTGCCTTTAGAAGGTAATTTATGTAGTATCACTTTAGAGTCATTGTCCGCATTTCCTTAGATTCATCTGCAGAGACCTCTGTGCTCTGTTATTAGGAATGTGGTGTGTGGATTAATCTCTAAGAAAACCACTGACATGTCACCCAGGTATTTGGTAGATAGTATAGTGTTTTGAAGGAGTTGGGATTCCCACATAAATGTTTTTTTTTCCTCTTTTCATTATGACCTCTTGTAACTAGCTGAGCTGCACTCTCGTAGTGTAGATGGCTATTGTAGCAGCTCTGTCACCTAAGCCGGCTAGGTATGCTTATTTCTTTAAGCTATCCTCTAATTTTAGGTCTATGGGGTCTTGGTAACTGAGGCCATTTCGGTAGCTAGCATAGCCTTTTTATTAGCAAAGCAATGTGAGGGGTCTGTTGTCAGTGGTGTGTACCCTAATGCAAGTTGTAACATGGCAAAAAAGAGAAGCGTGAAATAAGGGAATGTCATTGGACAAAACGCACCACATGCTCAAAGTTGGAGTGGGGATTAATCACTGGTAATGCCTGCTCCAACTATTAATCACGGGGTCACCAGGTCAAGCTGCAGCACCAGTAGCTATCACAGCAGAAAACACTGTATATCCCACAATGCAGCAGACCACAGAAAACACATCACGGCGAAGCCGCAGGATCTGACCACACCGATACAAAACCGAACAGTTCCAGTGAACAGAAGTGAAAAAATGGAATGGGAACAACAATAACACAAGTGTTGTCATATTACAAGCACATTAGTGCCCTCTGGAGTCAGCTTCTACTGGGGGAATTAATGCATGGTTGGGTGGTTGTAGGCACTCAGCCTTCAGCCTCATGCCACAACCTCCCCAACCATGCATTAATTCCCCAGTTGAAGCCTTCTTCATTGGGCATTAATGCTTACTTGTCTGCTTGAAGTGAGTACATTTTGTCCCAAGATCTGCATTCTGTACTCGCTCCAGTTTGGCAAACTCCCATTCTTTAATCACCACCTCATCAACAGACTCGCATACTGGGAATACACATATGTGTTTTTACCAACCATTAAGATGTGGGGATTAGCTTGGACAGTGGGGCAGGAGTTGGTGTGTCAAACCCCACCTTAGCCATTGTGTTTTGCATTAATGCCTGCATCTGATCAGGCAAACACCATTTGAACATTAGTGTTTGTATAACCACCTCCATCTCTGTTTCTAGATCAGAGTGTATTTCTGAGTCCGGCTGTGGTGAGTGGGGTTTTGGCCCTGCCGGTACCTGACTTTATTTTGCATGGTGCTTTACACTAGTTGTTGTGCCTGCATCGGTTGATTATTTTGGTGGGGAATTGTTGTTGTGTTTAAATCCTTCCCTGCGGAGGATTTGGGATTGCAGGTGGCATATTTGTTTGTGCCTTGTCTTTTGTGTTTTCATTGGTGTCTTCCCCAGTGTCCTCCTGGTCAGATGGCATGGGTGCATCTTTTGCATCTAATGCACACAATATGCTTAGTTGTCTTGGGGCTAGCGGCACTTTGCGTTGGCTGCAGCTTTTTGTTTTGGCCATTGCAGCAAGTTGAGAAAGGATACATAGAGAGGGTGTTTTCTGCTTTTTTTTTTGGAGGGGGAATTAGAAATATTGTTTTATTTATGTATTATTTCCCTTAATTCTTCCCCTGCACAGTAATCAATAATGTTCTGCACTGTACAGACTATTGATGTGCCTGTGCATTAAAGTGTGCACTGTCCCTTTAAGTGTGGTTAGAGTGAGCGAGGGACTCAGTTTTATGCTGCCTTGCCCACAGTTTTGGTAATAGTGCTGCCCCAATGTATTTTCCCCATTGTTAATTGATTTTCAAATAATTGCCTTTATATTTAGTTATTCGCATTGTGGTTTGCTGTTGCAGATCAGTTGGTGCTTTTAACAAACACCCTCTGTGCTGGATGGATGTTTGTGAGCATAGTTGCGCTGTCCACAAGATGGCGGCAGTGACTCTCAGCCAATCTACATTGTCTGGCAGCCTCCTACACCCTTAATCCCGCATGAATAAGGGGTGACTGGAGAGCTTTTCCGAGGTCACAGCAACAAGTCTTGCAATGATATTTCTCGCAGCTGCTGATCTGGATAGGCAAGTTAGGTTAGTCTCTCAATGCTCCTCCTCTTCGTGAGACCTACTTTGTTTGTGGTGTTTTGGTCAGGTAGATGATAGAGAAGTTTCTTCTACCTTTTGATAGAAGAAGGTGGTGAGTTTAAAAGACATAATGTGCCATAAAAAATTCTATAGAGTACGTCATTTTGAGGTGAGGCACAGAAGGACTGAGAAAATGCTTCAGAGACTGTTGTTTAGTGATGTCTTGAGTGAGTGCTTCAGGTGCTACTATGCTTGTAATGGGGAACTGTGGCACATTACTTAGTATTTTAGAAGTCCGGGATGCTGGCAGGGTACTCCGGATGTTCTAAGGTGGCCACTTGCTCATTTAATAATGGATAGACTCTGGAGCTGCAGGCAAGGGCTCCAGGTCATCAGGCATCTTAGTAAAGTGGTATGCTTGTTCTGAACAGCACACAGGGGAACTCAGAGTATATGCCCAATTAAGGAATGAGAGCTTTTAATTATTTAGTAACCCCTGATGTACTGAGCTCCTGGGACTGCTGGTAGGGGCTTCCAGGTAACTGTGGCTGTGGAATCTATTTGGTCATCTGTGAAGGTTCTCAGACAATACATGGCTCTGTTACCATCCTTTAAATTTAGCATCCTTTAAATTTCATAAATGTGATAAATTATCTTGTTCAAGCCCTTTTTTATTAAATTAATAGGGCTAAGTCATGCGTTCACATTAGTATGCATTACTTTTGTCGCATACCGTGCATAGTAACGGCTCCTTAATTAATATGTGACCGTGCCTTTAAGAGAGAAGAACAACTGTGAATATCAGTGAAAGAAATTACTCTATTAAAGTTTACTACTTCCCAAATAGTTGTTGTTTTATTTTAATCAAACCTCCTTATATGTTGTCCCAATATAGTAGAGTGCTGTGTATTATTTTTGGCCCCTTTTGTATGCCTTGGTTATCTCTGGGATAATGTAGGCATGTGCCTTTAAGAGTGGGGGAGGTGGGCAGGGTGTCTTAGCTAGTCCTAGCCTTGGCTGTAGTAAGCTGAGTGAGGATCATCTGCATTGCTGCTTGTGTATTAGAACACAGTTTGGGGCAGAAGCATTTTTTTTTGTTGTTCTTTAAAACATGTTTCTTCAGTTCTCCCTCATGGTCAGTGTTAAACGTTGGGAGAGTTAGGCTTGAGGAGCTATAACAATTGCTAGCTCCATTCTCCATTACAAGATATGTTGGATTTAGCCAAATCTTGTTTGTTTATCCTTCTCTAAGATGGTGGCTGAGATCTCGCGAGAGCTGAGAGCCAGTCAGCTTGCAGCTCTCATGTAGCAGGAGATTTGGAAACTAGGAAGAAGAGGATGGTCATGCTGCTAGAAGTTGTTTGAGAAGCTAGGGCCATAAAAAAACATTTGGGTGGCTCCATTTTGGTCCGTAGAGTTTCCTTTTCTCTGTGGGAGTGTTTTTTGGTAGAAAATATCACAAAATGGTCGCAGGTGCTTTTATTTAGTGCCACTGAATTCCAGGAATGTCTGAATCCAGCAAGGGAATTTTAAGCACGTTCCAGTGCAAGGAAACTCTTCTGGATGAGTTTGTAAGTACCTTTTTACAAGTTAGTGATGCTAGCAGGGTCACCAGATTCTTGTAGGTGATTAATACAACTCAGGAACCGCTGGCAGGGGAACCAGTTGATAATTTATTATATTACCTCCTGTAAATCATTGCATAGATTCTGTGTTCATTTATGTGGGTCAGACATTGTTTAGCTCCTGGCACCGCTAGCAGGGGTGTTCAGGTAGCTAATAATCTCTATGCTTGTACAATGCGATAATGGTCATAATTTGAATACTGTGCTGGCAATTTCTCAGCTAATATTTTTCTAGACAACCAACTCTAGTAGAAGCCGCAGTGCTAACATATCTAACACTACCAGTTTTGCAATTTTAAACAGTTGCATATCTGCAGAAACATACTCTTGTGGTCTTATTGTTTGATCTTTGTTGTAGGATATTAATAAATGGCTTAGCCAGGTGGCTTCTTACCTTAGTAATGAAGTTGTTCTTTATAATAAATGTTGTTTGTTCTTTACAATAAACACACTGGAGCTCTAGGGTGTGCAGCAACCTGTTTAGATGCACATTTAGAACTGACCATTGGAGAGCAGACCCCCCCTCGGGTGGGGGATGGACTTTCTTCAAGTCACATGTGCATCAAGCAACCTATCAGGTGTACACAACCCATGATGTCATGAATGTGGAGTGCCTTAGAGATTATCCCCCACAAGGATAGTTTATTTCCAGAAGAGAAGGTTCATGAGGACAAGGGGGCATGTAATGAAGCTGGAAGGGGGGAATTTAGGAGGGATGTGAAGAAATACTTCTTCACTGGAAGAGTGGTGGATGCCTGGAACAGTCTACCAGCAGAGGTGGTGGGGATGAAAACAGTGGTGGGCTTTAAGCATTTATGGGATAGGCACAAAGGAATCTTGGTAGGAAAGTGTGTGGGAAAAAATCAGAAATCAGGCAGGGTCTGTAGTGACAATATAGGCAGGGTTAAACTGGGTAGACTGGATGGGCTAAGCGGTCCTTATCTGCTGACAAATTCTATGTTTCTGATCTTCTTTGAATCCAGGTCCTTGGAGTTCCCTTGTATCAATCCCTCCATTTCTGTCCTTGGGACATCTTGGGCTTCCAAGCTGGGCCAAACAGTTCAGAAATATTTGTTCTAATCCCTATAGGTTTCTTCCTCCGGTGAGCCTATACTTTCAGAATTATTTTGTAGGAGGGCATGACAACCTTCCCAGTCTTGGTCCAGGACTACTGGCCAAGGAACGGTTTTTGGCATTCCAACCTTTATTGTTCCTACACAGTTGCCCACTTTTAAAATCATTGGGGCATAGGATATCTGCGGGTATCCCTATGTGCATAGACAATTTTTATGGTTCTTCGCAGTGGCCTAAACTGAAGCCTACCACAGATTCTTTAACCAATATTTGCCCACAATTCAAATCCACTAAAGCCATAACTGCTTGGTCCCTCACTTGCACTGGGACTGTATATGAATAGTTGGAATGGGGTCCACTGTTGTGGTCCATAGCTACACATTCCATAAAGTCACAGTCCATGCTGTCACAAAACTTATGGATATTCCCCACTTTACTACAGTGAAAACATAAAATGATACTAATGGTACTAATCAGGTTGTGAAACTGTACCCCTCCCCCCCCCCATTTGGGTGACTGACCGGGGTCTTAGGACTAGGGGAACTACACTATATCCTGGGGCTATACCTTTTGGGCATGGAGGGATAACCATTATTTCACCACTTGACCACTTTCCCATACCAGAATGTTTATTCCAATTCCTCCATTGTCCTTTCTCCCCTCTTCTACAAGGATCTTTCCCTCGGGTCACCACCTGAGGTTTGTCGTAGGTTCCACTCTTCTTATTGGCCTCTGGCCTCTCCACTTCCAAATAATGCTCTGTGATCTTGACGGCAGTGGCCAGGGTGGTTTGCTCATGATGAATCACCCAGTCACGTACTCAGTTTTGCAAAATGTTCAAGTAATGCTCCAACACAATTAAATCCAAAATGTCCTCTTTAGAGCACACCTCTGGTTTTAACCACTGGGTAGCCAAGTTTTTCAATTTTTGAGCCACCACTCTGGATCAGGTTCCAGGTTTAAAACAAACTGTGTGAATGGTACATCAATAGCTCTCTTCAGTTATCCCAGCATGGTCAAGGATACCCACCATTACTTGGTCATAGTCTCTGGCAGTGGCATTGTCTAGGCTCCAGTAAGCAGCTTATACATCTGTAGTCAGATATGGTGTGATATGAGTGTCCCAGCTTTCTCTTGGCCAGGCAGTGGTACTGACAACTGTCTCAAAAGTGATAAGACAGGCTTCGGGGTCGTCCTCAGGAGCCATTTTTGTTATCATGGGGTGAGGTCCTACAGCGACTGGATTCCCATGTGACCCCGAGCTGGGGTACAGGGTTTTCTTCTGTGATTTGAAGCACCTGCTTCATAAACTCCTGCTGTTGCTGCTCTCTGTGTGCCTGTTGCTGCAGCTGCTGCTGGTCTATCTGTGCCTGCTGGTGATCTCTCTGTGCCTGCAATTGTGCTCACTGGCCATCCAGCCCCTTTGCATCTGGACCTGTTGGGCTAGTTATTGGTCCCTCTGAGTCTACTGTTGTGTTTGCTGAGCCATTCAGTCCCTCTGCATATGGGCTGCTGTGCTTACAAATGGGAAAGAGCAAAGCGCTACCTGAAACCTATGAGTGCGGTATGATATTGGCAAACTCAAACCAGTAAAAAGGTTGTCATAGCACACAAAATACTGCAAAAATTAAAATACATTTCTTTCCATACAATACAGCACATTACAATATCAACACAAGCTCACTGCCTCTCCATCAGGGGCATGGCTAAGCTGGTAACGTCATGGCGTTCAATTTATTCCACTGTCATGCATGTCATTGATGGTTTTTAACTGATTGACAGGTGATAGTATCTGCAACCAAGCCATCAGAGTAATATTTAATGAGTTTCAGATACACACATGACAAGAGGACTAAAACATCAAGGGCAGGATTCACAAAGCAGATGCACTGGGTGCAGATAAGATGTGCCGTCCCCAAACAGTGGGATTTACAGAAGCATGTGCCGCAAGATGCGCTGTGGGCATCCCTACTGTGAATACCACTGAAGCACCATGGCACAATCTGAGATGCCCCAGTGCAACCAGGATGCACAGAAGCACCCTGGACAGCACAACACTGAGAAAAGGAACACATAAGCAAGGGACACAGGAGCAAGAGGGGGAGACTGCAGTGGCACAAAGGATGCAGGGGAACAGACCAGCAGGGACTGGGCAGAGTGCCAAAGGGCCAAAGAGTGGCTAATGCAGTCGAGGTGCATAGACAGAGCACACACGGTGACACCTGGAAGCATCAGACACACACCCCACACAGGGGCCCAACAGGCACAGATGTCATGCACAGGGGTGCTTGATAAGGTGGGCCACAGCAGCAGAGGTGGACTGTGCAGCACTGCAGAGGGTGTCGTACACATCCTGGTGCATAGGAACCCAACAGTGTGGACAAGGGAGATGCCACGCAAGTGGACAGGCACAATGGCAGACAGGCAGGATGCCACATTCTGCACAGGTGGAACATGCCCATAGGCAAAGTGGACCACAAGAAGAGTGGCACAACAACAGGAAACCAGCACAACAGAAGCAGCTGGCATACACCACTCACAGAACAGGGGCACTGTGAAAGGCAGCATGTTGTAATGCCCACCAACAGGCCAGAGGCAACAAGGAGGGGGCACACTGAAGCAGGCATGAAAGGGGGACAGGGTGCATGTATGTGCAGTACCACAGGTGCACACATGTGAATGGGAACAAAGGTACAGTGGAAACCAGCAAGCACAATAGAGCGCATGAACGAGGTACAATGAATGACCACCGATACCATTAGCAATATAAAACACTTTAGTAAACAAGCATTTGTCAATGCCGAATGTTCACTTGCAGGTATTTGCATTGGTGTTTGGCATTTATGCAGACGCACCCCCAGTTGTATCCATGTCCCTTTAGCAGCCATATCCCAACAGAGTACTTCTCTGCAACTCCTCTTGCATCTGATCAACATTTCACCCTCATACTTCTTAAGTGTCTGACTTAGGAACCCTAACACCCTCGGCGTGCTCAAGGGAACGAGCCTGTGTGGAAAATGCGCAACCCATGCTTGTAACACAGTCATTCAGTGGAATTATTTCACCAAATTTTCAACATAGGCATTTTGTCACCTCTGGTCATGAACACTGTCACTATGATTTTCTTATTGTGCACCGAACACTGATTTCATACAGCGAACGCTCTATTCTGCGTCGGAAGTGTGGAAACAACTTTCAGCCAGGATGTGAAAAATGACAGCTGTACTGTTCATAAGGAGGTGTGGGAAAATACAAATGTTGAAAATCTGGAGTGAAAATATGACAAATTCGCAAAGTTACGAGTGCGTGTGGAAACTGAGCAACGAATGCTCGTAAAACAGTCATTTTTTGGAAGTTTTGCACCAAACTATTCAACATAGGCATTTTAGGATGTCTGCTCATGAAAAGTGTCACTGTGATTTTCTTACTCTGTACCGGACATGATTTCCCACAGCCGCCGTGCTACTGTACGTCGGAAGTGCGAAAACACATTTCGGCCAGGATGTGAAAAATGACAGCTGTGCTGGTCATAAGGAGATGTGGGAAAATGGCAATATTGAAAATCTGGAGTGGAAATATTACAAATTCACAAACTTGTGAGTGTGTATAGAAACTGCGCAATGCACGCTCGTAACACAGCCATTTTATGGACTTTTTGCCACCAAATTTTCAACATAGGCATTTTAGGACCTCTGCTCTTTAACAGTGTCACTGTGATTGTTTTACTCTGTAGCAAATACTGATTTCCAACAGCGACCATTATATTTTGCGCCAGAAGCGCAAAAACACATTTTGGACAGGATATGAAAAATGACAGCTGTACTGTTTATAAGGAGGTGTGGAAATATGCCTATGTTGAAAATCTGGAGTGAAAATATTACAAATTCATAACTTTACGAGTATGTGTGGAAACTGCGCAATGCACACTCATAAAACAGTCATTTTTTGGGATTTTGTTCACCAAATTTGCAACACAGGCTGTTTGAGAGCCCACCTCATGAACACAGACACTGTCGTTTTATTAATCCATCTCGAAAGGTGATTCCGTGCAGTGACCGCGAAATCACCTTTTGGGACTGAATAATGCCATGACAGTAACTGAATTCATGAGAAGGGGTACCAAGAACCCCATGTTGAAAATTTGGTGCCAAAAGTCGAAAAAATGGCCAAGATATCCACCTAAGTTGGAAAAACCCTATTTATGTCATTATACAGCTTACCAGCATTTCCTAAGTTCACTGTCGGCTTTGAAGAGTGCAGACGTGTTCCCAGTCCACTGAAGATTGTCGCGCTGGTCTCCGGAGGTAAGTATGGGGCGAGGGTGTGTGTGGGGGAGGTGGGTGAGCAGAGGGTGGACACGGGTTGGCGGGGGGGCCAAGGACTCGGCAAGGGACCGTTTTCTTGTTTTATAGGGATGAAAGAAAAAAAGAGAAACCAACGCTTTTGCCACACTGGGGTGGGCTCCCAGCGTGCCACCTACCTGCTTGTTGGGGGGTGGAGCCGACGGAGATTGGGCACCCCCGCCGGCCAAAACAGAAACAGATGCTTTTGGCACGCTGGTGTAGGCTCCCAGAGTGCCACCCACCTGTTTGTTGGGGGGTGGAGCCGGCAGGATTGGGCACCCCACCGCCACATAGTGTGTGTGCTGGGGGGAGCATGAGCACGCTGAGTTGGGCTTCAGAGTGCCAATTTTTTGGGGGGGGCACAGCCGACGGGGGATTTGTGCACCCCCCTTGGCACACAAGGTGGGGTCTGGGGACAAAAGGAGGGAGGACATTAGCAGAGGGAGGAAGTGGGAGGGATTGCCTAGCTGTGCATGACAGCAGTTCAGCTGATGTATGCTAACTGCATACACGCTACCACCACAGATTGCAGAAGACCTTTTGTTAGAAGTGAAGACCAACATAGCCAAACTGCTGTCATACACAACTCAGCATGTATTTGTCCCCTGGGGTCATGCCTGCTACACTGAGCAGTGCATTGGGGAGGAGGGTCAAACACCTCCAAAACTCGTACTGTTGCCAGACGTTCCTTGCGCATGTGCATAAGTGAATGTGAACAGGAATAGTAACAAATGAAACTATGTTCAATATCAAACATCAGTAGGAACAGGGAAGGTGTGGTGTGGGAATCAGAACAGGAACATAACAAACAGTTCACAAGAGGGTGATGGTATGGTGGTGGGAGAACAGGGGACAGCAACAGACAATGGTATGGGCATGGAGGGTGGGGGTATAACAACAAAGGGGCTATGTACAAGTGTCCCTGTGCCCTATCGTGCTGGATGGGCTGCAGCATGGCAGTAAGCCCTCCATCCCCTGGTACTCAGCACCTGGGCCAGTAAAGTGATGGGCTGTAGAAGCTGCCCCTGCCACCTGTAGAGTGGTTCAATGGTCCTCCTCAGCACCCTCCGGAGCTGCAACCCTGCCAGCTGCCCAATGAGTCATCTCCTCTGCCACCCTGGCACACCTGGCTGTACTCTCTGTGGACCTACAGTGGGGACACAGATAACAGGTACTAAGTGCAATGTTCCACACCTGCCCCCTCCTTGCCCACATTGCGGGTGTGCAGGAGGCAGCCACCACGGCAATGGCTGAGAGCCCGCCAGGCACACCACAAGCCAGCAACAGGCTGGCACACTGTGCCACACTGTGACCGTGCAATGGTACTCAGACAGCACAAGGCCCACAAGTACATGTAGAGGTAGCCACAGAGGGGTATGCAGTCAAGTCCCACACAGCATGTGCAGATGCCAGTAGGCTGCACTAGCATGCAGGCCCCATTCGAACACCAATGGAGCACCACAGTGTGCCCATGGTCCATGGCAGATGCACACAAGGTGGACAGACACACAGGGGCCATGTGCACTGTGGCCCAAGCACACGCCACTGTGGCCACACCCCATGTGTGTGCGCAACATGTATCACACGGACATGCACATGTGACCAGCAATGGCCTGCAGTGGGCACCGCCACCCCCATGAACACACAGAGGATGCACAAGGAGGACACTCACCTGCACCCACACAACCTGGTCCCTGGCCTCCACCACCGGCCCTAGCGAGCCTGGTCTCCACCACCATCACGGCCCTCCACCTGTCTGCCGACCCTGTGTGGGGAACACAAGCAAAGAGCACCATGAGATGATGGTAGGTGTGTAACACCCCCCACCCCATGTCCCACAGCAACAACACCAGTGCCAGCTTGTAGTGATGGATTCACCCCCACAGTACCCCAATGAAAGTGCCCTGGTCAGTGCGCAGCAACACACATCACCCCAGCCAGTGCCCACCATGTGTGTGTGCAGATGGACATCTGCCATGCCAATGGCTGTACAACAGTGTGTCCGCCACAGTGTTCATGCAACTCCCAGTCATGCACCATGCTGCACACGGCTACGCACAGTGGCCATGCCTGCACCCCACATTCTGCAGGGACACTGCCACACATGTGTGTGTGTGTGTGTGGTGGGCATTGCGCCAGTGCACACAGGCCCCCAACCCTGGACACAAACCCCCTGCCTGCCTGTGTATCTGTTGGGTGATGTGACTTACCTGGGCATGGCACTGTACCCCTGCGTGCCCAATCACGGAGGCTCTGGAGCCTGTCCAGGTCCCGGCGCTGCAGATCCCCATAGCAGTGCCTGCATTGCTCCCCTGTGTGCTCCACCCCAGTCCTGCACACCAGGCGTTCCGCCACCCTCGTCCCCACTGCTGAGCATGACTCAGTGAGGTCATCTGTGCCAAACAGCTGTCCCTCCAGAGGCATTACCAGTGCCACATGGTTGACCAGCTCAAACTCTCCCCAGTTCATGACCCTGGGCCCCGCTGCCTGAGCACGTGGCATGGTTGCTATCTGTGTCTCCTGGGCAGGTGTGCACAGAACAGGCTGCTGGTGTGCAATAGCCCAGTCATGCCACATGTGCGCTAGGCCGTCGTGCACCGTACCGTGCAACATGATATTGCAGCATGGCAGTGCATGATTGCTGCCCATTGTGCATCACCATGCATGCACACTGTGCACCACATGGCAGGAGACCAGGGTCAGGGGTCATGACTGGGTCACGCATGCGCGTTCTGCGCTTAACCGCCATATTGTGAATGGCAAACAATGCCACTCACAGTGCACTGTTGCTGCACTCACTGCCAGTGTTGTACCATGCACTGCAGGTGTGCATTGACTCTATGTCATGCCAAAGTGCAATACATGCACTCAATGAGTCATACAGCACTGCACCAATGGCGCATGGGGACCTCGATGCACTGCCATAATCAATTGTGCAGTTAGAACCACGGGACAGGTAGTGCTAAGCCTGGCATGCCACTGATTCTCGGGGATGCACTGTGAGACTTGCGCCACTTTCAGAAAATGCCCCAAGTTGACCGTGCATGTGCGGGGAATGTGCCATGGGGGATACACTCAACACATCAGTTGCGCATTGCTGATTGAGATGAGCTTGGGGTAATTATGCAATTCACAGACAATGTTCCTAGATCAACTCATTGCCAGATTCAGGGGCATCTCACCTGTTTAGCATCTCATTACAGATTCTCCCAATCTCATTTGCATGCCCTGAGCTATAAATGCTCCTGAATGTGCCTCCAGACACCTCAGGTGACCGACAGGAATTGCATACTTGAAGGTAGGTCTGTTCACAGTCTACTATTTACAGCTTGTCAGCACAATATGACAGTGGGGATTTGAGGGCATACAGGCATACCTCTCAACTGTTCCTGTTTTTCAGGCAAGTCCCTGAGTGTGCATCACAGATTTCCACTGTTCTGTCTACAGTTGGGGGTTCTGTTGCAGGAGAATAAGGATTCATAGAACAACAGAATGTCAGACTTGTGTGTTTCAGTCTTGCTCCCCTTCAGGTAGTACCTTGCACACCAAGCCAGACAATACGGCAGGAAATGTTAGCTAATACTACCATTGTTTATATTGTGTCCCTGATATTGGCCACTTGTCCCTGAACGTTCTAAGCCTTGTCCCTGGTATGCAAGGCAAGTGGTTGAGAGGTACACATACACGTGCTGTGTCTCTGCAGCAGCCAGCCTCTGTGCTGGCACACATCCACAGTTGCCTGTATTGTGCTAATGCCTGCATATTGTCACCCACAGAAACCACAATGTCCAGACAGGATGGAGCAGTGGGATGGAGACGTCCAAATTTCCCATTGGACAAGGACAAGGAGCGGATAGAGGCCTACCTCATATGGCAGGACATCCTGGCTGGCAGGGGTGGCAGCTGCCAGCAGAGGGATGAGGGCTGGGAGGCAGTGGCAAGGCATGTCAGTGCCCAAGGGAAGTTCAATAGAATACCTCAGAAGTGCAGGAAGCACTTCAACGACGAGCAGAAGAGTGAAGGTGAAGATGGCAAACATCAAGGCCTCCCTGGGCAGGACAGGGGGTGGGCCGCAGGTAGGTGTGCGCCTCACACCCACCGAGGAGTTGCTGGTGGCCAGCATTGGCTGGACAGCTGTGCAGGAAGTTCTGGGAGGGGGCTTCCAGACAGGTGGCAGTCCATCGCAGCACTGTGAGTATACATGTCCCAGGAACTGTGCCTATCCATGTGTGCATGCCATGGGTGCCCTGACTAGCCCCACTGTGGGATGCTAGGCAACCATGTGCTTGTGTGCACTGATCATGTAGCTGTACACACTGTCCATCTACTGTGTGTTGCAGACGCATGACATGCTGCCCATGCGCAGCCCGATGGGGGGGGGGGGAGTGACTGTGGTGTGTGGTGTTGGTGGTCATCTGGGATGATATCTCCACGGGTGGTGTCCAGGGTGTTGAGCCAGTCACACACATGTCCATGAGTGCCTGGTCAGGCCCCAGTGCATGCCTGTATTCACTGGTGCATGGCCCATGGTCAGCTGTCACCTGCATGGCATGTCAGTCACACCTATGGCACACGTGCATATCCCCCCATACATGCTTATCTGAACACAACAGTCACACATGCCAGTAACCATGCTTCCCTTCTCTCTATTACAGCTCCATCACACCTCACGAGTGCTGCCGTGGCTGGCAGTCCACACAATGGCCTGGCGGGGGAGGATGCTGGGCCATCACACCGTGCTGCAACCAGGGTTGTGGTCGATGCTGTGCTTTGTCCTTTGAGTGCCACCACAGCCCCAGACATGGCACCGGTTGTAGTAGGGCAGTCGAACTCCTCTGCAACTGGTGCCATGGCTGGAGGCCAGGACCGATCATGGCTGGTCAGCATACTGGATATGGCTGATGATGACCCAGAGAACAGGGTGGACATTGTGGACACCCTGCTGGTGCTTGCATCTGGTACGCAAGGAGTGTACAATGATGATGATGATGATGATGATGATGATGATGATGATCTGGACGCCACACAAATCTGGGGGGGGGCATGGCTGACAGCGGACCAGCCAAGGCACATGTGCATGCACGGGTGGCACCATGCGGCATGTCTGGTTCTGCTGTGGGGACTGGGACCACCAGCGCTGTTCAGTAGGGTGCTGTGGTGCAGCAGCGGGCAGTGGGGGACCATGTTGTGAGTGTCCCTGGATGTGCAGTGGTTGTCCGTGCCCAGTCCCCGCACATTCAGCAGCCTGATGTGGTGCGTCCACCTACGGTGGATGCAGCGCAGCAGGCTGGGACCCCACCTGCCCATCGGTCCTATCCCCATAATGCATCCCCTGCCAATGAGGTTGGGGGCTATGAATGCCTCCTGTGGGACACCATGGAGGGGCAGGCATCCCTCAGGATGGAGCAATGGGGCATTTGGTCGCAGCGGGCCATGGAACATGAGTCATCAGCTGCGTGGCACGCCCAGATGCTCATCTACTGTGGATGGGCATGACCACTGCTCTGGAGCATATTGCACTCACTGCCAAGGTGGCGAGTGCAAGCAGTGTACCACATGGCTGCCGGGCTGTCAGCCACACCCCCAGGTGTACCTCACACACCTCCAGGTCATGGCGTCAGGTGAGCCCATTGTTGCGGATGCCGTCACCACGCATGGCCATCCCCAACACCCCCAGATCCCACCTGGGTCTCAGAGACGACACACAAGTGAGCACACATTCAAGGTCTCACTGCAGTACACCTCCAGGGTTGGTGGACACCCCCCTTTGGCCAGTGGTGCTGACAAAGCATCTACCAGGCATGGGCATGACCGCCCATGTGTCCGTGGTGGCCGTGGTGCCTCCCACTGATGCCTGGGTTGACAGTCTCCATGGCCCCTGTTGCCTGCACCCATAGCAGTCCACACACCAGGCTGACTTTGCCTGGGGTGGCATGGGTGGCACGTGCCTGCCCCAGTAGGATGCCTGTGTGGGTCACCTGTATGTTGCACCGTGCATGGCCGGGGGATGCTATTGTTGTGCTGTGTGGCATGGGCGTGATGAGTGTGAACCTGTGCCTGCTGTGCACATGCGCTGGTGGATGTACACTGGCCCAGCACATACACCGTGTCCCCCCGGCCATGTGTGTCCTGCTGTGAGTGTGTGTGTGTGCATTGCTGTCACCCCTTACGGGTGCACTACACAACGGCTATGTTGCCATCATCTGCCCTGTGGTGTGGGTGTGGGTATATGGGTGTGTGTGGGTGTGTGGGTGTATGGGTGTATGGGTGTGTGTGGGTGTGTGGGTGTGTGGGTGTGTGGGTGTGTGGGTGTGGGTGTGGGTGTGGTGGGGCTGTCGTGTTTGTCCCACCTGTGTTACTCACCTGCGGTCCCCGAAGTGCTTTTTCATGATGGTTTCCCTGTGCCACTGGGACCTGGCGACCAGACATGGGTCCCTGCGGGATAGTGGCATTCTGCAACCACCACCACAGGGCCCCTGCTCCACTGCATCCTCCTCTTTACCCAGAACTGTTGCCCTCCTCAGCCTTGACAGCTATTCCACAATCAATGGCCATGTTGTGCAGCATACAACAGGCCAGGAATATGCCACAGGCCTTCTCTGGGCTATATTGTAGGGCACCACCTGACCTATCCAGGCACCTAAAGCACATTTTCAGCATGCCAAAGACATGCTCAATGATGGCGCGTGTAGTGATGTGTTCCTCATTGTAGCGCTCCTCCGCGTTAGGTCAGTGGAACGGTGTGAGGAGCCAGGGTCAGAGGGGGTAAGCCACATCACCTGTGGGGGGGGCAAGAGCAGTCTGTTACAACCCCGCATACATGTGCATTGTGTACCACAGCCCCCCCATTCCACCATGGTGCACTGGTGTGGCTGCTGCCTGTCCACCCCTGTCCCTGTGGCACACCTCCTGGTGTGTCTCCTTCCCCCATGGTGGTCCAGTGCGTTCCTGCACTCACCAGTGCCTGCATGCCCTGGCTGCCCTTAGCTGCCCTGTACCTGCCCATGCACACTGCCACAGCTGCCCACACCTGTCCCATCTGGCATTACCTGCCCTCCATTGCCCTGTGGTAACCAATGCCTGGCTGTGAGGTACATTCTGCCCTGCCATATGTGCCTGCTGTTGCGCATCACCTCGTCTCCTGTGCTGTGCTGTGCTGTGCTGCTGCACTGTTCCCCATGTTGCGTGCGCGGTCCTCTTGGCATGCCCACCTCCAGTGTCTCACCTGGGCACGTCCCCCTGCACATGCCCTGCTGTGGCCCAAGCACACCTGCTCTCCCTCCTGTCATTTGTTGTGCCATGGTGTCCTGTTCATGGGCATGTATGCATGCCTGACCATTGGATATGTCCCCGGTCTCAAACTGGCAACACAGGGTGGATTGGTGCCATATGACGGCATCGTGTATACTCCCAGGATGTATGGCTCAGACATTGCTGATGTGCTGCGGCATTGCACATCACCTGGCAGTTGACAGAGTAGAATTCCTTATGATTCATGTATGTCATGGCCTCTTCACCAGGTGGTGAACGGATTGCCACATGGGTGCAGTCAATGGCCCCTATGACACCTGGCATGCGTGCCACCCTGTGGATCTGCTGCATGGCTTCTGTCCACTCTGCCTGTGTGCTTGGGAAGCAGATGACTTCTGAAGCATGTGGGACCAGTGCAGTGAGGAATTGTGTGAGGAGACAGGACATGGACAGCTGGGATATGCCAGTGGTGTCTCCAGCTGGCCTCTGGAAGGTTCCCATGGCAAGCAGGCACATTGCTGTTGTCACCTTGGTCTCCACTGACATGGCATGACCCCTTCCAGTGGGTGCCTGCATTTCATCATGGCACAGCTCACAGAGCTGCCTCAGAATTGCCCTGTTCAGGCGGTATCGCCCGACTGTTTCTGTGTCTGTCAGTTGTTCGAACATTAGTCTGGCATGATAGCACCATGGGGCAGATCGCCTGTGGTGCCTTCTGCCACCACATTGTTGGTTTGCCCATCTCTTCATCCCCATTATCATTCCCACCATCAGGAATGGTGCACCATCCATCTCTGTGGCCTGTGTTCTGCTGCTGCTGTTCTGCAGGGGGCTTGCACTTAAGTCTACTTCTATTATACTTATCTCCTTATGGCTTATTTGGTGGATGCGCTATGAATGCACCGTGTTTGTGCGTTCATTTTGCTTTGTGAATGACTCTGCGCTGTGTATGCAGCTACATGCCCCCTCCAGATGCATCACATATCATTATGTTCACCCTCCGGTGCATCCTGTGCGGTGCAGCGCATCCGGGATGCGCTGGGGCATCTCTACCCTATGTGAATGGTGCCATGGCGCATTTTTGTGAAGCGCCAGCGCATCTCATTTGAAACCAGCACATCTGCTTTGTGAATCCTGCCCCATTTCTTCAGATGGATTTGTGTTTCTAAAAAATTCATTACATTTTAAAAATAATTTCTACGAAAAAATGCATATCATGTACTTATGCTACAAGCAACGTGGAAATAAGGAAAATGAAAAATACAACCCCAGAGGGGACACCAAATAAAAAGCAAGGGAAATGCAAGGGGGGGAAGGTAGGTTACTTTCATTCTTGCTGTATTTTTTGTGCGCTGACAACCTTTTTCCTGTTGTGCTTGCATCTGGATCTGTTGCAGTTGCTGTTCTGTCCGTGATTTCAGCACTTTGTCCAAGTCCATTTTACTCCTGTTTAGACAAGAGGAAGTTCAATCCCACTGCTTAAGCCAACCACATGTAACAGTGTTGTAGCAAACCAAGATTTTTGTGAGAATAACCATCAGAAAAAAACTCCAGGGGTGGGATATTCAGACTGTGCCAGGCTGTGGCGCAAGCCTGGGCGTAGCACAACTGGGATGCGCCAGGGCAGTGATAGGGCGATATTCAACAGTGCTGCACCATGGCTCAGCACCATTGAATATCGCTCTGTGACCACCCGCATTGCGCACGGCGCAGTGGCACTACGCCAGCGCAAGTGGCCAGGGAGGAGCAGGGGGATGCGCCAGCACAAGTGCCATTGCACTAGGCGCAGCAACCATGATATTCAGCGGTGGACATGCAAATGGGGCCATATTGCATGCAAGGCGCAAATGGGGCCATTTGCATGTCATCATGGCCCTATTTGCATGCAGGTGCACCGATCCTCGGCAACTTGCGCCTGGCGCCCTGCCAGGCAGCAGCTGTCGGGGATCGATGCCTCCTGCCCCTCACCAGCAACGCACCCCAGCCGATTGCGGGCTGTAACATGTATACAGCTCCCTGGTGGTCCAGTGGACCAGATCCCTCTGCCCGATCGCGGGCTTTCAATATGTTTATATCCCTGGTGGTCCAGTGGTACCCCCTCCCAACCCGCCCACTCAGTCCAGCCACCCGCTCCCCCACCAGTCAGCGGCGGGCGGCAGCACCCGCCCGCAAACTACCTGTCCGCCCGCCGACTGACAGCATACGGTGGTATGGTCCGTCGCCCATTGGTCCACAGGCGTGGCATGCGAGCGAACTATGCTGTATTACCACAGTTCCCATAATGTGAATGAATCCATTCATTCACATTTCGAACTGTGTAGTGACAGCACGGTTCGTATGCCCATTGGCTCCACGCTGTGGACCAATCGATGTTTGGCCGCCTGTGACGCTGTCAGTCGGTGGCGGTCGGACAGCTTCTTGGTGGTGCTGCCGCCCACCACTGACTGGGGGTGGGGTGGTGGGAGGAAGTGGCGGGTTGGGGAGGGTACTGCTGGACGACCAGGGCTATTTCGATCACGGAAAGCCCGCAATCAGGCTGTTGGATTGGGTCCACTGGAACACCAGGGATACAAACATATTGAAAGCCCGCGATCAGCCAGAGGGATCGGATCCACTGGACCACCAGGGATATAAACCAATTGAAAGCCCGCGATCGGGCTGTGGGATCGGGTTCACTGGACCACCAAGGATATAAACATATTGAAAGCATGTGATCGGGCTGAGGGATCGGGTCCACTGGACCACCAGGGATATAAACATACTGAAAGCCTGTGATCAGGCAGAGGGATCGGGTCCACTGGACCACCAGGTATGTTCACATAATGACAGCCCGCGACTGGGCATGGGGGGAGTGACCGCAACGGACGGTGCCACCGGAGCTCGGGTTGCCACCCACAGCTGGCAGCTGCCGTGTTATTCAGCACCCAAACCAAGGCAGTCTCAGTACTATGCCTTTTCTGATTGGAGAGACTCATAGATGTAATAGTCTGTTAAATAGGTCTCCAGTTGCACAGCCACCACCACCTTCTCAATAACCTTCCCCACAAAGGGAAGGTTAGACACAGGTCAGTAGTTTGCAAGACAGTCAGGATCTAGTGAAGGTTTTTTAAGGAGAGGTCTTACGACCACCTCCTTCAGGGACTCTAGATCCCCTCCCGCCACCAGAGAACATTGAACTATCTTGGCTAGGACAGGGCCGATGGCATCAACATACCCCACAAGGAGGCATGTTGGTCCAAGGTCCAAACTACAATAGGTTGGCCGCAACTCCCAGATGACTCTCACGACATCTACTACCGCAACCTGGACAAAAATACCACCAACAGCGTCATCTGATTCAATTTCAGTTGCTTACCATCTGTATCCCCCCCTCCCCCCGGTCGCCCCTGAAATAGGGACTTCTAGGCCCAGTGGGCTTACCAGGTCAACAAAATTCAATAAATAAATAAGTCAGACCAGACAGTCTGAGTGCCTGCAACATCATGCCCTTCACTGCAACACCCATTTGAGGGCACTGGCTAGATCTCCGATCTGATGGAGTTTGTCAGACCTTGTCATTTTATAATGAATAATTGTCGGACACAGTACGAAGTCTAAATTACAGTAGGACTGACAGTCATGGGAATTAGATAAAAGAAAGAACTGAGCATCCTGAGTTCTCAGTTCACAACAATCCTCTATTGTTTACTAAGTATTTACCTGCTGGGGGATATATATGAACATACAAATGTGCAAGCAGAAACAGACCACCCGGTCTATCTAAGTCTACTTGAGTGTGCAGCTAGCACCCCTAGTTTGCAGCTGCCCCACCCCCCCCCTTTGTCAACCCACCGCCGCCCCCACCTCCCCCATCCTCACTCTTCCTGCTCCCCTGTCCCATGCCCTTTTAAAGCTGTTCACAGATTTACATGATACCACCCATTCTGGTAGTATGTTACATTTTGCTACCACCCTCTCTGTGAAATAGTGTCTCGTCATTTCCATCCTAAATCTTCCCCCCTCTATTCTTAGCCTGTGCTCCCTGGTGTCCCTCCCCCTACTTAGCTTAAAGACCCTGCCTGCTCCATCCTTAATGATTCCCCTCACATACTGGAATGTCTCTATCATGCCCCCCCGTCCCTTCTATCCTCCAGGGTGTACATATTCAGGTCTCCCAGCCTGCCCTCATAGTCTCTCCCCTCCATTCCATATATCATCTTTGTCGCCCTCCTCTACACCCCCTTCAGTAGCCTGATATCACGCTTCAGGTATGGCCTCCAAAACTGCACACAATACTCCAAGTGCGGCCTTACCAGCGACCTGTAGAGGGGCAAGATCACATCTCTTCACCTGTACGAAAACTCCCTCGCTATACACCCCAGCATTTTGTTCACTTTTGCAGCTGCTCTCCTGCAATGGGCAGTGTTGTCCATGGTTCCTGTTATCATTACCCTTAGGTCCTTCTCCTCCTCAGTGATCCCCAGCTTTACCCCTCCCAGCCCGTATTCTCTCCTTGGGTTCTTCACCCTGAAGTGCATAACCTTACACTTCTTTGCATTGAACCCCAGTTGCCACCTGTTTGACCACTCCTCTAGCTTGCTTAGGTCCCCCTGCAGCTGCTTCCATCCCTCCCTTCCATCCACCACTGCTCTCATTTTGGTGTCGTCTGCAAACAGACTTACCTTGCTCACCACCCTATGTACAATGTCTGATATGAAGAGCCCAAATAATACTGGTCCCAGCGCAGAGCCCTGGGGCACCCCACTTGTCACCGGCTTCGGAGTTGAGAGCTCCCCTCCCACCACCACCCGTTGCAGCCTCCTCCCACTCAGCCAGCTTGTAATCCAGTTCGTTATTTTTACTCCTACCCCTACACCAGTTAGCTTCTCCCTAAGCCTCCCATGAGGCACCGAATTGAAGGCCTTGCTGAAGTCCAAGTAAAAGAACAACCACCGCATGACCCTTATCCAGCTCACCTGTCACCCAGTCATAATATTGTATCAGGCTGGTTTGACAGGACTTCCCTGAAATGAACCCATGCTGCCTCACATCCTGGAGGCAGTTGTCCTTCAGGTGGAACATCAGTCTTTTCTTTAGTATCGTTTCCATGAGTTTGCACACTATGGAGGTGAGGCTAACCGGACGATAATTACCTGGTTCATCCCTTGGTCTGCTCTTGTGTAACAACACTACATGTGCCATCCTCCAGTCCAGTGGCACACATCCTGACTCCAGTGAGGTGCTGTACAGATCCGCCAGCGGCTTTGCCAACACCTCCACCATCTCTCTCAGCACCCTGGGGTGGATATCATCCGGGCCCTGGTGCCTTATCTACCCTCAGTGACCTCAGTCCCTCTAGGAGCCCTAGATATATGCGCTTATACTCTATGAAGCCTTGTTTAAACAAGGGATTCTGATAAATTATAATTATGTTGAGTGCACATGTAATTATTAATGAAGTTTTGCAAGGAAACGTTCTAGTGTCTTTAGGATAAAATAATTAATGTGCCTCAATTTAAATAAATTATTAGGCAACTGATCTTGAGTTATGTTAAGTAGGGGTGGGCGGATTGCAATTCTTGGCTGGATATCAGATTTGGATAGTGGCCGATCATTATCCAACCAGAATAGGATATTTATCGGGTCAGATATAACTACTGATGAGCCACAGCATGCATAGATATATTAGCATTCACCAAAATTGTGTGCTCCCCCGGCCCCAAAACAGGACCAGCAGTTGAGTGCTCCCCCATACCTCACTGATCCCACCCGATCCCACCTGAATTACCTCTACAACTTGCTCAATAGAGGATGAGCCTTCACCTAATTTTTCCTCCTCAATACACAGGGCTGTCCTAGGGTAACGTCCTGTAATCCGGCCTGAGTAGCGGAAGCAACTCGAGTATCATCCCCCCAGGTGTCACTTTCTCTCATGACTGAGTGAGCACATCAGTACACTATGCGATAATTGTTTTTATTGGGTTACAAGAAGTCAATTTCTGTTTGTTTTTTAAAATTGATAGTATAGCAGGCAGAGAAGAGCAATCTGAAGCTATCTGAAGTGTTTAAGTTCTGTTTTATGAACAAAAGCATATTAGCCTTGTCCGAGGAGAGACGTGACCGCCAATTTGTTATTATATCATCCACCACACTAAAGACCCCTTCGCTGGGTACACTGGTGGGTGGTAGTACTAAATAACATTTAGCTATCTTTGCCAATGTTGGGAAACAGCCAGCGTATGATTTCCAGAAGAGTAGTGCATCTGGGGTTGTTTTTAGGCACAATGCTGTCCACTAGGTATGTGTCCAGCTGTGTTCCGTTGTGGTAAACCTTCAATAGCTGAAGCTGAAAAACAAAATGAGAGGCTGTTAGTTTTCAAAAATGACATGGAAGTTTAGCACTAGGCTGAGTATATAGAATTAACTTACAGTCTTCAGGTAGTGCGTTAGTTTGTGAGAACACCTCCCACAGATCCTCAGCCTCTGATTCTGCCTCACTTGCAGAGTTGTCCAGTGGTGGTTTTGTGAATATTAGCTAGTCATCAGATTGTTCCTCTACAAGTTGTTCCAGTACAGCCCTTGCAAAACTTCTGCCACACTCACTTCTGAAAAAGTGTATTTTATGTCTGGCATCTAAAACTGTGGCAACAACAACCTCTTTTGTAGATTCATAGTGCAGCAAACATTTGTTCGTAGATGCCAACATAGTGATTTTCATTGTAAGAAGCCCAGGTACCTCTTTGTTTTCAATGCTATGACAGAGGAGAGTAGCTATTGGAATAACATCGGAAATACAGCCACTGTCAGAGCTCAGTCTCTTCGTTTCATTTTCAAATGGTTGTAGGATTGTACAAACATTTTCAGCTAGGAACCACTGTGAGGAGTTGAAAGTACAGGTCTCACACTCAGAAGCATAAACTGTTAAGACTCAACACTGTTCTAAAAGCTGCTCTAACATGTAAAATGTACTGTTCCATCTTGTTGGCACCCCATATGGAAAAGATCTATATTTTTTTATATCTGAAATATATCCCTGTATCCCCAGATATGTTTCAAATATATGTCAGATACATTTACACTTATCAGGTATATTTTGAGATATATTCTAGATAGTCGCAGAATGATCGAAGTTGTATTATATTTGGGATACATCTTTGATATAGATATATTTAAAATATATTTTTGTTGTACTACTTCAAAATGAAACTTTTTGTTCTTTTAATATTATGTCCTTGAATAAAATCAAAAATACTTATTTGTGCATACACATTATTCCAGTTTCTGCATATTTTGCATTTTAGGTAAACATATATTTTGAATCTATCCAACATATTCTGAGTCACTTATACATTTTCATATTTGTTTTCCCTTGTAAGAAGCTAAATATATATAAAATATATAAATAACATAGTTTTAAATTATAACCATATGGAAAAGAACTATACTGTATTTTGTTAATATCTAGACTATATTTGAATATGCCTAAATATGTCACATATTTCTATACGTGCATTTTTCCAGTTATACTTTAGATATTTGCAGAATTCAATGAGGTATGTCTCATACTTGGCATTGATATACTAAATGTATATGTTTTATTTTATCAAAGAAAATATGTTGTTTTACTTTCTAATGTTTTTATGGACTCACTAATAAAAAAATCATTATAGCGATATGCAAGCACAATTTTACCCTGTAATTTCTACTCACTGTAGAAGGCAAGGAGGTGACAGAGAAGGGCTGGAAGCAGGAGATGTCTGGCTGCACTGTGGAAGAGAAGGAGGTGAGAGAGAAGGAGTGGAAACAGGAGATGTGTGGCCACACTGGAAGAGAAGGAGGTGAGAGAGAAGGACTGGAAGCAGGAGATGTGTGGCCACACTGGAAGAGAAGGAGGTGAGAGAGAAGGACTGGAAGCAGGAGATGTCTGGCTGCACTGTGGAAGAGAAGGAGGTGAGAGAGAAGGACTGGAAGCAGGAGATGTGTGGCTGCACTGTGGAAGAGAAGGAGGTGAGAGAGAAGGACTGGAAGCAGGAGATGTGTGGCCACACTGGAAGAGAAGGAGGTGAGAGAGAAGGACTGGAAGCAGGAGATGTATGGCTGCACTGTGGAAGAGAAGGAGGTGAAAAGAAGGACTGGAAGCAGGAGATGTGTGGCCACACTGGAAGAGAAGGAGGTGAGAGAGAAGGACTGGAAGCAGGAGATGTATGGCTGCACTGTGGAAGAGAAGGAGGTGAAAGAGAAGGACTGGAAGCAGGAGATGTGTGGCCACACTGGAAGAGAAGGAGGTGAGAGAGAAGGATTGGAAGCAGGAAATGTGTGGCTGCGCTGTGGAAGAAAAGGAGGTGAAAGAAAAGAACTGGAAGAAGGAGATGTGTGGCTGCACTGTGGAAGAGAAGGAGGCGAGAGAGAAAGACTGGAAGCAGGAGATGAGTAGCTGCTCTGTGGAAGAGAAGGAGGTGAGAGAGAAGGGTTGGAAGCAGGAAATATGTGGCTGTTCTGGAAGAGAAGGAGGTGAGAGAGAAGGACTGGAAGCAGGAGATGTGTGTAAGAAACATAGAAACATAGAATCTGATGGCAAATAAGGACCACTTGGCCCACCTAGTCTGCCCATTTCCCTACCTGATGGATAAGTTGCAGATTCTAGTTAATCAACAGCTTACTTCCTCCTACCCCCCACTAGAATTGCCTTATGTCTGTCCCATGCATTCTTGAATTCTTCCACTGTTCCCAACTCCACAACCTCCTCAGAAAGGCTGTTCCATGCATCCACAACCCTTTCTGTGAAAAAATACTTTCTAACATTACCTCTGAACCATCCCCTTCTATCTTCAAATTGTGCCCCCTTGTTCTTGCACATCTCTTTTTCTGAAAGATGCTACCCTCTTGTACTTTTTTAATTCCCTTGAGATACATGAAAGTTTCTATCATGTCCCCCCTCTCCCTCCTTTCCTCAAGGGTATACATATTAAGTTGTTTTAGTCTCTCCTTGTATATATTCTGGTGCAGACCCTGCACCATTTTGGTTGCCCTTCTCTGAACAGCTTCCACTCTGTCTATGTCTTTGCGGAGATGGGGTCTCCAGAATTGCATGCAGTACTCCAGATGGGGTCTCACTTTCTAACATTACCTCTGAACCATCCCCTTCTATCTTCAAATTGTGCCCCCTTGTTCTTGCACATCTCTTTTTCTGAAAGATGCTACCCTCTTGTACTTTTTTAATTCCCTTGAGATACATGAAAGTTTCTATCATGTCCCCCCTCTCCCTCCTTTCCTCAAGGGTATACATATTAAGTTGTTTTAGTCTCTCCTTGTATATATTCTGGTGCAGACCCTGCACCATTTTGGTTGCCCTTCTCTGAACAGCTTCCACTCTGTCTATGTCTTTGCGGAGATGGGGTCTCCAGAATTGCATGCAGTACTCCAGATGGGGTCTCACTAACTGCCTGTACAGAGGGATAACAACTTCCTGTTTTCTACTGTTGGTGCCTCTCCCTATGCATCCCATTATCCCCCCAGCCTTCCTTACTGCCTTCTCACATTGCTTGCCCACCTTTAGGTCATCTGCTATAATTACTCCTAGGTCTCTTTCAGTTTTTGTTGTAGTTATTATCTCACCCCCCATTATGTACTCTTCCCCTGGGTTTTTGTTTCCCAGTTGCATTACCTTGCACTTCTTTGCATTGAATCTGAGCTGCCATATATTTGACCATTCCTCCAACCTTGCCAAGTCCCTTTTCATCCTTTCCACCCCACCTTGTGTATCAACCAAGTTGCAGATCTTTGTGCCATCTGCAAAGTGACATACTTTTCTTTCCAGGTACTCTCCAATGTCACTTATAAAGACATTGAAGAGGACCGGTCCCAGTACCAGACCCTGTGGTACCCCACTAGTTACCCTCCTTTCTTCACTGTGGACTCAGTTTACTATTACCTTTTGCATCCTGTTGTTCAGCCAGTTTTTTATCCAGGCTACCACCTTGGGACCCACTCCAAGGCTGGCTAACTTGTATATTAATCCTTTGTGTGAGACTGTCTCAAATGCCTTGCTAAAATCTAGGTAGGCCATATCCACAGCCTCTCCTGGTCTACTACTTTGGTCACCAAGTCAAAGAAATCTATTAGGTTTGTCGGGCATGACCTTTCTGCTGTGAAATCATGCTGCCTTTGGTCCTGTGCTCCACTGGCCTCTAGGTACTCAACAATTCTTTCCTTCAGAAGTGATTCCATCATTTTCCCTATCACTGAGGTCAAACTAACTGGTCTGTAGTTTCCTGCCTCTGCCCTGCTCCCACTTTTGTGAAGTGGAATCACATCCACCCTCCTTCAGTCCTCAGGTACCACCCCATCCTCCCATGATTTGTTAAAGAGAGTAATCAGTGGTGTTACTAGTTCTACCCTTAGTTCTTTTAGAATCCTGGGGTGAATCCCATCATGCCCCATTGCTTTGTCCACCCTCAGTTTCAAGAGTTCTTTCAAAACCCTTTCTTCTGTGAATAGACTAGTATTGACCCCCCATCCAGAGTGTTTCTCTTGTTTGGTTTAGGTACCTCCCCTCCTCTTCCGTTGTGAATACTGAGCAGAAATATTCATTCAGTATCCCTGCTTTTCACTGTCACCCTCTGCCTACATTCCCTCCTCTTTATTAAGTCTCTGTATCCCTCCCTTGGTCTTTCTTTGATCCCTAATGTACCTATAAAGGATTTATCCCTTTCTTAACAGAGTTGGCTATCTTTCCTCAGTTTGTGCCTTTGCTATTCTGACTGTATTCCCTGCCTCATTCTGCTTTAACTGATAAAGTTCTCTGTCCTGCTCCTTCTGTGTTTCATTATATTTCCTGAATTCTATTCTTTCTCCTTAACCTTGCCTTCCACCTCTTTTGAAAACCATAGTGTTTTTCCTTTGTTTTGTTTGTTGATTTGCTTCACACAAGGCTTGTTGCCTCTGTGATGGCTGTTTTGATTATTCCCCATTGTTCCCCCAACCCTCCTTCTTGCCCATTTGCTAGTGCTTTTCTGAGGCACTCTCTCATTTTCCCAAAGTCAGCCCTCCTAAAGTCCAATACTCTTGTTTTTGTATGGCTTGACTCTAGGGCTGTGTATATTGTAAATCACACCATTTGGTGGTCACTTGTTCCCAGATGGCTACCCACTTCTAAATCTGAGATCCTTTCTCCGTCCCCATTTGAGAGTACCAGGTCTAAGATTGCTCCCTCCTGACTGGGTTCCAACACTAGCTGTCTGAGGCATGCCCCCTGTAGGGCATCAAGAATGACCCTGCTCTTGGATGTGCCTGAAGTAATGGTGCTCCAGTTAACATCTGGCATATTCAGGTCCCGCATCAACAATATCTCCTCTTTTTCTGCCATTTTAAGGATGCCTTCTATCATCTCCTTGTCCATTCCCTCCCCCTGAGATGGGGGTCTGTACACAACCCCCATGCGGATTGTGGTGCCATTTCCTGTTTCCAGGGTGACCCATAGTGACTCATCAACTTCCGGTTTACTCTTTAGTTCTGTTGCTTTAATCCCTTCCCTTATATAGAAAGCTCCTCCTTCTCCTCTTTTACCCACCCTGTCCCTCCTGTACATTGTGTATCCTGGTATGCTGACATCCCAGTCATGGTTCTCTGTGCACCATGTTTCAGTGACTGCCACAATATCCAGGCATCCCTGTTCCATCAAGGCCACTAATTCAGGGAGCTTGGTACACAGACTACGGGCATTGGTACTCATCACCTCCATTTTTTGATGGCCTTACCCCTTTTAGCCCCATCCCTGTCCTTACTGCCTTTTTCTGCATTTACCCCTGCCCTCCTCCCTACTGACTTCTCTACCTTGGTATTTACCTCTCTAACTACTGTGTTTTGTGGGGGAAGGCGGGGATTTACCTGCTCCTTTTAAGTGCCTCCCCCTTGGCTAGTTTAAATGCTTGCCAATGAAGCATTTAAACCTGTCACCTAGGATCCTGGTTCCCCCCCGGACAGATGCAGACCATCGCACCAACATAGGCCTGCATCCTCCAGGTGCTCCCCAGTCCCCAATAAAGTCAAAACCCAGAGCTCCACATTTTTCCAACCATTCATTGAATCCCATGAGTGGAGTACCTATCCAGTATCCTTGCCATAGACAGGAGCAACTCCGAGAGGTTACCGTACATGCTACTTGTCTAAGGCCCCTCCCCAACTCTACAAACTCCTCT
The DNA here is from genome assembly GCA_016271365.2 of Neoceratodus forsteri. Lineage (NCBI taxonomy): Eukaryota > Metazoa > Chordata > Ceratodontiformes > Ceratodontidae > Neoceratodus > Neoceratodus forsteri. The sequence continues at coordinate 91,978,313 of CM057459.1, read as the reverse complement.
TGCACTGCTCTGATCCCATTCTCAGCCAGGTCATTTGTCCCTAGGTGGACATGACATCAGCTCTCTCTCATGCAGCTGCTCATTGATCCTGAGGATTCACTTTATGTCCCTCCAAGCCGTGGCGCCAGGCAGGCATCTTACCTCTCTTTCCCCTTCCTCCCCCACTTCTACCCTCTAATGACTGAGTCCCCCACCAGGAGTTGCTTCCTTCCCCTGTGGGGTCTCATGCCACCCTCCTGTGGTCTCCTTTGTGGAGGTTCCCAGCATCCTCCTTGGTCTTCACTGCAGGTGCATCCACAGAAGTACCACTCTTTGCCAGAACAGCATATGAATTGTAGAGAGGTACAACTGGAGGGATGCACCTCTGCTACACCACCCTCTCCTCCCTGAGTCCACCTTGGTTCAACCGCTCCTCTTTCTTGGCAACCTCTGAGGTAGCAGTAGTGGCCCTGGTGGTCCCTGGGTTGGGGAAGAGGTTTCACGAATCCTAGCCAGGTCAGCCAGGAGATGGGCAACCTCCTCCCTCAGACCAGAGAGGTGCCTGCAAATAGGGCAGCATCACAGCCTCCAGAATGTCTCCTGGAACACTGCCGCCCCACAGCCATTGCACTGCACTGTACCACTCCCATCTTGACTTATTTTGTGTCCCCTCTCCTGTTGCTTTGTATTCTTGCTGTCACCTTCCTCTATAGATTTTACTACTTTCCTACTGCCTATGTGCACTTACAACTCGCCCTTCCTGTTCTGGGACAGAACTTCCTGTACTCTTCAGTAGTCTCCTCCTTCCTTGCTTCAGTTCAGACCTCCAGCAGCAGCCAGAGGAGCTATTTTAGATTTCCTTCAAGGTTAATAAAACTAATGTGTCTCAGTGATCCTTCCCTTCCTACTGCCAAACAGGAAGTTCCTATTGTCAGTCAAATCCAGTGACTATAAAAGTAGAACTGGCTTAGGGTAGGAGGGGTGGGAAGGAGGGCAATTAGTTAGAAATGCTGTAGTTTTACTTAGCTGTTACTTGCTATGAAAGCAAGCATCTCCTCTGCCAAAAATTCACAGCAGGAAGCTGTAATTGGAGACAGCTGCTTTTGTACTCCTAAGCTCCTAAGCCACACCTCCAACTAGCTTCTTCCCTCTGCTCCTGCCTCAGTGAATTCAGTTGATATGATACAGCCCCCTTCCTCAAACAGAGAAACACACAGTGACTTTCTTCTTTTTTTTACTTAAATGAGATGCCCTGCTTCTAATAAAGTATCTGTTTGCTTAATCCCAACAGGTACTGACTCTTGCTGAGACAGAAGAGATTTATCAGTTAGAAATACTGTAGTTTTAGTCAACTGTTACTTGCTCTGAAAGCAAGAGTCTCCTCTGCCAAAAACTCACAGCAGCAAGAGAAGGAAGTGACAGAGAAGGACTGGAAGCAGGAGATGTGTGTCCGCACTGAGGAAGAGAAGGAGGTGAGAGAGAGAGAAGAACTGGAAGCAGATGTGTGACTACACTGTGGAACAGAATGATGTGAGAGAGAACTGAAAGCAGGAGATGTGTGTCCATGCTGTGGAAGAGAAGGAGGTGAGAGAGAATGACTGGAAGCAGGAGATGTGTGGCTGTACTGTGGAAGAAAAGGAGGTGAGAGAGAAGGACTAGAAGCAGAAGATGTATGGCTGCATTGTGGAAGAGAAGGAGGTGAGAGAGAAGGACAGGAGATGTGTGTCCATGCTGAGGAAGAGAAGGAGGTGAGAGAGAGAGAAGGACTGGAAGCAGATGTGTGGCTGCACTGTAGAAGAGAAGGATGTGAGAGAGGACTGAAAGCAGGAGATGTGTGACTGCACTGTGGAAGAGAAGGAGGTGAGAGAGAGAGAAAGACTGGAAGCAGGAGATGTGTGTCCATGCTGAGGCAGAGAAGGAGGTGAAAGAGAGACGGACTGGAAGCAGATGTGTGGCTATACTGTGGAAGAGAAGGATGTGAGAGAGAAGGGCTGGAAGCAGGAGATGTGTGGCTGCATTGTGAAAGAGAAGGAGGTGAGAGAGAAGGACTGGAAGCAGATGTGTGGCTGCACTATGGAAGAGAAGGATGTGAGAGAGGAATGAAAGCAGAAGATGTGTGGCTGCTCTGTGGAAGAGAAGGAGGTGAGAGAGAAGGACTGGAAGCAGGAGGTGTGTGGCTGCACTGTGGAAGAGAAGGAGGTGAGAGAGAGAAGTACTGGAAGCAGGAGGTGTGTGTTAGCACTGTGGAAGAGAAGGAGGTGAGAGAGAAGGACTGGAAGCAGGAGATGTGTGGCTGCACTGTGGAAGAGAAGGAGGTGAGAGAGAAGGACTGGAAGTTGGAGATGTGTGGCTGCTCTGTGGAAGGGAAGGAGGTGAGAGAGAAGGACTGAAAGCAGGAGATATGTGGCCACACTGTAGAAGGCAAGGTGGTGAGAGAGAAGAACTGGAAGCAGGAGATGTGTGCCTGCACTGTGGAAGAGAAGAAGGTGAGAAAGAAGGACTGGAAGCAGGAGATGTGTGGCTGCACTGTGGAAGAGAAGAAGGTGAGAGAGAAGGATTGGTAGCAGGAGATGTGTGGCTGCATTATGAAGAAAGGTGGAGAGAAGGACTGGAAGCAGGAGGTGTGTGTCCATGCTGTAGAAGAGAAGGAGGTGAGAGAAGGACTGGAAGCAGGAGATGTGTGGCTGCGCTGTGGAAGAGAGGAGGTGAGAAGGACTGGAAGCAGGAGATGTGTGGCTGCACTGTGGAAGGGAAGGAGGTGAGAGAGAAGGACTGGAAGCAGGTGATATGTGGCTGCGCTGTGGAAGAGAAGGAGGTGAGAGAGAAGGACTGGAAGCAGGAGATGTGTGTCCACGCTATGGAAGAGAAGGAGGTGAGAGAGAAGACTGGAAGCAGGAGGTGTATCTTGATTAAATGATGCAATGGCACCTGAAGTGTGTGTTGCAGTTCTGTCATCTTTCCTGTGGCTGATGCAGATTGTTTAAAATGGGCTACCATTGCCCACCCTGTGACAAGTAATTCCTCTACAGAGCGTTATTTCAGTATTGCATCTTGTATGATTAATTGCAATGTGGTTGTGGGGTCTAAAACTGTGGGAGAATTCAAGAATGCATGGGACAGACATAAGGCAATTCTTGTTGGGGGTAGGAAGAAATAGGCTGTTGGTTAACTAGGATCTCGGCCTATCCTGTAGAGTGGAAATGGGCAGACTAGATGGGCCAAGCAGTCCTTATCTGCCATCAAAGTCTATGTTTCTATGTTTCTATGTGTGAGCAATACATCCAGTACTGGGCACAGCACCAAGTTTGATGGCTTTAGCAATGTTGTGTCCATTATCTCTAATTACCAAGTGCCTTTTTGTGGCCACAATTCCCCAGGTGTCAAGTACATGCAGGAACTCTTTAGAGAGATTTTCCATGGTGTGCATGTCAGAGAGGTGCTTTAGATTAAGTAGGACAGCATGCCTATTGAAGCAGTCATCAATCCAGTGTGCGGTTATTGCAGAAATGCGATATTGTAGGACACTCGGTGGTCCATCTGTCAGTTGTAAACCCAAAAGAGGCCACATTGGATAATTCTACCTTCATCTTGGACCTTAATTTGGTGTACATTTGGGGATTATGACTTTTGAAACGTGATCCCGAGAAAGCAAACAATATCTGTGCTCCAGCATTGCCAACAACTTTTTAACCCTTAGGCTGCTGACAGAATTAGAACATATAGGAATTCTGGACTGATATATCAGTCCGCAGCCATGCAAGGGTTAAAGCCCACATTCTCATCAATGGAAAACGGCTGCTCGTCTATAGCAATTATCTCTGCCACTGCATTAGTTATTTCAACTGCTCTCAGGTGGTCACTGGGAAGGGGTGTGTGTGAGCTAAGCAGGTTTCTATAGTTTGAAACTCCCTCTTAAGTTTGTTTGCAAGTGGCTGACACAAGGAGCCTGCCTGCCTTTCCAATTCAGATTTAGACTTTTCTGTTTGTAACTCAGAATATTCAGTTTCATGTTTGTTACATAAGTGATTAAGCAAACCTCAAACGTAGAAAACATAGAAATTTGCCAGAAGAAAAGGACCCTTTGGCCCATCTAGTCTGCCCAATACCCCTCCTGTCTGATCTATCTTATTCCCTGAGTGACAAAACTTTCACTGATAAATGTTGCATATGGCAAAGACAACATTTAGCCTTTAACTCTGTTTCTGTGTCAACAGTAAAATAGGTCCATACCAGACTTTTGTTAGACATTATGCTCAGCTACTCAGTTGAAATTCGCACTCCTCTGCTCAGCTGTCTCAGCAACTTTGCCCTGCTTGTCTGTGAATCTCTGATCTCTGACACTCCATTTAAATGCAGCAGCCCTTGCTCAGCTTTCTCATCACCACATGTATCTTTCTCTTTGGTCTCTGTCTCTGTTTCACTGCACTTCTCACACTCTGGCTAGCACCACCTACTAACACCATTAACAGGTGCTCAAGTAATTAATTAATCCAACTTCTTAATGGAGAATTATCTGACTGGAACAAATCAGTATAAAATGCTAGATATCCAACTGGATCATTTTATCGAGTCAGATATCTGCCCATCCCTAATGGTAAGTGAATGAGGGTTTAATTGGGTACATAAAATATAAGTTCTGTATAAGCTAGTGATATTGCAAAGGGAAATTAACCAGCATCTAATTTACGTTGTACTAAATGGACTACTGTGGGATATTCATTAATTCAACGTGAATAGACCAGTTAGGGAGATACATTATTCAGCAGCTGTTGATATTTACTGTTGTGCCTGTTGCATTGTATTATTTTCTCAACAACATTTAGTTTTTTATTGTATAATTTAGGTGTCTTTTTACTGCAAAATTGTAATGACCAAAACAGCTGAACAATAACATTGAAACTGAATTGAACTGTACAGAAACACCACCACAAAAAAAGTAACCATTCAGTGTACATGAGCCCTACAAGTAATGTCAATGGGGCCAAAAGTTGATGCAGGGAGAAAGGGCACACAAAAAGCCAATGAATGTAGTGGCCAATCAGGAGGCTCCTTTGTATGTAGCCCTCCCTTGATATACTGTGTTGTGTGTGCTGTTAGGAAGCACGCTGCACACAGGCTGATGGGAAAATGGCAGCTACTTTATTAACAGAAAGTTCCTCTGGCTAGTTTCTCTCAGAGGTCACATAGCAAACTCGATAGGTGATGCTGCCTATCACCACATCTCCCTTTTGGGACAGATACACATTGCCACAGAAGTTCAAGAAGTCTTATATGATTAACTTACTATTATACTTTAACTTTTATAACTATGCTGAAACTTTTATGTTATTAATACCATTGTTTATCAGTGAAGGTCAGGGTGGACTGCCTGAACATTTCTGAATCAGTGGGAGGATTATTCTGCCTCGGTTCACTTGACATGAAATTATTTGAATGCATTCAGTCCTTTTACATTCGGCTTGCTCTTGCACAAGGAATGTCTTGCTGCTTATGGCATTTTAGAGGTGTGCCACTGCTGAGCCAATTACAGCTGAAACTGCAATGGGCTTGGCAGTTTACACTAATGACCAGGCACTCTGGGCATGACAGTAGTTCTGCTTGCTGACGTGGCATGTTCTGTAGTTGAAAGAAATGAACCGCTCCAATGAGAGAGCACTTCATTTCTTTCTGTAGCCTAACTCTGGGCATGTGCATTAGAGTTGACACTAATTCACCTGCCTGGAGTTACCTGCTAAATTTACATAGGTGGTTCCTGCCGCCTGCGCACTCACTCTCCCAGGTCTTTGCCCTCTGCCCCGGCTTCAGTATTAGCCGGTGTGGCTTTACTTGTTGGCAGCTCCTGAAGCCTGCCACACTCTCTCTCTCTCTCCATACCTCTCACCCTCCTAGGAACAAAATCAGGGACACCCCCCCACAAATCAGGGACAAATTACCAAAATCGGAGACACATATTTTACTCAGCATGGCGTTGCGCCATCACATGGCATGTACGTCACTTGATGTAGTACACTACAACATATGTAAAGTCCCTTTAGTTTATGCTTTTTAAAATGTCAAATGCAGTTGCATACAACAAAATAGCACAATAAAGCAAAAAACAGAGGCAAATGTTTTGCATCTTCTTTCTGTTCATTTACCTACTTGAAACTAAAATGTAACATGGGCATTGCTAGAGAAATCATTTTCTTTAGGATCCAGTGTTAGGTTAATTTCAGGCTTTTAAGGATCCAGTGTTATTTAATTTCCAGTCATGACTGAACAGAAATATATGGTATTGGAATGCGTGTGTGTGTGTGTGTGTGTGTATCTTTATCTCTTTCTCTCTCTCTGTCTCATTAGAGAAACAGATAAGCCTGTGGAATGCTGGGGCTGTCTCCCTCAGACTGCTTTTAGCTGCTTAGTTTAACCCTTGCTGTGTTGCTGGCTGATATATTAGTCCAGAATTCCAAAACTTACTAATTCTCTTGGTAGCTTATGGTTAAACAGGCCTTGCTAAGCTTACACACTGGCACTCTAAAAATAAGTAAAAGAAGCAGTTCATTTGGGACTGCAGGAAAAGAAGTCTAAATTCATGAAGTCCTGGAAAATCTGGGAGAGTCGAGAGGTATGTCTCTCTCCCCGGTCCTCACGCCTCTGAAATACCCCCCTCCCTCAGGCTTCTATAATAGCCACGATGCGGCAGGTGAACGTTCGGCATTGACAAATGCGTGTTATTTACAAGTCCAGTCTTTGAAGTTGGACTGACAACCCTTTTTTCTTACTGTATATCTGTGTGCCAGTTGTATTATTCCGTTTTCCTGGGTATATTGTGGGTGAAATGGTTTTATAGTATGTGGTTGCCCTTACTGTGTATAGACTTCCATACACTTTTATTTTTAAGTGCAAAATGAGATTACCGTGGAATAACAGTGTGTCTGGGAAATAACAGTACAGTAATTCCTTAATAAAGCTCCTGCAGGTGGAGCGAAACGGCATCAGGGAGTTCATTCACTTGCACCTATGCCAGAGATGCACTGTGTTTTAAATATGTATTGTTTTTAAAAGTATGGAATAAACTTTTTCCTTTTTACTTCCAAAATGGAGTAAAGTAGTTAGTACCTGAGTAGCGTGAGCAAGTGCGGGGGATTTCTTTCATTACTTCCACACACTGCATTTTCTTTTCGTAGGGCAATTCAACTGTCAGGAAAGACCAGCAAACTCCTGCCATTTACAGTGAATGTTTATTTCACAAAAGTTGTTCTTACTGTGATATTTTGCACTTTAATGTCTGTTACTGTTGCTGTCAAATGGATTCTCAACACAGCAGCTTTTTACTAATTGAAGTAACAGAGCTCTGTGTCTTTCTTTTTAAAAACTGAAACCACATACTATATAAAATAGTATTATGATCAACCATACACAACAAGGCTTGTGTTTCCATCTAGGAGCTGAGATGACATCAGGAACCTCTCGAGCTTTGCTCTCAATGTCCATATGATGTCATTTCAACCCCTCAGTGGGAACACAGTCACGTTGTATGGTTGCCCATACACTATTGTATATGTTCTTGTTATTTCATGGTGGGTGGGGCATCAATCTGTGTGGTTAGTGTACTATAAGGGGTTTCCTCAGGTGGAGGCACAATATCACATCAATCCCTAAGAAAATCATCGGATCCAGGGTAGTTCCCCCGAAGGTTAAAGGGTAAAGCTAGTCAATCTTCAGTAAGTTTATCCATATGCCTAGCAGGTATGGTTACACACGCTCCATTCTTCCATGTCAAATATATACTAAGTACTCACATTGCACTATGGGGTAGAACACTTGCCGTTCTGTAGATGAGTAGTGCTTGGGCAATAACATAATATATAATGCAAAGAGACAGGAAAACGTGTTCTAAAATACCATATAGTGCACATCTGCGTGTAGCTACAGTATATATTATAAAATTGTTTGTCATTCATGCTTATTATTTGACTTCTCTCTCCGTGCAGGAGGAAATGTGCCAGGACTGCTCCAGTTCATATCATGCAGAAGCAGATGAGACACAGCCTGCAGTTCTGGAAATATGAATGTATGAGATAAGTGATACTAAATGTGTGAAGGATGTTTCTGTGACAGGGGTCCAGGGTTTCATTTTACACATGCAGCAGTGTTCCCAGTCAATTACTGGCCACTTACCAGTAAGTGAATTGAAAGACTGATACAACTGTTTCAGATTTGAATTGTACCACCAACACTGATGCAGGAACAACTGCAGCAACAATGGAGCCATTTTCTTGGATTTTAATAATGAACCAGCAGCTCTCCCACAGTACATTTTGTTTCAGTGCTGAAACCCAAAAGGGTGCCTTTCATATGTTAATGTTCAAGCTACAGTTTGTCAGAAATTAACTTGAGTATGTGTTAAATGTGACCCTTATGTGTTTAGTACTTATACATTTCACAGCATGCAGTGTTTAGTGTGACAGTGGTGGCATGTTACTGCCACCTGGGAGATCAGGGTTCTCATAAGAGTCCTGGAACCCCCACTACGACTTGCAAGGCATTCTTACACCCTCTGCTGGTCAAACATGGAGAATATCAGTCCTTCTGATACCGTTAAATTTGACATATATCCATTCATTGTGTGATGTACCCCACTTGCTTCTTATGATTTATGGTGCAACTGCACAATCGTCTACATAGGGAGGACCGTCTGCCCATTGAAAATGAGAATATGAGAACATATCCGTTCTATCATCAACAAATTATTCACTAAAAATGCCACCAATAGCTTAATCTAGTTCAAATGAAGTTGCTTATGATCTGTGTCCCCTCTCCCCCCAACGGTCGCCCCTGAAAAAGGGACTTCTAGGCCCAGTGGGCTTACTGGGTCAATAAAATTCAACAAACAAATGGTGTGACACACCTGTGGGATGCCACTGGTATGAGAAGCATCACTCTGATCCTTTTGGGTTACTCTTCATGGGTCTTCGGCAAATCCCATGGAATAAAAGGTCGGGGCAACAAAGTTTAGGGCATTGTTACAGGGGGAAGAAAGAATTAGTTGCACATTAGGATCCTTTATTCCAAATGGTCTCAATGATGGATCATACTGTTCATGATTTTTACTGATATAACTTTGTGATGACACATAATTTAACTTTACTACCTTTTTTATCTCTACAGTATTTCAGCCTAGTTTAGGCATTTAAAATATTGGACTGCAATGTTTGAGTCTCTGGGCAGACACATTTCAAGAATTTTCCTTTTTTAATTTTGTTTAGATATAAAGACGTCTTCCAGTTGTGTGCTTGCTTTGTGTATTTTCTATAGTTTCCTTCCTTCATTCTCTTTCTATTTTTTCTGTTTTGCTCTCCTGCTTTTCCATGTCTCCCATTTCCTACTTCCCTAACCCTCCCTACTGCCTCAACCTATGTTCTTCAATTTCCCTTTCATTTGCAACTCTTCCTTCTGCTTCCATTTTATCTTTATCATTAGATTTCTGCTTTTATATGACTGTGTAGTATTAACTGTGTAACAGCTAGGTTTATTATTTCAGATTAATTCTGCTGGTGCAGTTTTTTTCCATCCTTCATATATTTTACTCATTTTATACATTGTAGGTACATAAACAAGGCGATCCATCTGAGTCCCTGGCTTCTGGCGAAGAACCTTCAAGGTTTGAAGTGCTGGAGTCCTGCTGCTTATTTTCTACCTATTGAGAAATAAATTTGGCACTTGCATCTGGATCCCATGGCACCGCTCTGTTTGTTTCTCTTCCAGTCATGGAGTTGCACTGGTCTTGGCAGTGAAGGCAGCTTCTTGCTCACCACGGCCACTGGAGGCAGACTGTAGCTGCAGCAGCTCCATAGACATTGTGTACAACCTGCTCCTGTGGTAAGCAGCAATAAAAGAGAAAGTAGGAGTTGAGCTGTTTCCCAATATAGCCTGCGGCAAGGGATTGTGGGGGAAGGAGCATAGGATACTGTTTTTTTTGTTTTTGATCTGGCAGCATTGTTTTTCTACTTCTTTTGGCCTTGTTCAGCTTCTTGCTGCTGTGGTGTGTACAATAAGGAGGATAAGCAGTTAGAATGGAGCCTCCGTGTGATAATGTAAAATTAGCATTGGCAGTGAAGGCCACTGCTTGCTTGCCACATTGGCTGGCAGAAGGTTGTAACTGCAGCAGCTCCAATTGATAGGGAGGGCAGGGGTAAAATAAGGAAAAATGGGGCTGCCTTAGTAACAGCTTGTGCAAACAATAGTAAAATCAAGTATGATGGGATTACCAGAATACATACTAAACTGCTGTCTGTGCCCTGGACTTGAGAGGGGTCCTGCTGCCTCTACATACTCTCCAGCTGATAGTCACAGGATCTCAGGCCACCATGGGGACAAGAACAGTCCCAGTAGCTGTGCCTCCCTCCATGCCACCCACTAATTCAGGATCAGATCTCGTCATACCTATCCTATTTTTACCCATTACCCCAAGCATCTGTTCTGTACTGTGGTCTTCGCACAAAGAACCAAGCTCAAAGGACAGTGACCAGGAGTCTGCCAGGGATTCAGTCAGGAGAGGCTGCTGGCAGTTGGTTGTACTGCTGCATTAGTCTCACAACAAACCTACTGGAATCTCTGTGCACTAGTCAAGATTGCAGGTACTCTCATTAACTAATCTCTGCCTCAAATTCCACAGTAAAGCTTCAGTCACTTACCTGACTCACACTACTGGGTTTGTTTCATGGTTACATAAATTACCTGATTGTCTGTAATCCAGCCAACCCCCTATTTAGGGTCTGCCTATTTTCAGGTTTCTCACTTAAGTTTTGTTGGTACCTGTTAATAATTGCTGTGTATTGGTAAAGTACTTCGTTGTGATAAGTTCTGCTTCTGCCCTGTTTTTATTGCGTTGTCCTGCCAACACCCTGTTTAGGGCTGCCTACTTTAATATTCAGTCCTGCACCTTATTTTTTGGCTGCCTCTTTCAGGCTCTCTCACTTAATTTTTCTGGTACTTCCTTATTACTGCTGTGTGCTGGTAACATTGTGTGGAGATTTCTGCTTTTCAACCAAATTTATTGCAGTGTCCAACTCTCACCCTGTTTTGGGTCTACCCATTCTCAGGCTCTCCAATTTAATGTTTACTAGTAATTATTTATAGATGCTGGGTTCTGGTTACATATTGTTTTTGAAATAATCACTACTTTTTGCTCAGATTTAGTTGCAGTATAGCATCTGCTCACTTGTCAGGTCTCTCACTTAATGTTTGCCGGTAACTGCTTATAGCTGCTGGGTTCTAGTCAGTTGTTGTATTGGATTTATTTCCATCCAGGCTAGCCCTTCTGTAATTCCTAACTTATATTAAGCCGCTAGTGCCCTCTCAGGAGGTGGCCATAGTTTGGTGTACTCCTGACATTTCCCACTATGTAGAATGTTTCTACTTCTTGCACTGGTCACACTCACCAGGCACAATGAACCTCCTAGTGGTAACCCTCCTAATGAACTCCCTCATAACTGGACTCTCAATGATGTCTGAGTCTTGTGCTTACAGTCTGGCTATTGACCAAGCAGCATGCTCTCAAGTCTCCCTCACCAACAACCTGACCTCGCTCCTGTCCCACTAGGGCACATGGAGTCTGCTCTAGCCCCCCACTTCTACTGGCCCTCCTAGAGAAAAGAGTCACCTCCTATGGGCTTTCATGACCTCACTAACCCCTTCTGAGTTCCCCCTGCCTGCCTCCTGCAGCCCCAGGCATCTGATTCCCATACTGTTACTACTTCTAGGAGGGGACTTTGAAAGCAACCAGCTCCATTTACCTCCCCCACTTATTCACAGTGACCCCATTTGGTTGAAAAAGCATGGTAAAGAATCGTGCATATCAATGTTTCCAGTCTCATGTCCAAATATGCAGAGCTGGATGACATGGGTCTCACTATATAACACTGATGTCACAGGCATCACCAAAATCTGGCTGAAGCCTGCAACCCCCAGACTCAGACTGCTGCCAGAATGGTTTCACCCTATTATGGCAGGATCACCCAGGGGCCTAAAATGGGTGGTGGAGTACTCTTGTATTTCAAATACCCACTTAGCACCACCCTAGCCTCCTCATCTGGTACCTCAGATAGCAAAGGCTCATTACAAGAAATCTCTTTTTAGTCTGCTAAAAGATTTACATTGATTACTGCTACAATCCACTAAAGTGGTACAACTGGCGTGACCTACTGCTGGATGGCATAGGTCCCCTTCCCTTCACAGAGATCATTATGCTGGGAGGCTTTAATCTGAACTAGCTAACCAGCACCCAAACAGAACACTGTGAACTGTTGAAACAACTCAATCTCATCCAGCTCATTACCACCCCTACCCGCCTAAACAGCCAATCCTTGAACCACTCTCTCCTGGACTGGATACTGACAAATTGAGAGGATAAGTTCCTTCATACTAGAGTCCTGTCTGACTCCATCAGTGCTCACTCCTCTACCTTTTGCATCTGGTCCTCCAAACTCTCCCACCCTCCCCCCAAATTTTTGACCTTTAGAGACCTCTCTAAATACAATGCCCCTCACCTGTTCTTGGATATTACAGCAGTCAATTGGCCAGTCCTGCACATGATGTTGGACTTTAACTCAGCCTTAGATTTCCTCACTGCAGCCCTGACTGCAGTCCATGACAGGCACTTCTCACTAACCACCCAGAGAGTACGGGATAGTAATACAAAATGGTTCTACAAGGACCTCCTTAAGAAGACAAAGGAGAGAGATGCCAAATAGGCAGTACACAAAGCTTCCTCCTTCCCCTCCCACTGGAACAAGTACAGACACCTGTATAACCTCTGCAAACAAACAATCAAATCACACAACGCCAAGTACCTTGGAAACCTCCAATGCTGTAACCTTGGCAACCCCAAAATCCCTTATCTCACCCAAGCCTAAACAGACTGCCATTAAACTTGTAACAGAGGCTGGATCCTTAACCAACCCACCCAAGTGTTGCCAAATCCCTCAACGCCAAATTCGCAGACCTGTCTCACTACCTTGCTAAGCTTTCCCATATGATCCAGTCCAGTGTTCTTCTGGCCAGGTCATGGACAACCTCAGTGTTCCACCCTTGTACTTTAAGGCCATCTCCCCTCAAGAAACCTATAAACTCCTCTTGATCTTCCCCAATCAGGGTAACACTGATAGTGATGGCCTCTGCTCAAAATTCATAAAACTTGTAGCCAACGTTATTGCCGAACTTCTAATCGCAGTTTTTAACCTTTCCCTTACCTCTTCATCCATAACCCCATCTGGAAGCAAGCCAGAGTCATCCCCATTTTTAAGTCTGGCGATCCTCTACTGGTTGACATTACAAGGATTACAAGGAGGCAGTATAGCACAGAGGTTTAGGGCTCTGAGCTGCAAACCCGGAGACCTGGGTTTGAATCCCAGCCCCTCTTGCATACAGTGTGACCCTGAGCTAGTCATTAACTTCTTTGTGCTCCCAGGTCACACCTGAAAACAAGCTTTAGTTTAGTGTGCCTTTCCTGGTTAAATAGTTTCCCCTTTCCCTTTCCCCTTACTGGTTGACAATTACTGCCCCATCTCCATCCTCTCCCACCGAGGTAAAATCCTTGACAGGGTTGTGCACCAGCAGATCTTAGATCATGTGTCCAAGTACAACCTCCTCTGTCCCCAGCAACACAGCTTTAGAAAGGGTCACAGCACCACTACAGCCCTGGCTTGCTTACAAAGCACATTTTCAGAAGCAGGAATGAAGTCAAACTCACTGGTGCCATCTTTGTGAATATCACCAAGGCCTTCAACCTGGTGGACCACAGCATCCTGCTAAGTAAGCCAAGCAGCACTGGCTGCTCACTGCATCCACAGCTTGGTTTCATGACTACCTGTCTGGGCGAACCCAGGAGGTCTGCACAGGCTAAGCAATCTCCATCTTCCAGGAGGTCCATACTGTAGATCACCCATGATCTATACTCAGACCTATCCTGTTTTCCCTGTTTGTCAACTCCCTTCTTAAGAATAGCATCACATGCAACTTGGCATTGTGTGCCAATGATGTTATCCTATACCACAGACCAAAACCCCCAGCCAACTTTCATCCACACTCTTGAGGAACTTTGGTGCCACCCTGAAATGGTTCCTTGCAGTCTCTTGGTAAATGCCCAGAAGACTAAGGCCATGCTATTGGGACTGAAACCCAGGCTAGATAGTAGGGCTGGTGGCACTACCTCTTTTTGCATCCAGTTTCCTGATGGCTCACCCCTTGAGTTAGTGACTTCCACCAAATACCTGGGAGTCAGCCCTCGACCCTGCACTGACTTTCTCTGACAACATCAGACTCACCGTCCAGCATGTGAACTAGCAACTAGGAGTTGGATACAAGCTCAAGAATTATATGGTCCCAGAAGACAGACTCGCCATCGCCCAGGGCTCCTTACTCCCCCTGCTGGACTACTGTTGCCCCATCTACACACAGACCTCATCCTTAAGCCTGTACAGGCTAAACACAACCTACAACAGCATCTGTAGGTTTGCCTTGATGGCACCTTACTCCACACATCACTACTCCCTCTACCAGACTCTGGGATGGCTCCCATCGGCCCATTGGGACTTCACTCCTAGGCCGCTTAGTTGACAAATCTATGAGAGAAAAGGAGGTGTCCCCCCTCCCCACCATCTCAGGCCAAAGCACATCCATTGAGGCCTCCAGACCTCCTGTAGCCTAATATTAGAGTGCCCATGAGTCACCACATGTATGGGCCAGAAGCCCGTCTCTTCAGCTGCCCTGAATCTTTGAAACAGTCTATCTGCTCCTCTATAAACCCTGGACTGACACCCCTTATTCAAATCCCACTACAAGATTTCCCTTACTGCTACCATCATTTTGTAAATCGCTCCCCAGATGATTGACAGACCCCTGCAAGGAAAACAGGAGTGCCACAATGACTCTGGAAATTGTTGCTTTTTGGCATTTTGACTCTGAAGCTGTTTTACCGTAACAACATATGTTGGGTACTGCACTGCCACTTAAACTCTGTGTACTATAATTGCTTGTACTGTCGTCACTTTACACCAATTTTGCACAATTCTGTCCTGTTTATTTTATTTCACTTAATGTTTCACCTATGCATTGTAACTGCTTGCTGTCCTCTGTATCTTTGTACCTGTTTTTCTCTTCATCATGTCTGTACCACCTTTATGGCCTGGGTCATGCCTGAAAAATGGTCCATGGGATCAATGTACCCATCCAGTTAACAAACAAACAAACAAACAAATAAATTCCTTGCTGCACATCTGGCATTGCTCTAAATTGTGGACATATGGCCAGGACATTTGGACATGTAGACAGAGCAACAATGGTGGGATGGGTAGTAAACTGGTTACAGGGGAGGCAGCAGAGGGTGGTGGTGGGAGGAGCTCTCATCTCTGAGGCAGTGACAAGCAGAGTACTGCAGGGGCTCAGTGCTGGGACCGGTGTTGTTTGGGTTGTTCATATCAGACATCTCAATGGGCATCAGGGCAAGATCAGTTTGTTTGCAGATGACACCAAGACAGGAGCAGTAGTGGATGACCTGGGATGGTGGCATGGGTTGCAGGATGATCTGTCAAAATTGAAGACCTAATCAGACACCTGGCAGTTGGGGTTCAATATCAAAAGTGTAAGGTGCTACATTTTGGGGCAAAAAAATAATGAGCTGTCAGCTTGTGGGGGTTCAGCTAGCTGTGACAGAGGAGGAGAAGGATCTTGGGGTGATTATAATGGGCTTAATGAACAACTCAGCACAATGCAGGAAGGCAGCTGCAAAGGCCAACAAAACGCTGGGTTGTATTGCCAGGGGTATATCTTCAAGGAGAGGGGAGGTGATCCTGCCATTGTATAGGTCACTGGTTAGGCCACACCTGGAGTACTACGTGCAGTACTGGTGCCCATACCTGAAGAGGGACATTATGTTACTGCAGGGGGCGCACCACAGGGCAACAAAGATGATCCGGGGACTAGGGGACATACCGTACGTGAGCAGGCTGAGGGAGTTGAACATGTACTCACTGGAGGAGAGGAGAGATTGGGGATATGATTGAAACCTTCAAGTACATGAAGGGAATAAACAAGACAGGCACGGAGGGAATATTCAAGTTAATGGGGGGTGTGGACACTTGGGGTCACAATCTCAGATTGGAGGGGAAGGTTCAGGAGGAAATGAGAAGGCACTTTTTCTTTTTATGGAGAGAGTGGTGTCTGGGTGGAGACGCATTGCCTGCAGAAGTGGTATTCTGTAGAACAGTGGACTGCTTCAAAGGGATGGGATAGGGTAAGAGGGAGGGAGGGAGGGAGGGAGGCAGCTGCAGTATAACATAAGACTTGCAGCTGCACACGCTGAGCAGACCGATAGACCACAAGGCCTTTATCTGCTGGCAGATTCATATGTTCATATGTAAATCCCATTTAATTCAAGTTAGAGAGTAAGGTAATTGCATATGGGTTTACAATTACCATAAGAGGAGTTCTTCCATAGTTCCAGAAGAACAAGCTGAATGCTGCACACATCACCACTGCAGAGAGCCAGACATCTCCGTGTTCAGAATGCAACCAGCCATGCAATCAGCAACATCACCCATAGTGCTGCTGCTATCATTCAGGGCTGATGTTACTCAGCACTTTTTGCTGCATATGCTAGATACACAGCTAGAGCAAGAAAAGTCAACACCTCTGTCTGTCAAACTATTTCAACAGCATTTTCAGACATCTTCCCAGAAAGCAATTAGGTTTAATATAATGCATGTTGTACACACTGTATCCTGAAGCACTTTACAAGTCATGAAGGTTGGCAGCAGATATTACCTTCATAGGAACTGACATTGAGGGAAGGTAAGTAAATATCAGGGAGGTTACAAGAGAAACAAAGCAATATTGTGAATGAAAGTGAGTGTCATACCCTTACAATAGTGATGCTACTATGCCCTTCCCTCATTAACAGCTTGAAAAGTTGCCAAGTTATTCAATATTCAAGAAAGGTGACCCAAAAGTACTAGCCAATTACTGGCCCATTGCGTACTACCAATCCTCAGTAAGATGCTAGAGAACCTATTCATCACCAGATCTCCAAGCACCTATCAAACTTTAATATTCAATCTCCTGCTCAACACGGTTTCAGGGCTGGATATAGTACCACGACTGCCCTCACGCTCCTCACTAGCAATATCAAATCGAATATGGACAAAGGACTCCTCACTGGTGCAATTTTTATCAACCTCACCAAGGCGTTTGACTAGGTTAATCATCCTTTGCTCCTGAACAAACTCTACTTACTTGGAGCCTCTGAACCTACCCTGTCCTGGTTTAGTAGTTACTTCACCTACAGATCCTAATCCACCTCCTTGGGAAAAGTCTTTCACCCCCATTGCCTGTGGCATCCCAAGTTCCATTCTAGGACCTTTACTCTTCTCTATCTTTACCATCGATACCCCTCCTCTCTTCCAAACTGTCACTCCATCATGTATGCTGATGACTTGGTGCTCTTCTCTGCCTCCCAGTCTGTCCTTGAAATTAATACTCACCTCTCCTTCTCGTTCCAACTGATCCAAAACTGGCTCTCCTCCAATGCTCTCATTTTCAATTTCCTGAAGACTCAGGCCTTGCTCTTTGGATCTGCCAGGCAAGTTCATACTGAGTCTACTAAGCTTCATGTGCTCAGCGGTGATGGGACTGCAGTCAAGACAACTGAGTCCTTCAGATACCTTGGTGTGACCCTAGATCCTGCGCTAGATTTTTCTGCACATATAAATGAGGTATGTAGATCTGTGAATGCCAAGTTAGGTGCAGCCTACCGCGTGTGACACTCCCTTACCCCTGCTGCCAGAACCTCTGTGGTGCAAGGTGTACTGCTTCCTAGGCTACTTTATGCTCTCCCCACTCTATCTCATGCAAACACGGGTATCCTCCATAAATGGGACACCTCCTATAACAACATCTGTAGGTTTGCCCTCTCTGTCCCTTGCCTTTCTCACCACTGTCTCCTATACTCCTCATTGCATTGATTGTCCCCTAAATCGCAGTGTTCCTTCTCTCTGGGTTGTTTCACTGACTCAATGAGTAGAGAACCCCACCTGACAGTATTGCAGCCATGCTCCCCCCCTTGATCCAGTCCCGTACTCCGAGGTCCTCGAACCTGTCTCTGCTCTCCGCCCCTCACTGCTCAACAAAAATGGGGGAGCTTGCTTTCACCCATTTTGGCCCTAAATTCTGGAACTCCCTACCTGCCTACCTAAAGGGCTCCTCATCTCACTCAGCTGTTAAATCTGCACTTTTTCCCACCTTCATGCACTTGATTCCTGTGTCTGTACCAAATTCCTCTCTGTCTCTTATGTCCTCCTTATTGTTTTCTTACTCTACGGTGTTTGCTCTGTTGTCTGTCTATAAACCCTAGCCTTGCTGTTACGATTCTACCCTTTACTGGGTCAACAATTGTTATCCCTGATTATGTTATATCTCAGTGATCTCCTGTACTACTGTATTTACCCTGTATTTGTTTGGAAACCGTATTTTGTAAACTGTATGTACTTACCCGTTTGTATGTTGTACTCTCCTGGGTCATGCTTGAAAATAGGCAGGATTGTTGCCTAATGCACTTACCCGGTTACCAAAAGCTAATAAATAAATAAATAAATAAATAATTTAGGCAGAAAATACATATCAGTTAAGAGAGTGAGAAAGAAGAGGCCAAAGCAGCAACGTAACAGGGAAAAGGCAAGACACATTTTGTTTTGTACAACACTGCTCCTACAGGGCTTGGGGCTTTTTATATAAAATCCAAGGAACATAAAACAGTCAAACAGCATAACAAATAAATTAAACAAACTAAACATTACACTTCCTGTTTCCCCATATGTTGCTGCTGGTCAGATTTTTTCTTGACCTGTTTGGAAGACTCATCATGGAACAATACTGTTTTCTTATGTTTATCAGCCATTTTTATGTTGCTTGCGCATGTGCAAGAAACATAGTGCCATCATCCAAGTTTTCGGTGTGTCAGCCCCTCTTACAATGCAGTCAGTGTGTTTGCAGGCCGGCCCCAGTTCCCCAATCACTGCTGCTGCTGTCTCGACAAGCTGAAAATGCAGTGGCATACAGTTGAAAGGAGAGCTCGCTTGGGAGGCAGAGCTCCCCCAACACACAGCGTCGCGGCGCACGCCGCGCACGTGCGTGCTCATGTGCCTTCCCCTCCCGCACTGTACGGCCGGCCAGGGGTGCCCAATCCCCGTCGGCTCCGCCCCCAAAGCATCCAGGTGCCACACTGGGAGCCACCCAGCATGGCAAAATGATGTTCTGACCAATAGGGGTGCCCAATCCCTGTCGGCTACAGTGTCTCTCCCCCATGCTGTCACTGACGGGGTGCCCAATCCCCATCGTCTCACTGTCTCTCCCCACAGCATCCAGGTGCCACACTGGGGAGCCCACCCCAGCATAGCAAAACATGTTATAGCGATGGGGTGCCCAATCCCCCATGCGGCTCCATGCCCCACCAGCCGTCCTTGTGCCATGCTGGGGCCCACCCTGACGTGGCAAACGTCCCAGCGTCATCATTAAAAACAAAAACCTGGAAATAAAAAACTGTCCCTCAAGCGCTTCCCTGCCCCCCTCCCACAACCCGCACCCACCCTGCGCACCCTGACTCCCCACAATCCCCCTCAGCCCATACTAACCTCCGAGTCCGGAGCGACAATCTTGGTGGACAGGAACACATCTGCACTCTTCAAAGCCGACCACGAACTGAGGAAATGCGGTAAGCTGTATAATGGAATAGACAGGGTTTTTCAACTTTGTTGCATATCTCAGGCATTTTGAATTTTGTACCAAATTTTCAACATGGGGTTTTGGGACCCCTTCTCATGAATGATGTCACTGTCATGGCGTTACTCGGGCCGAAATGATTTCGCAGCCACTTAATAAATCACCTTTCTGGAATGATTAATGAAGCGACACTGCCAGTGTTCATAAGGTGGGCTCTCAAAAGCCTATTTTGAAAATTTGATGAAAATCAAAAAGTACTATTCTAAGCGTGCGTTCGTTCGCACTCATAAGTTCATGAATTTTCAATATTTTCCCTCCAGATTTTCAACATTGCCATTTTATCATACCTCCTTATGAGCAGTGCAGCTGTCATTTTCACGTCCTGCCCAAAACGTGTTTCCGCCCATGTAGCACATAATGGCGCATTTGGTGTGCGAAATCAATGTATAGAACACATTAAGAAAATCACAGTAACACTGTTCATTAGCAGAGGTCTTAAAATGGCTATGTTGAAAATTTGGTGAAAATATTCCTTAAAATGACTGTTTAACGAGCGTGTGTTGCGCAGTTCCTATACACACTTGTAAGTTTGCGAATTTTTCAATATTTTCACTCCAGATTTCCAACATTGCCATTTACCACACCTTCTTGTAAGAACAGTATAGCTGTCATTTTCACATCCTGCCCAAAACATGTTTCCGCCCATGTAGCGCACAATGGCGCAGTCGGTGTGCGAACGCAATGTATGGGACACAGTAAGAAAATCACAGTGACACTGTTCATGAGCAGAGGTCTTAAAATAGCTGTGTTGAAAATTTGGTGAAAAAATTCCTTAAAATGACTGTTTCACGAGCATGCATTGCGCAATTCCTACACACGCTCGTAAGTTCGCGAATTTTCAATATTTGCACTCCAATGACTTCCAAATTCCTAAACAGCACATAGAAGCAAGCAACATTCAGCATTGACAAATGCTTGTTAGTATTTCCAAAGGACTGCCATGGTACCAAGGAAAATACACTGGTATGTCTATACTATGGGATGGTGAGGACACTGGTGAGCAATCTCCCTTGCAGGATGTGCATTGCATGGGCTCTACAATCTAAGCCCTGAAAATCATCCTAAAACATATTTTACCATTTTGAATTGTGATTTCTACCATCAGACTGCTGTACCTGAAGTTCTGAAGAGTTTGCTGAATGTAAAATTTACATGGTTTGCCCAAGGCAGCAACAAGGCAAAGGCTTTAAACAGCAAGGACAGCAGCAGCAGACAAAGGCCTTTGAAGCCTTGATAGTGCAGGAGCTGGTAGTCTCAAAGGTCTGTTGACAGAGCCCCTTGAAAGTCATGGTAGAGTCCATAAAAGCTATGGATTCCAACATTGAGTGAACCCTGGCCAGACTGGAGTCGCATGATTCATAGTTAAAAGATATGGTCAACACTGTTTCTGATAATAACAAGTGCTTGACTACAACAATGGCTGTAGTGTTGGCTTTGACACAAGAAAATGCCCACTTCAAATGCCACCTTTTAAGCCCTAGAAAATGAGACCCATGCTGGTAACGTGAGGATGGTAAGAGTCCCAGACAGTGTGGAGAGAACTGATTTGCAGGGCCTTTTAAGGGAATGGATTGCTGTTAAATTTGCTCTCACAGAAAATGTTAACATTTCCTCCCTTTAATGAGAGCTTACAGTGTTTATCCTTGCACCATGAATCAACCACGAATAGTCGGTTTGAGGACCTCTGGACCTGTGATCTGAAACACTTTTCTTCATCTCACCCAAGCCTCATATCCTTTGAACATCATGAGAAGGGATGTGAATTTGTTTCCCCGACTGCTGATTCCAGACCAGTGGCCAGAGAAAGAAGTTTGATGCAGTGAGGCTGGATCTCCAGGCACCGGGCTTGTACACTCCCTTTTTATTCACCTGACCTCTCAGAATTGTTTACAGCAGAAAGACCCATCAATATAATGACACAAAGGATGCAGGCCGATGGGTTGAGAAGATGAGACAGAATTTGTGGCCCCAGAAGGGGGTCAGCATCAAAATGGCACCGATGGGAAATGATCATTCTCATCCATTATAAAGTACTGGTAAAAATACTACAGACTTTCTTATTGGGACTTTGAGATATGGGTCAGAGAGGCTCTTAGCATTACAGGAGTAGAACATGTACCACTTCAATTCACGGAATCCATTGTACACTAAGCTATATATTGGGAGGACTGCAGAGGATGGTGTTTTGGAATAAGGGCACTGACCACATGTTGCGATCCGTGCTCTTCGAAAGTTCCTCATCAGGTAGCCACTTAACGTCCTTGATTCTCCCATATTTCATTTCATATATTTAGGGTTATAACCGTTGAGCAAAGCTCATTTACAGTGGTAACCAATAGGAAATATATGACAGTATAAACACTTTTCAAATACACATACATAAATAGTCACAATAAGTATAATAGATTAAACAGTTTACTACACATTTAAGTAAAAACTGAAGCTACATTACAGTGATATCCTCCCTGTACTTATATTGAATTCAAAAAACATTGTTTTAGTACACAAGCTGATGCAGGTTTCAAATCCAGTGAGCAAAGTTTTACAGAAAGTTGATTCCACAGAGTGGGTACATACTGACTACAACAATACAAAGACCTTTGTGTTTTTGTCCTTGGGATAACCATTTCCCAGATGTGCAAACTCCACAAAGAGGAGTTTACTCTCCTTACAGAAAGTCTGTTCCACAAGTATTACTTGACCCAGAACACTCTCGTAAGAAAGAATTAGTTTGTGTACCATCCTTCTATCAGGCAGAGAAATCCACCTTAGCCTTCTTTAAAGGTCAAAGTGGGGAGTTTCCCATAAGACACCTACTGTAAGGATTAATCTGGCAAGGTGATTGTGCAGGACCACACGTTTCTGTAACCTGTCATGTTTGTGGCATTATCATACAAAGTATCTTCATAATAAAATAGTGGGGAAACCTGTACCTGAACCATTGTTTTTATTATTATGCTTATTTCCCGTTTCTGCAGGATCTAACCAAAACTGAAGTACTTATATGTGTCTACACATTCCAGCAAGGCCCTGTTTACATCCTATTCTGATATATTAGTACAAGTTTTACGCTGTGATGCTGTAACAAACAGCGTAAGCTTGGTTTTAGTTTAATTCAGTTTCAGTTTGGAGGTATTAAAGAAAATCTGAAACCCATAAACCTTTTCTGAATCTTGTCTTGACCCTTAAATGCTGAAGGCCTGGAAGTATAGACTACTGTGTTTCCCACATATAGATGATAAAATGCGTCACCCACACTAACTTCTAGACCCCTCAATTACATAAAAAATAGGAGCCGCCCAAGGACCGAACCTGGCAGACCCCTCTTGAGATAGTTAATGAAGACGATTCAATTCCTTTTACCACAGTTGTCTGGCTTCTCTGAAATCAATTTAATGCCTTCCTAGTCAGGAAACCAGTTCAATGCCTTCCTATTTAGCCCTATTTTAGCTGAAAAGTAAAATTTGCTGGTCAACCATGCTGAATGCTTTGGAGGTCAACAAAGATGGCCCCGATAAGTTGCCCTGAGTCCATATTTGTTGACATCATCAAGACCCTCAACATGGAGATCGGTGTACATAGAAACATACAATTTGATGGCAGATAAGGACCTTGGCCCACCTAGTTTGCCCATTTCCTACCCAACAGATAGCTACAGATCCTAATTAACCAACAGCTTTACTTCTCTACCCCCACTAGGACTGCCTTATGTCTGTCCCATGCATTCTTGAATTCCCCCACTGTTCTTGACTCCACAACCACCTCAGGGAGGCTGTTCCATGCATCCACAACCCTCTCTGTGAAAAATACTTCCTCACATTACCTCTGAGCCGTCCCCCCTCTTTCTTCAAATTGTGCCCCCTTGTTCTTGCACATCTCTTTTTCTGAAAGATGCCACCCTCTTGGACTTTGTTGATTCCCTTGAGGTACTTGAAGTTTCTATCATGTCCCTCTCTCCTCCTTTCCTCAAGGGTATACATATTAAGCTCCTTTAGTCTTTTCATATGTCTTCTGGTGCAGACCGTGCACCATTTTGTTCCCTCCTCTGACAGCCTCCACTCTGTCTATGTCTTTGCGGAGATGGGGTCTCCAGAACTGAACACAGTACTCCAGATGGGGTCTCACCAACTGTCTGTACAGAGGGAGACCAGAGGATAGGAACCAGTTAAAGAACTAAGTGAGAGGTTTGGCTATATGAAAAGCTGAATATTTCAACAGACAGTAGATGGGGTCAGTCCATCTGGGCCACAACTTCTGTTTGTTTTTAAATCCAAAAAAAGCTCCAGAAAATCATACAATTCTATCATTCTAAATGAAAAGGGGGTATTGTTAACCAGTATCCCCACAGTCTCAGAGGTTTTGCATATTCTTTTTTTTTTAATGATTTATTTATTGCATTTTTTTTCCGCTTCCCCACCCCCCCAACTGCATGTCCTTGGCAGAGCACGTCCGTGTTTAGGCACATGCAGTCATGCACCGCGAGTATGCCCCACCTCTACTCATACACCTGCCACTACCAGACCTCTATTTGATGATGGTAGGACTGCCGATGTGGTGACCCACCTCCGGAAGAGAAGAGCAACCACTTAATCCTGCTCCCATCCCCCATGCCGACACACCCCGATGATCCGAGGTCATTCCTGAACCTGGGTCACTGTGTAGACACAAGGTAACTTTGATTGTTATAGCTATTTTATAGTTATGTATAACTGTAGGCTAGGAGAAGCTGGGCTGGGAGGATGTGGGGGAATAGGTACATGTATGGGAAGCAGGAGAGTGGTAAACTGCAATAGCTGTAGGGCAGCAGTCTTTCTGGGGGTGTTGGGGAGTAAAGGGGGATGTCCTTTGTGTAAGAGCCTGCAGCAGCTAAGGGCTGAAATAAGGCTGCTCAGATGGGAGCTGGGGAGTATTGTGTGGGAAGTCAGATGAGCAGAACAGTGGAGGGAAAGGCAGAGAGGTGATGCCCAGGAGAGTGAGGGCATCAAGCAGGGGATGGTATTGGGGAGGAGCACCCATTATACAGGAGTAGCTCTTCCTCAGAGGACTAGGGAGCCCAGGGTGGAGGAATGGCAAGTAGTAAGGGGAAGGGTGGGAATCTGAGAGTAGCATCAGGGATGGGAAATTCTAAAGGGGTGCCTTTATTGAATAGATTTGCACCACTGTCTGGAAGGAGGGAAGGGGCAGCAGGAGGTGAGGTAAGAGGTCAGGTTGAGCCAGGGCTGAGAGTAGAAGTACAGGGGAAGGAAGAGGGAACTAATCAGGGTGGGCAGGGAAGAGGAGGCAGGCAAAACAGAATGGAGAAATGGGGGGGAGAAAAAAGTAAAGAAAGAGGGGAAGGAAAACTGAAAGCAGATACAGATAGTCAGAAGGGGAGGAGTAGAGTGGGAGATGGAAAAACAGTTAAGAGGATACATTGTGGATGTGGATATAAGTTCACCAGGGTGCAGAGGTAGCAGTTAGGTGGGGAAGCAGCTAGTACCAAAGGTAAGAAAGAAAGGACGGGGAGCACGGGTGCAGGGGTTAGAAGGGTAGCAGTCATAGGGGACTCCATAATTAGGGGTATTCACTGGGGAAGAGAAGGAAAGGGGACCCAAATGCAAGCAGGAGGGTGGTTTGTATGCCAGGGATAACAGCAGGGAAGGTGGGCCCAAGAATAAGGGAAATAGTAAGGAAGGTTGGAGGAAAACCTAATTTAGTTATACATTTGGGAACCAATGACCTAGCTGGGGAGGAGGTTGAGGTAGTGCAAAGTAGGTTCAGGGAGCTAGGGAAGATTTGCAGGCAGCAAGGAAGGAAGTTCACTGGCCTTCTCAGAGGTGATACCAGTACCAAGGGCCAGCACAGCCAGGAAAAGAAGAACTGAGGATTTTAATGACTAGCTGAGAAAATGGTGCAGGGAGAAGATGTTTATCTGTACTGGGGACTGGGAGGAGACCTGGTCAAACAAAGCACTCTTTTCATGAGACAGGCTACACCTCAGTAGGGAGGGTTTGAGGGTACTCAGGGACAAACTGGGAGAATATATAACTACTACACTTAATTTAAACTACGGGGGCAGCAGGCATGCAGGCCCACAGACTCTGAGAGGAGGAGGTCAGTGAACCTCCCCCCACAGTGATGGAAGAGGTTTGGAAGGAGGAGGTGGAAGGGGCGAGAACACAGTTAGCAAAGGGTGGAGGGGAGAGGAATACATAACAAGGGTACATGGAGGGGTGCACACAGAAGGAATAAATGTGAATAGAAGAATAGAGGAAGAGAAGGAAGAGTCAGATTCTAGGTGAAGGGTGGTGTCTCTGATACGTGAAGTCTTGGAAACAAGATGGATGACCTACAGGCACTATTAGCAGAGAGGAGGGTGGACATAGCTGCAGTAGCAAGCCTTGGGCAACATCACACCATGACTGGAACCTTGCGATCCCTGGATATAAACTATACAGAAGGGACAGGGTAGTCAGGAAAGGGAGGGGTGGCAGTTTATATCAGGGAAAATAATTTGCACGAGGGAGAGCCGGAGAAAGGGAGGTGGAGGCATTATGGGTTCAGTTAAGGTCCAATAAAGGGAGAAAGGTGAGGTTGGGGTGGTTTACAGACCACCCAATCAGAATGAGGAGAGGGACAGGAACTGAGCTCACAAATATTGGAAGCTGCGGGGAAAGGAGAGGTGGTAACTGTGGGGGACTTCAAAGGCACAGAAGGAGCTGCAGATAACTGAAGGAATTAAGAAGGGGGAGACGGCTTTCTTTCGCTATGTAAGTGAGAAAAGGGACAAGAAGGAAGGGATTGCTAGGCTTAAGAAAGGGGTGGAGTGGGTGGAGGATAATGGAGTAAAAGCAGAGACACTAAATTAATAATTATGTTCCATCTTCACCAGGGAGAAGGATGGACCAGTGCCTTTAGGAGGGGAAAAAAGAAGCAAGGAGGGAAGGGAACACAGATGTAGTGATAGAGAAGGATAGAGTGAGGGAGGGGCTGCTGGCATTGAAGGTGGACAAATCACCAGGCCTGGACGGAGTACATCCAAGGGTACTAAAGGAACTGGCTGAGGAGCTGGCAGGGCCACTGGCAGACCTGTTTAATAGCTCACTAGAGTCAGGTATGGTACCGCAGGACTGGAGAACAGCATATATAGTGCCCCTCCACAAAAGCAGTCCTAAGGATGACCCAGGGAATTACAGACCAGTCAGTCTGACCTCCACTGTGGGCAAGCTAATGGAGACCATACTAAAGGAAAGGTTGGTGGAATACCTAGAGGAGCATGGTTTCCAGGATGAGAGGCAGCATGGGTTCATGGGGGGGAGACCATGTCAAACAAATCTGATTGACATTTTTGACTGTGTCACTAACATAGTAGACAGGGGTCAAGTGGTAGACATCCTCTATCTTGATTTCAGCAAGGCCCTTGACTCTGTGCCCCACAGAAGGATGATCAGAAAGTTGATGGATCTTGGGGTTGGAGAAAAGATGGCCAGATGGGTGGAAAACTGGCCGAAGGACAGAACCCAGAGGGTGGTTGTGGGGGGAGAGTTATCTGATACCAGAGAGGTAACCAGTGGGGTCCTACAGGGCTCTGTTCTGGGGCCGGTGTTGTTTAATGTCTTCATCAGTGACACTGGGGATGGCATTAAGGGCAAAATGTACCATTCGCAGATGACACCAAGCTCTGCAGGAGAGTGGACACAGCTGAAGGGATACAGGCTCTACAGGAAGATCAGGAAAAGCTTGGGAGGTGGTCCAGTGATCTGGCAGCTTGGCTTCAATGCCAAGAAATGCAAAGTTATGCATATTGGAGCCAAGAATCCCAGGACAGGACAAAGCTGGCCCGGTGGTGCTGAGGGTTGAGGCACTGGACGCCACACCTTGCGCTACGCCAGCAACCCATGTTCGGGAACGGTCATGGATCGCCTGGGGTCGGCCGGGAGGAGGAGGAGGATCCAGCACCCCAGGGACAGCTCTCCTCTGGGGATGGTGGGGGGGTATGACTGCTGAGGTGCTGGCTCCTAGCGGCAGCTGGGGGCTGTGCAGCTTTGGGGCCAACAGCAAGGGATAGCGTTGGCGACATCCAACATGCAACGCACAGAAGCATGCATTGCAGCGTCATTGATGCAATTGCATGCCAGCACCAAGGGGGGGCTACCTATAAGAAAAAATCCTCGGCAGCATGATGGCTGCCCCAATGGCACTGCCACGGTCATGCCCAAGTCAGCTACCTCCTGGGCCTGCCCTCCAGGTCTCTGCAGTGATGGGGTAAGTACCCATTGTGATGCAGTCTGGAAAAGGCTGTGGCTGGGAGGTGAAGCTCTGGCCATGACCAGGGCAGTGGCCTTGAAGTCTGGCTGGAAGGGGGGAACAAAGGCACAACCCCCCAGCCCAGGACAGAAAGAAAATAAGAAAAAAAAAAAGAAAAAGAATCCCAGGACAGAGTACTACCTGGGTGGAGTCCGAGTATCTGCATCAGAGGAGAAGACAGACCTGGGAGTGATGATTACTAGTGACCTGAAGCATGCCACACAGAGCAAGAAAGCAGCAGCAAAGGCACGCCAGATGCTGGGATGCATATCTAGGGGATCAATAGTAGGAGAGAGGAGGTTATACTGCCCTTGTACAGGTCACTGGTAAGGCCACATCTAGAGTATGGAGTTCAATACTGGTGCACACACCTCAAAAAGGACATTAACCTGCTGGAGAAGGTCCAGAGGAGGGCTACAAAGATGATAGTGGATCAGCAGAGTAAGGCATATGAGGAGAGGCTGAGGGCACTGAACATGTACTCCCTCGAAGACAGGAGAGAGAGAGAGACAGAGAGAGAGAGAGAGAGAGAGGGGACATAATTGGGACCTTCAGGTACTTGAAAGGGATAAATAAGGTTGATAAGGAGAGTCTCTTTAAGCTGAGTGGCAACCATAACACTAGGGGGTACAGTCTTAAACTGGAGGGTGGGAGGTTGAAGAGGGAGGTCAGAAAGCACTTCTTTACAGAGAGGGTGGTGGACAGTTGGAATGCACTGCCAGAAGAGGTCATCTCGTTGAAGACAGTGGGCAGCTTTAAGAGAGGATGGGATAGGCACGGGGGAAAGTAAGGATCATGGGTAGGGAGGATGGGAGGAGTGGGGAGGGTTGGCGGGGACATCAGCTAAAGCTGTGAACCCTGCAATACGAGCAGACTTGATAGACCAAATGGCATTCTTCTGCTGGCTTCTTCGTATGTTCGTATGTATGTATGTATGTAAGGCAAGGATGTCTCAGTCCTCAGCGCCACCGGGCATGGTTTGCGTATTCTGAACCAACTGCCCAAAGTAGTTTCCAGATTCAACAAAAAATGCGTTAAATCTGTCTGCAATGGAAATCTATCAGTGTTTTTGTCTGCTTAAATTTGAATGTTGGCATTAGATTTAGTCCTAAAGGACACCTAAACAACGTATTTTTAGAAGGAAACAGTTTAAAAATCTGGCTTCATAGAGAGGTGAAGGAAAGGCTGCTATGTGCATTGATGCTAACATTGCATTTATATAAACAACATAAATGCAGTTTTGTAGCATCTGAAAAAGTAAGCTTCAGCCTTCCAGTTCAAAAAACCTACTCTGCCTGTTCCCTAAAATGGCTGCCAAATGTGTAAAGTGATGACATCATTGGAGCTAGAGGCAGAGAGCTCCATGGTTCTCTATAGTGCTAACTAGTTCTGTTTTCCCCCTTTGTTTAGAATTGTTTCACCAAAATTATCAAAACCATGACTTAACATAAGATATCTTGGAGGTAGAAGACTTGGTTTGCTGAACAAGGCACCTAGCTTCACCTGAGCTCTTTCCTTCTAAGACTGCTTGAAAGGCAGAGTAGAGAAACTTACCAGAGCAAGGGAAAAGGATTAAGACTTATTTTGGCTAAGCAGATTTACTGTGTGGTGTTGTTTTATTTTTACTCACAGGGATTGCTACTGTTTGTTGTTAACATTTCATTGTTTTATTTTTCTCTGTAGCAAAGTGTTTCTTACGGCGTATATCTTCTCTGGAATTATTACAGGTGTGTGCTTTACAGGTTTTACAGTTTTATCTAACATTAGGATAAGCTTTCAGGGTTACTGCATTTGTTGTTGACTGATTGATTGTTTCTGCTCTTACCTCCTTGTTCTTTCGTCCGTGGTTCTTCTTTTTTCCGCAGGGGAAGGGCCCAGCCACCCACCCCCATCCACCAACCACCCCACACTACACTCCTTTTATAGAGTACCACAGTTGTGACATTTCCTGTGGCAGAGCAGGAAGGAGTGGATCAGTGGGGCCTCCACAAGGTGAGCTCATTTACAGGGGCACTAGTAATTTAACTTGTTATAACAAGTTAAACAAAACACAATCAAACCATTACTTGCATTTTTTTTTCCTTTTTTTTTTCCCTTCAAATTACTCTGACTAGGTTATAAATCCAGCAACTTATCTGGAATGGGTATTATTAACTGCAGGTACTCTGGAACAATTTTCAGGACAGTCTTACAGGATTTAGGACACTGTCCTACATGCTGGGCCTTTGGAGAGCTTAGGGCTCAGCTCCGGGCAGCATGGGCAGAGATTGCACTCCTCAAATTTCATATTGAAGAGGAGGAAATACATTATAAGAACCACCCGCCATTTCCCCAGCATCCAACAGAAAAACCTCGACCACAGAGGGTAGTTGGTCCAGGAGGTTGGCAGGTAGTTAGGAGGGGCAAATCAGGTGCCCCAACACTCTCTGCTCTCCAACATATTACCTCCAAAAACCATATAAACACTACAAACAGGTATCTGCCTCTATCTCTGAAATCAAACAAAGAGGCAGAGGACACTGCAGAGCAGGACACTGCAGCACAGGAGCTAGCACAACAAAACTCACCCAAATCAAGAACCAAAACAAAAAAAGCAAAAAGGAAATCCAAAAAACTTCTGATCATAGGAGACTCCATGATTCGGGGAGTTGATACCCATCTCCAGCCAGGGGTAATGGTCAGATGTCTCCCAGGTACATCAGCATGGAGAGACACTGACCGCATTGCTAAAATTGTTCACAAAGCAGGAGAAAACATTGATGTCCTAGTACACATAGGGACTAATGATCTCGCCAGCAGGTCAGTTGTGGAGACCAAGGAACACCTGACCAGGTTGGGTGACAAACTATCATCTATTTCATCCGGCATCTCCTTCTCTGAGATCCTGCCAGTCTGGGAGAGGGGAGCAGATAGACGGAAAATCAGAGAAG
This sequence comes from Neoceratodus forsteri, assembly GCA_016271365.2. Lineage (NCBI taxonomy): Eukaryota > Metazoa > Chordata > Ceratodontiformes > Ceratodontidae > Neoceratodus > Neoceratodus forsteri. The sequence continues at coordinate 91,947,306 of CM057459.1, read as the reverse complement.
GGAGATATGGAGCCAAACACGTGGCTCAAGGGTTGAAAAGCAGAAAGGACACAGATTTGTAGGAACTGGCAACAGTTCTGGGAGCGAAAGTTCTTTAAATTTGATGGACTGCATCTGACTAAGGAGGGAGTCAGTGCATTGGGGCAGAAGTTTGACGTCTTTGCAGAATATTTAAACTAGCAAATGGGGAGAGGGGTGGAGCACCCCATACGTCGAATGGGAAGAACACCCCTCCCCCCATAGCTAGCGGTCAAATGGGATTCAGCATGTTTGCAGTTCATTTGCATCACCAGGTAAGAAAAAAGGTTTGTCTCCCCATACGATGCACAGGGGTAATGCCAAACCTCACCCAACAACTAACACACCAAAATCTGGCCAATGTAAAATCATGTACACAAATGCTCACAGCCTGGGAAATAAGATCCCAGACCTACAGACAATGATGTCAGAGGCTAAACTGGACATAGTAGCAATTAGTGAGACATGGTTTACCAGTAACCACACTTGGGAGACTTCAGTACCTGGCTATGTATTGTTCAGAAGAGACCGAGGTGCAAAAAGGGGGGGGGGGGGGAGTGGCCCTGTATGTCAATGAAAATATCAAAGCTACAGAAATTCAGAATACGCCTAAGGAGCCAGAAGAACTGTGGGTCACCCTGGAAACAGGAAATGGGACAGCTATAAGAACTGGGGTTGTCTACAGGCCCCCAGACCAGGGGGAGGACATAGACACATTACTGTTAGAAGATATACAAAACATGACGGCTAAAGGGGAGGTTCTGATAATGGGAGACTTCAACATGCCGGATACAGATTGGTCAATACCAGCAGGAACATCTGCCAGAACTAGACACATAGTGGATTCCTGCAGGGGAGGGCCTCAAACAACTGGTACAGCAACCCACAAGAGACAGTGCTATCCTAGATCTAGTACTGACTAACAAGGAAGGGATCACAGATCTCCAGGTAGAAGGGCACCTGGGGCCAGTGACCATCACATGGTATGGTTCAATTTGGCTACTACATCTAAATCATCCCATTCCAAGGCAAAAATATGGGACTTCAGAGGAGCTGACTTTGATAAGATGGCCAACAGAGTTAAGCTAGCCCTGGCAAAAAGAAACACAGGTGAGGGGTACAGGCAAAGTGGGCAAGCATTAAGGATGCAATACTTGAAGCAACATCCCATTGTGTTAGACAGAAAAGGAAGTGCAAAAGAAGAAGGAAACCACTTTGGTTCTCAAATACAGTAGCAGAAAAGGTCAGAGCCAAAAGGCTGGCCTTCAGGAAATAGAAGGGAACACAACGGGATGAAGATAGGGAGGCATACCAAACTGCCCTAAGGGAAGCAGGGAAGGCAGTAAGGCAGGCAAAGTCCCAAACTGAGGAAACACTAGCACGAACAGTAAAAGAAGGTGACAAGACTTTCTATAGATACATTAGTGAAAGGAGAAAGTCCAGAGGGGGTATTGCTAAGCTTAATGGAGAAAAGGAGCATGTGAGGAGGAGGACCCTATAAAGGCATCTATCCTAAATAGATACTTTTGCTCAGTATTTACTGAAGAGAAGGTAGGGCAGGACCCACAGCTCAGCATCATGGACACAGGGGGGAGGGAGGGAGGTGAGCACTACTCCCGTCACAAAAGAAAGGGTCCTACAAGAGCTTGCTAAGCTCAGGGTGGATAAGGCAATGGGACCTGATGGCATACATCCCAGGGTACTTAAGGAGCTAAAGATGGAACTAGCAGAGCCATTAGCAGAACTGTTTAGTGAGTCTCTGAGCACAGGAGAGGTCCCAGAAGACTGGAGAAGGGCTCATGTGATCTCTCTCCACAAGAGTGGTAGCAGAGAGGAGGCAGGGAACTACAGACCAGTCAGTCTTACCTCAGTAGTGGGCAAGATTATGGAGGCACTCCTTAAGGAAAGGATAGTGCAACACCTGGAATCCATAGGGCACAGAATCCAAGACAACATGGGTTTACAAGGAAGGTCCTGTCAAACTAATCTCATAGATTTCTTTGACTGGGTAACCAGAGTGGTGGACCAAGGGGAGCAGTTGATGTCGCCTACCTTGACTTCAGCAAAGTTTTGACACTGTTCCACATAGAAGATTGATAAATAAGCTGGGTAGGCTGGTGGGTCAGAAGTTGGTCAACTGGGTGGCAAACTGGTTGACGGGCAGAAAACAGAGAGTGGTGAAATGGTATACAGTCAGAAGAGATGCAAGTCACAAGTAGGGTACCTCAGGGATCAGTCCTGGGGCCAGTCCTCTTCAACATCTTCATTAGTGACCTTGCAGATGGACTAGAGGGTAAGGCTTGTCTGTTTGCAGATGACACCAAGATCTGCAACAGAGTAGATGATCCAGATGGGGTGGGTAGAATGAGAAGAGATCTGGATAAACTAGCAAAATGGTCAGAAGAGTGGCAACTGGGATTTAATGCAAAGAAGTGCAAAATCGTGCACATAGGGAAGAGAAACCCTGAAGCCACCTATAGGCTGGGAGGGGAGTTGCTAGCAGTCACAAAGGAAGAAAGAGACTTGGGCAGCATCATCACTGATGACCTGAAATCATCCAGGCAGACCTCTAAAGCAGTAGGTAAGGCTAGGGGGGTGTTAGGGTGTATTAGTAGGGGTATCACAAGTCATAAGAGGGAGGTAATAATCCCTCTTTACAAGACACTGGTTAGCCCCCATCTGGAGTACTGCATGCAGTATTGGAGCCACACCTTCACAAGGACATTAACCAAATTGAGGCAGTCCAGAGAAGGGCAACCAAATGGTGCAGGGACTGCATCAGAAGACATATGAGGACAGATTAACAGAGCTCAATATGTATACCCTTGAGCAAAGGAGGAGAGAGGTGATATGATCGAGGGCATTCAAACATCTTAAGGGCATTAACAAGGTGAAAGAGTCTAACATGTTTAAATATAAGAAAAATAGCAGGACAAGAGGACACAGCATGAGATTAGAGGGGTCGATTAAGGGGAATGGAGGAAATTCTTTTCACAGAAAGGGTGGTGGATGCATGGAATGGCTTACCACAAGAAGTGGTGGCTATGAATACAGTGCAGGGCTTCAAACAGGCATGGGATAGGCATAAGGAGCAATACCAATGACTATGAATAGATAGGCCACTGACAGAGCAAAGGCCAATGGCACATTTATAAGGTAGAAAAAGAAATGGCAGACTGGATGGGGCCTTCATGTCCTTATCTGCCGTCAACTTCTATGTTTCTATGTTTCTATGTTAACATGTGGATTATTTTGAACAATACACATATAGGCTATGATGTTTTCATTTTGTTTACTTTAACATGCTGAAATTGTGTTGTAATCCAACTTTCTCTTTGGCAAACTGCAGTGCAGTACACCTCTCAAGATACCTGGTTGTCTAGTGGTTAGGTGTTGTCCTGATGGTTGCAGCAAAGTTCTGGTCTGGTCCAATACCAAAGATCATGCTTTTTGTAATCCAAAGATATGCTTCTCTCATAGTCTTCTTTTCCTTATGAATCCCCCACACACACACACACACAGCTAGCCCACCAGCCATCAAACAGTCAACTGTTACTACCTGTCCTTATTACTGCGTGGGGTTGTGTATGAGCCCCAGCCCCACAAAAGAATATTATCACACTTCAGATCGTAATCTTGTACCTCAGGTGTAGTGCACATTTATACCGATATGCTGCATTGACTGGCACTGTTGAATGATGCCTCCCAAATCACTCTCTAGTCTTCTTTCATCAGTGTTTCACTTCTGCTCCCACAGTAAATATCAGGTGGATCACCACCCTTATGCACAATGAATGTAGTATGTACAGTCCCCTTGTTTTTATATTTCCCATCTTAACCAACAACCAGGTCTTCCTGGGGTGCTATGAAAGAAGCACTGGGAAACACTGGGAAAACTGCTGTTCATTCCCTTATAAGGGCTGGACTTGCTATGGATAACAACATTATTACAGGGGAGAGGCATATTAATGCCTTGAACGAATCCACTTGACCTCCAGCGTCGGTCTACTCCCTTACCTATGATCTGTATAACCCCACATGACAGTCCTCAGTAATCCTCCTCCAGTTTCTTTCTGTGCCATTCTTCACATTGCAAGTTGGCTGGCTCACCATTCTTCTAAATCTTGAATGCTGTATACACAGTCCACTTCGATATATCACAACAAACCTCGACAAACCCCTCAAGGGTAATCTCCCTCACGCTGAATCCAGGTAGCAATTTAGGTGCTGCCCTGCCACTCCAAGTATTTGCCATTGCTGCCTGCTCTCAACCGTGGTCAGGTAGTGATCATAATGCTGGCAGCCCCACATCTCAAATCTCACAATGATCTGTTCAACTTTCCCTCCTCCTGTCTTCCCCCTACCCTGAATATAAGCGTACCCTGCAGGAATGGTCTCCCAGTCCCCCTCTGGCATTTGTTCATCACTCCTGTTCCCTACATTGAAAACTGGTGAGTGCACCACCCTTCTGCATCATGAATACAGTCAGTATAGTCTCCAGGGTTTTTTGTCATCTCAGTAATAAACATGATCTTACCAGTAAATCAGGCAGATAGTACCAGGGGCAGGGCACAAGAGGAAACAATGGTATTTCCTACCCTTACAAGGTCTAGGCTACTTATGATTAGGGACTATTAAATGATGTGCATAATGATGCAGGCACCTGTCATTTAATGCTGCCTAATCAAAGGTAGCCTATATCTTATAAGGGTAAGAAAGACCATTTTCCTCTTGTGTCCTACTGCTATCAGCCTAGCTTATCAGAAAGATCACGCTACTTTTGATATGTCAAAAAACAGGGACTGTACTAATGGCATACATGATGTAGAAGGGTGGTGAGCTCACCAGTTTTTGATGGGGGAGCAGGAGTGAAGAATGAATACCAGGGTACTAAGGAGGCTAATCCTGTAGGGTACAGCTATATTCTGAGATGGGGAAGACTTGGGGGGGTGAGCAGATTATTGGGAGATCTGAGATGAGTGGCTACAGTAACATGCTCACTACCTGACCATGGATGAGAGAGGTAGTGATGACAAATCTCAGAGTGGCACTGAGGTGACTAAATGGGTACCTGGATTTAATGTAGGGAGATTACCTTGGGGTCAAGGTTTGTTGAGGCAGTACAGATTGTATATCGTATTTAAGATTCAGAAGAATGGTGAGCCATGCAACTAGTATTGTGGAGGAAGGTATGGCCAAGGATTGCAAGAGGATTGCTGAGGACTGTTCTGCCAGATTCCGATGATCTCAGGTAAGGAGTAGATCAATGCTGGAGGCCAGGAGGATTCGATCAAGGCATAAATCACGTCTCCCTGCATAATAATGTTGTTATCCATATTAAGTCCAGCATGTATGAGGATATGAACAGCACTTTTTCTGTTGCGTTCTGGTACTGATTGCTTGGATCTCCAGGAAAACACAGTTGTTGGTCAATGAGGCAGAAAAAAATTGGGGACTGTACATACTGCCTTCATTGTGCAACAGGATGGTGATCTGCCCAATGTTTATTGTGGGAGCAGAAGTGAAACATTGATGAAAGAGGACTGGAGAGTGATTTGGGAGAGTAGCACACCACCACAATGACATTTTGACAGCAACACCACTGCAGTGACAAATCTCGCCAGGTCAAGATTGGTTGCTGTGGTGGTCCACTGTCTGGCGATGGAGAGATTCCTGGTGTTGCACCCCCCCCCAAACCAACTCCAACTCAGAGTTAGTTATTTAGAGATGGGGGGTGCAGAGGGGTTAAGCCCCCCACAAAAAAACACTTCTTCCTGATGGAAACACTGCCGACAGTCGTCATTGTTCCCATCTATGTCGGGGGTGTCGACAATGACGTTGTTGTATTGACGTGAAACCATTTGGGAGGCATCACTTAGTGCCAATCAAAGAAGCGTATCTGTAGAGAGGTGTGCTACTGTCTGGGGCACAAGATTATGATCTGAAGTGTGATATTCTCTTCATGGAACTGGGTAGCTCATATGCAGCCCCAGGCAGTACTAAGGACAGAGTGTGAATGGTGGACTGTTTGATGGCTGGTGGGCTAGCTGCGTGGGGGGAAGGGTTCAGAAGGAAAAAGAAGACTATAAGTGAAGGATATTTTTGGATTACCAACAAAGCATGATCATTGGCACTGGACATTTAAACATAGAAATTGTCGGCAGATAAGGACCGCACTGCCCATCCAGTCTGCCCAATTTTTCTACCTTATGAATGTGCCATAGGCCTGTACTCTGTCAATGGCCTATCTATTCATACTCATGTGTATTGCTCCTTATGCCTATCCCATGCCTGTTTGAAGCCATGTACTGTATTCCTATTCACCACTTCTGAGTGGGCCATTCCATGCATCCACCACCGTTTCTGTAAAAAACCTTCCTCACATTACCCTTAATCGGCAGCCCTCTACTCTCACGCTGTGTCCTCTTGTCCTGCTATTTTTCTTATATTGAGACATGTCCATGGACGGGACCCTCTTGACCAATGCTCCAGCTTTAGATACCTAGGCATCTGGCTTGACCAGCACCTTGATTTTGCCATTCATATTGACTACCCACATGAGGCTACTCCCCAAACTTGGGGCATTATACAGAAACAAAAGCTGTCTCCCTCTCCTACAAGGCAGGCTATAGTCAAAAGATGATACTACCTGTACTTGACTATGGTGACATAGTGTACTCTATAACTCCTTCATCCGCCCTGGCCAGCCTCAACACCCTATTCCACTCATTCTGTCGCTTCATCCTCAACTGCCCACAATCCACCCACCACTGCTCACTTCACAGCTCCTAGCCCTGCCATCCCTCAAGATCGCAGACTAATCCATTGCGCCAGGTTCGCAGCCAAATTCTGGTCCCTCTCCCTACCTCCTTACCTGGCATCTACCCTTAACAACCTCCACAGCTTACTCCCTCAAGCGCACTGACCAAAGGCTACTTCCGTCCCCTTCATGCGCACAACTAAAGGTCAGGCGCTTTTCCTACCGTATTCCTCAGATCTGGAATGCCCTGCCAGCTACCATAAGACACGCACCTAATCCTATAGTCGCAACCAGCTACTCAGCACACATTTCTCCTCCAGCTGCATCTGTTTTTAACTACCAAAGTACTATACTGTTTATGTTGCATTATGTCATCTAAAGTTGATTCATGTATCTCAAACATTTCCTCTGCTGTATCTAACTGCCTACCTGTAGCTATTCTGCCGTATGTCTGTAAGGCAGATAGCCATACCTCTCACTGTTGAATGTCTCAGTCTCAAACACTGTGATTTGTTTTGTATTGGGTCTTGGCCCACAGGTCGCATCTGGAATCGAGCATTATTGCTCAGTATGCCTTCCTGGTAAAACTCATAAATAAATAAATAAATGTTAGACTCTTTCACCTTGTTAATGTCCTTAATGTGTTTGAATGTTTCGATCATATCACCTCTCTCACTCCTTTGCTCTAGGGTATACATATTGAGCTCCATTAATCTGTCCTCATATGTTTTCTGATGCAGTCCCTGCACCATTTTGGTTGCCCTTCTCTGGACTGCCTCCATTTTGTTAATGTCCTTGTGCAGGTGCAGCCTCCAGTACTGCATGCAGTACTCCAGATGGGGCCTAACCAGTGTCTTGTAAAGAGGGATTATTACCTCCCTCTTATGACTTGTGATACCCCTACTAATACACCCCAAAATCTCTCTAGCCTTACCTACTGCTTTAGTGGTCTGCTTGGATGATTTCAGGTCATCTGTGATGATGGTGCCAAGTCTCTTTCTTCCCTTGTGATTGCCAGCAACTTCCCTCTCAAACTATATGTGGCTTCAGGGTTTCTCTTCCCTATGTGCATTATCTTGCACTTCTTTGCATTAAACCACTCTTCCAACCATTTTGACAGTTTATCCAGCTCTCTTCTCATTCTACCCACCCCATATGGATCATCTACTCTATTGTAAATCTTGTACCTATATTGTATGTGACCACTGACCCTATTGATCAATGGCTTTTCATCCTCCTCCTCTCAAGCTTCCTTGTGCCTGTCCCAAGCATGTTTAAATCCCTCCACTGTGCTTGCCCCCACTACCTCCTGTGGCAGACTATTCCAAGCATTGACTACCCTTTCTGTGTAGAAAAACTTCTTCATATTACATCTTAATCTGCCCCCTTCCAATTTCATATCGTGCCCACTTGTTCTAGTACCTTTTCTACATTGGAAAAGCTCCCCCGCCTGTACCTTGTTTATGTCCTTGAGGTACTTGAAAGTTTCAGTCATGTGCCCCCCCCCCCGTCTCCTCTCCTCCAGAGAGTACATATTGAGGTCCCTTAGTCTCTCCTCATATGTTTTGTGGTGCAAGCCCTGCACCATCTTTGTTGCCCTTCTCTGGATAGTCTGGAAAATCCAGAGCAACCATTCAAATCAGAATGGAAAAGGAAAACATCTGCACCTGTTCCAGGTGATCCAGTTCCTGCAGATTTCACCAAGTGCCAGTTTAACAGAGTGGACACTGTAAGTTTGTTTAAACTAAGAACTAACGTGCATCCACCAGGGGCATGTGCCTAATCTGGACAAGGGGTCAAAAAGGACATCAGTGCCTCTAGGGACTGGATGCCTTGACATGGCCAGTGGCCTGGATTTGTACAAGGCAGATTGGAGGACAGACAGACCTCCAGACGGAGGCTGGAGCAGAGGTAATTGAGCAAGAGCAGGGGGAGAATAGAGAGGCAGCTCAGTTGATTGAGCTGCTTGCTGTGAGATCAAGAGCCCCTGCAAACTGGAGGCAGGATCCATCTGGTTGTAACCATAAGATCAATGCAGTGGTTACCTGCTGATCAGATCCCTCAGCAGATCAGGTCTCTCACTGGCTCTCTGCTGCCGATGTTTAGCATTGATGGAAAATATGTAAGACTCTGCAGCCAGACTGCTCAATGGCACCATTCCTGACCCCTGTTGCTATTGAGATAGGGTTAGGGTGCACCAAGATAATGGTGACCAGCAGCGGCTATGAGGCACTGACCCCAAAAGTTCTATTTCAAAAGGGCTCCTAATGTCTGTGCTGTCACACTTAGTGTCTGGTCCCATCGTGCAGCAAGAGAGTCCCCAACCTGTAGCAAACTCCATTTGTGCTTTTCAGCAGAAGTTTTCACCACCACTGATCTGCAACCATATCTACTTCTGTGACGGTGCAGGAGATGACAAAGAATCTTGCCCGCCTCTCCATGCTGGCAGCCTTTCTCCAGTCCCCCACCACAGAGATAACATATTCAGGAACAGGAGAGGGCAAAGGGGCATGACTACAGTTCAGCTGGGCACTTCTGAGCCAAAGGTAAGCCCTATGTTTTTGGGGGGTGGGGGCTGTCACTACTGTCACCACAGCTGGAAGAATGAAGAGTCCAGAGATTGGGACTGGTAGGATCAGATATCCAAGTATGTTCAACGTCACCCCCATACTGATCAACGGTCTCTCATTTTCTCACCTCAAAATTACTCTGCCCCATATGGGGAAGGTACTGCACGCACAGTGGTGCTGTAAACCCAGACTTTTTAAGTAGAAATTCATAGTATTTGGATTTGCTTAAACAAAATTAACCTTTGAAAAAAATGAAGGTACTGGTTTCCAGTGTTCTGGGCTGGTACTATCTTCAGGTTTGATGATGTGTTCCCTCATTATAAGCATCAGTCCCCTATAACGTCCCATAGTTTAGAATGTCCGTGTCCCACATTCCGGTGGCAAAAGGTTGAGAAGTATGTCACCCCCCGAAAAAAAATACTGCAGACCATTCCTACAGTCAGACTTGAAATTGCAAAGTAAAAACAAAGGTAGACACATAATGTCAAAACACTGATGCCGTCATCACAGTGAGTTGTAGGACAGCGCAGCCACATCCCCACCGAGCCTTAGTAAATATATAAGCGCTATGTCTAGAAGTGTATTTTTACATGCCTGAGTTGTGGGCAAGGGGTCTGTTAATATAGCAGGTTTGTCAGACCAGAACTTTGCTACAGCCATCGGGACATCACATAACCATTGGACTACCAAGTATTTGAAGAGTTGTACTGTACTGCAAATTGCCAAAGAGAAAGTCGGTTGGATATCAACAAATTTCAGCACATTAAAGTAAACAAAATGAACAAAATCATAGCCTGACATGTACTGCTCAAAATAATCCACATGTTAAGTCATGGTTTTGATTATCTTGGTGAAACAATTTCAAAAAAGGGGAGGGGGGGCAGAACTAGTTAGCACTATAGAGAGCCATGGAGCTCTCTGCCTCTAGCTCCAGTGATGTCATCACTTCACACATTTGGTAGCCATTTTAGGGAACAGGCAGAGCAGGGTTTTTTTTTAAATTGAAAGGCTGATGCTTACTTTTTCAGATGTTACAGAACTATTTATTTTATTACTGCATAACTGCAATGTTGGCATCAATGTGAACAGCAGTCTTTCCTTTAGCCTCTTATGAAGTTGAATTTTTGAATAGTTTGTTGGCAAAATGTTGTTTAGGTGTCCTATAACTCCCTTATAATTGACCAGCATTTTTTTGTGTCCCCTGCAGCTTCCATTGTGTTCTACATACATAGATACATAGAAAGTGTCGGCAGATGGGGACCGTCGATCCATTTAGTCTGCCCATGGTGGGGTTGGGGTTTTGTCCCCATAGAAGTCTTTTTTTGCATTATTTACTACAGCTTCATGAATGTTCCTAAGTTTCCTGTAAAAGCTCCCAATGCTTCAATGCCTTAGAAGTATGTGCAGCCTCCCAAGCTTCGTTTTATCCCTTTAAATTTCAGTAAATAGGATAAGTACCATGGGAATGGTTATTTTATCTTCCTGGTTTTAAGGGTATATGTTTGTCATAAACTGCCATCAGTTCTGAAACAAAGTATGACTACCCCTCATTTACATCTGGGATTCATTTTAATCTTTCCCAGTATAACCCCTAGCACCGGGTCTAAATAGGGCTACTACCCCTGCCTTGTCAGCCCAGACAAGCTCAAACAAGGCTGAGGGCCTGGGATCAGTTTCTGTTGGAAAGAAGGGGTTCTTTCCCAAAGTTAGAGTAAATAGTACAGTTGCCTCCACTCAGAGTAAAATATAAAGTGGGTCAGGTGTTGTTTTAGTCAGTACACCTCCGGGATGCTGTACCTACCCACCCCACCTCTCCTTGCAGTCATCCCACACACTGGCATACCTGAAACCAAAAATCCCATTTTCAATAACATTTGTAATTAGAGACTCCAGCTAATAATTTGCTCATGAGACCGATTTTTACAAAACAAGATAAAACACATTTATTTACAGGGGGAGGGTTAGGACTGGGGAAAATGGATCAGAAGTTAAAACAACAATCTCAATTTGACATTCGGGTAAGCATAAATTACTTTGCTGGTAACACATTTTCTAGTGCCTGCCTCCCACCAGCATTTTATTTCAACTCAACACAGGTGTTAGCCCACAGGTTATCATACATTTCCCTTCCCTAACTGGTACCAGTGTTACCCCTATGAGTCCTATCTGGGTACCCATGATCTAGTTGCAGGCTTGAATGATGCAGCTGGTTGGCTGGCGTTGGTGCACTTTTAAAACAAATTGCAAACCCACAAACTCCACAGGAAATGCAATTGCAAAAATGGCATTTTACTGACTCACTGCCATTCTGGTCCGATGACCAAACTCAAACTGTGGTGAAAACTATTTACATCCCCAGGTGCAGGGCAATTCCTGCTGTTACTCACAGTTCTGTAGACAGTCTTGGGTGGAACTGGGACTGTAGACCTGGGAAGTTGAAACAGCAGTAGAACTCTGTAGTTGAACTCAGATCCTCGAGAAGCTTGAGAGTGATGACAGATAGCAGGCTCCTTGCAGCTTGCTTGTAGATTTCTAGCAGCTTGTCCCCTTCAGCCCACCAAGTAGGCCAGATGCAGAGTGCAACACAAAGCCTTCCAGACCACCAAGGAACCCAGACCCAGGAGTGACCTCACAGTCCAGCTCCCCATGGATCAGAGTGCCCTAGCACCTCGGGCTCTCCATGGCTCCTTGTGGCCCAGTTGGCCTCACTGGATAGGGTGTGGCAGTTTCCCTACCTGGCTCGAGGTTGCAGCTTATAGTCAGGTTCTTTCATCTGTGCTGGAATCAATGGCATTGTGGCACAGCAATGTTTTTGGGGTGAGGGATTGTTCCAGTAGTGGCTAATGCTAGAAAATCACAGTCTCTCAGAGCTTCACAATCAAAGGACCATTTCATTTCAGATGAAGCTTTTAGCCACTTCAGGTGACTAGAGGTAATTTTCAGTCACACTGCCCATGTGGCAGCCATTACTCTTTCCATACAGGTAACAGTCTCTGGACTCTCACTGGGCAGGCAGTCCCAGTGAGACATGGGCACAGACATTCAGGTGCAGACTAGACTTGAAGAACAAAAATCTCACCGCTCAGATGCAGACTCAAAACACAGAAGAGTACATCTTCTAACTCCACTGAGTAGAAGATGGGGGACATCTTCCCACTTAACTTTCCCTCTGCAGAAAACATCAGGCAGTTCCTCTTGGCTAAACGTGGCTCTGCAAGCCCCCAAGCAGGACCATCAGGCAGGCTTCCCTTGGCTGTTACTGACTGCGTGGCACCCAAGAAAGGCACTGGACTTCTCAGATGTCCCAGGCAGTTTCCTCCCTCAGGAAACTCCCAGGCACTTTCTTGCCTCTGGTCAGGCAAATCACACTTTAAACTGAAACTTTTCCTTCCATGCACTGGAAGATAACGCAAGTGCCTCCTGGGCTAGTAGCTGTGCAAGCCCACAGACAGACCTTCTTCATTTCTCCATACCATATTGGAGCAAGGGGCAGGAGCCTCCCTCCCTCAGGAGGGGCTCCAGCCGAACTGACTGAATTCAAACTCACACTCCAACTGACTCAATTGTCTCTCCTCACGAGCAGCAGAGAAAGAAAACAGCTCCTGATTGGCTGAACAGAACAATGGAGGAATCTGACAGCTGTTGATTTGTGGATGCCAGCTGTCAGTCAGGAAAAGGCAGTTAAAGGGCTTACTCGATGCCTATTGGCTGGCTGTCTTGGTGGCAAAAGCTGGCACCACCTTCTTTCCCAAAGCCTTCACAGCAGCTCCTTCGGGATCCTGGCGTCTTGATTGGCTGTTCAGTGGCCACCAGACTGGCAAACATGGCTGCCAGCTAAATAATTTAAGTAATGTCCCAAGTTTTACATTAAAATGCTGGCAAACAATAAAGCTACACATATATTTAAAACATGCAGTTGTTGCTGATTCTGTGCCTTTCTAGCAACTGCAGTTTAAACTTCAAACAAGGCTTCATGCACCTATCGCTACCTTCATAGCACTATCCTCCCAGGAAAACAGTAGCCTCATACATATTCAAATGACAGGCACTCTATAAATTTCTATAAGCGCTTAGGGCGCTTTTAAACATTTATTTTATTCCCTGTAAGTGGATTCCAGGCCCCCTTTATCTTTCTGTTTACTTAGGAGCTGGCACACACAACCAGGCTTGATTCAAGCCGCACAAAGCAGCTTTTACATATGAGCGCCTCAGTGCTCACTTACTGTGTGAGAGGGAGAGAGAGAGAGTTTTGCATCTGAAAAACTACACAATTCCTGCAGTTGCAGTAGAAATTGCCATGAACTGCGGGAACTGTCACAAATGCATCGGGATGTTTGTAAATACTCCACAAGCATTCTGACGCATTTGCTTGTGTAACCCCTAGGTGACACTTTCCTAGAGTTACTACCCCTGCCATGCCTGGCCACAACAAGGTTGAGGGGCCTGGGTTCCCAACTTACTTTAAAACTGGTTCTTTTCCATGATATTACATTTGCGCAGTGCCTCCACCCAGAGGTTAGCTTTTAAGTGGGCTAGCTTATACTTGTTACAACCCCTTGGAATGTCATACCACCCACTATGACCAATAGCCACCCCAACACAGTACCCAATAAACATTTCCCCACAATTCAGACATTTACCATTTAATAACTCTCTGTAATAATATGATCACAAGGCGGATTGCAAATAACAAATAACAAGTTTATTTACAGGGAGAAATAGGGCTTAGGAATGGGGAAACACAAGGAGTAGAGGTTATGCAAGTAATATCATTATTATTTACAGTATTTACACAGGAGTAGAGTTGTGGCTTGTGCTGGTGAAAACCCTCCAGCTGGGTGGATATCTTTTAGGCAAATTAGACAGAAAATCACATTATGCCAACCTAGATGACCAGAGCCCTGGCTATCTAAACTAAACCACATGAAATCAGATGGTACACAATATCACACTTGCACAGAACTGGTACCAGTTCCCCAAATTTTCGTTAAACCCCCGCATTCTCAATATTTAAATCTGGGTACCCAGTTACCAAAACGTCCCTTGATGGCTGCAGGCCTGGTGGACAGTGCAGCTCTTCGTTGGCCAGCTTGATTAGCAGAAATTGCAATTAGATTTTCTGACATGTAGGTATTTGAACTATTTACAGTTTTTCAGGAGTGTGGAGGATTGCCCTGCATTTTGCAGTCAGACACACTTTCGGTAGGTGCAACCTGCCAGTTACACCTGGTTGAGCCAATTGAAATTTTGAACATTCATCACAATTATAGATGGTATAGCACCTTCCATCAGGTGCCAGGATGGCCGCTCTGACCAGTTGAACAATAAACAGTCATTTCCAGGTAAAGAAGTCAAATCCAATAGACTTGAGGTCTCAGCCCTTTTTGTGGCACATGGCTGTAGCTTGCAGCTCCACTGGACATCTTGACTGAAATAGTTAGACAGATACTGGACCTCCCAGGGACAGTCAGGGTGAGCTCCAGTATGGAGTGCTCCCCTTCCAGTCCTGTAGGCTCCATAGCAGACAACACGTATCAGCACATTTATACAATCTGCTGGACTCACTTGGGTCCCTTAGAGCAATCAGGTCCACCTGCACTGGGCAAGACTAGGTGCAGCAGATGCAAGCTGCAGACCAGGTTAGACAGTCTCAAAACAACAAAAGTGCCAAAAGGGTCCACCAACGCTGGGCTAAGGTTAGGCGCAGCAGGATGCAGAGTGCAGAACAGATGAACAATATAAATTAGACAGTCTCTGGGCTTTGGCAGCCCCAATTAAGCACATTCTTTCATTTCTTGCGGGGGTGGGTACAAGAGTACTCACTCAGGCTCCTCACGGTAGAATCTCTTAATGAAGGCTCCTGATGTCTTCAGTCCTCTCACAACTGAGGTAGAATCAGTTCTCTCACAGCTGGCTTAATGTCGAGTTGCAAGCCACATTTTTCCCAAGCGTGGAAGGGAGGTCTAGCACCTGGAGAACATTCTGGCAACCCCCAGGCTAGCAGGATTTTGCATTAGCTAAATTACTTTAAACGTGTACTACAAAGAAGGCAAAAAAAAAACCCCTGGATGGAGGGGCTAAACTGGATGCCAGGTCCAGCCTCATGGCTGGGGGGTCTGAGCCCTCACCCCTGTGGGGGGCTCCTGCTCGATTCCCTCTCGATCTGCTTGCACAGCTAGAAACACAGTCTTTTATGAGGCTCTCCTGAGGCTCTTGATTGGCTGAAGCTATTGGATGCTTGCCCTCTGACTGGCTGGAAGGCTTGTCAATCAGAAAAATGAACTATGCATGAACCTCACTCAATGCACAATTGGTTTAATGTTTTGCTGCCTGAAATTAGGTCCCTGCAGTTCCCCATGAGCAGTGGGTAGTTTTCCATGAGCAAATGTCCCACAAGTCCTGGCTTTAATATCCTAGCTTTCCGATTGGCAGTGGCTGCTTGTAATGGCTGCTGAACACACGGTCCCTTAAGAAGAATTTATACAGTCCCCAAATAGAGTCCTGGTACAGCCAGAATAAATTGAATATTTTCTCAAATGTCCCACAGTTTGGTAGCCTTTGGTGTATACTTGCTGTCACTGCCCAGCATTAATATTTTTCTCCATCCATATGCCTGTCGCTGCTGCCAATATTTAAAGTAAATGTGTGATTTTAAAAAATCACAGTTTGGGCTTCGTAGCCCACTACTCTGGGGCGGCGATAGCCCCTCTGTTTGAAAAAAAATATGTTTTACTCACTGTATAATGTTTAGGAAGGGATCATAATTTTGTTTAAACTGGGAGCCAGACGATCCCTTCCCACTTCCAAGTCTGCCTGCTCCACCCCTGTGCTCCCCCATTTTGCGAAGTGCTACCAGGGAGAGCATGGGGACATGCCTAATACAGGTCTATGGGGCTAACTTTTAAAACTATTTTATTACACTTGAAACTAATGTTTGATAAAAATGAAAGCCACTGCTCAGCTAATAGGGTCCATGGTTGAGCGGTAGCTTCGCCCTATCAAACGTTAATTTCAGTGCACAACTCATCGTTTTAAGATTGTATGAACAACAGTAAGCGCATCCTGCTCCTGGTACATCTAAGCAGGGGGAAGCGAGGCTGAAACGAACAGACTCAGAAATGAGGAAGGGATAAATCTGGCTCAGATCAAGAATGCGATCCTTCAGGCTGATATGCGGTGAGTAAAAAATATTATTTTCACACAGAGGGGCTATCACCATTCCAGAGTAGTGGGCTATGAAGCCCAAACTCTTAGCTCACACAATTCCTTTAAGGATGCTGTGCAGCAGGCAGGCTACCTCTCCGAGTCCCAACATTTTATTGGTGCAGCCAGGTTAGAGCATCTACTTAAATTAAACAGTGTCCCCTGCTTAACACTTGCCCCCAAACATGCAGACAGTTATAATTATATATTTAATATTTATTTTTCTGTCAGCGGTTGCCAAAATACAGATTCTCCAAGGGCAGAAACACCCTTATGAATATTCATAGGCGATCGGGGCTCTGAGTATTAATATTCATGAGCCCCGATCAAGGACACCTTGTGGATTTTCTTTAAATTATTTAGAAAGTGGGCACTCAGGGCCCTCTTTGTGGTCACAGGTCCCACTAGGCTAATGGGGACACGGGGACCAACAAAACTCTCTCCTGCATGACCGTAATGCAAGATTTGGGAGTTTAAAGGCGCCGCTCACGTAGCGTGATTCCACTGCACTGGAGTGTAAGCATCTAGCAGGAGATCACAGTTTATGCGGCTGGAGCCCCAAAGGCTAAGGTTACAGGGGCTGTTCTGGGCTACCAGGGGCACTATCAGAACTCAGGCCAGCACAGGGGACCAAAAAAATGAAGGCATTTCCTGGAGCGCTATGGCAGGAGAGCAAAAATGGGAGCTACTGGGCTACAGATAAGCCCCAAATTGGTAGAGGTTACACCTGGATGAAGCATGTGTCCAAAATGGATGGAAGTGCTGCATCCACAGCCTAGAAAATCCCCTGACATGTTTTTAATTCAGGGTTGAATTTTGCTAAAGATAATGGGCCAGATTTACCAGTGGTAGCTGGGACCTCGTCAAGCCCTGCAGCACAACACTTTGAAGGTTGGGTGGTGCGCCAAGGCTTCTGCCTGAGCGGCATCAATTTTGGTAAGTTGGATGTAGTTGCAACAGTTTACCAATTTATGGCAAGTTGCACCAAATGTTCATCAAAAGCACCGTAAAAGGGTCCCTGGGATTAATGCAAGCTAGACCACAAAAGCTGGCCTAACTTGCTCAGTTTTCTGGGATGGAAAATCTTGTTAGACTGCCACAAGCCCAGTCGCTGTATCTTTAGTGCAGCCAGAGTTTGCAGCAATCTGGTTACTTTGAAAATCAAGCCCAATGGGTTTGGCTTCCAAAGAAGCTTATACTGGAGAACATTATCATACAGCTTAAATAGTCAGTGTACTGCCATACTTCTCTTTACTTTTTCAGAAAAGCAGGTTAAATAGCAGTCTTGGAATTCCTTTAGTCTTTTCCTATATAATTCTCCTTTAGGAAAATCACAGCAGTTGAAGAGGCTGGTATTTTGTTTACATATTAGACATTTTAAGGTATACTCCCACTTCCTAGTTAAAGATTAACTGGCAAGTATAGTTGAGTAATGTTTGGGGATAATGTGATGAGCGTGTGCATTGTTTGACTCTGTCTGTAGCCTGTTATGAGTATTAATGGCTTTATTGCTATTTTATGAAAATAATAAAACATAAGTAAAAAAAAAATGACTCATTGTCTCCTGGAAGGGGAAGTTCCTGAATGCCTTTCCACTGTTCCTTCTGATCCAGAGGGTTCTGGTCAAATTGAGGGAAGAGCCAGCCACCGTGATTCTGGTCTGTTCTGGTCCAGGGCAAATTTGGTTTCCTCTGCTGCAGCAGCTGGAAGTGGAACCTCCTGTCCTGCTCCGCTGACGAGCAGGACTCCTAACAGCGGAGCAGTTGACCAGCGTTTCCTATGTACATTTTGCACCAATAAATATTTTTATACGCATAGTAGATGTGTTGTGCTGCTTTTTTTTTTTTCTTAATCTGTACGCGGGCAGCAGCACCTTTTGGGGTTGGGAGTGCTCCTCTTCACTTATCCTTAGCCTTCTATCACAGGAGCAGGGCTGTTTTGTTCACCCAGAGCTATGATTCCTGCACTTTCAAGCTTGGCTCCTGATGCTGTAGAACTCTCCCATTCTGGGGTTTCCCCTGTGGTTGTGGACATTCTCCTAGCAGCTCGTAAGCCATCGACTCAGTACTCCTATTCCCAGAAATGGAAATGTTCCATGGTCTGGTGTACCTTGCATAGCCTAGACCCTTTTACATGTCCAGTGAGTCATGTTCTGGATTACTGCATTACCCTTTCAGACTCTAGGATCACAGTACTCCTTTGTGAAGGTGCATTTGGCTGTGGTTTCATACTATCATGCCTAATTGATAGTAAGTTGGTTGTCTAACTTGAGATATCCCACAGCTTTCTTAGCTGGATCATGCATATTCTCAGCTCGGTCCATGACCCAGTACCACTCTGGAACCTTAACATGGTTCTGGAGAACCTTATGGCACCTTCTTTTGAACCTGCCACTACATGTGACATGTGCTATCTATCATGGTAAATGTTGTTTCTGGTAGCCATTATTTCAGCAAGAATTTCCAAATTGCAAGTTCTGGTTACAGAGCCACCTCGCTTTATTTTCTACAAGGATCAGGTTACCTTAAGACCCATGCTTCATTTTTCTCCAAAGGCCATTTCTGATTTCACACCGAATCAGTCTATCAACCTTCTGGTTTATTTTTGTCCCCCAAAGATAGCGAGGAATGGAGACTGTATATGCATGATGTCCAGAGGACACTGTGTTAGTACCTAGATCATACTAAAGACTGTGAAAATCCTCTCAACTATTTGTGTCCTTTGCCCCAAGTGGTAGGCTTCACTGTTTCTAAGCAATGTTTTTCTATATGGTTACCATGCTGCATTACTTTCTGTTATCAGAAGCATGGTAAGCAGTTTCCTGATCTAGTCCATGCCCACTCCACTAGTGGCATTGCCACTTCTGTGGTTTGTTTTCACAATGTGTCCTCTGCCAACATCTGTGCTGCTGTCACTTGCAGTACTGTTTACACATTCACTTAACAGCACAGTCTGGAGATCATCTCTCGTAGACGTGCCAGCTCTGACTGTACTGTTCTGCAAGCCTCTTGTCTTACGGCCATTCAACCCTTCCTGCCTCCCAAGGTACTTATGGCACTGCTTGGGGAGTCATTCCGATGTTGTGGCTCAACAGAGTGAGATGCCCTTGAAAAGATAGAGTAGTTACTTACTGTAATGACAGGTCTTTGATAGAATCCCCTCCATTGAGCCACAGCTACATTCCCACCTTTCCTCTTTTCTTCTCAGGTGGTAGTTTTGGATGTCCTGCCTGCATTTGCACACTCTGTAATCTTCCTCAGCCCTATTAGGGCATATTTTGTCTCAGGTTCCATGCCTTCTCCCATGCATCTGTTTCTGGTACTGGTTTGCTCGATCAGTGCTGATATGATAATCTTCAAGCTTGTCTCCAGCAGGGAAGTGAAGCATGATGATCCCACCCACATCATATATGTGATGATGACGCATGCCAACGTAGCTGGTCCCAGCTAGCAAAAGTTCCCGGATCATCATGATGTCAACAGCTTACAGTTCCAATGGTATGGCTCAATGGAGAGATTTTCTCAAAGATCTACTGTTACTAAGTAACTGCTCTTTTATCTCATCAAGATATTAGTGTTGTTGTTTTCTTAAAAGTACAAGAAAAGAATAGACCACGTTGAAGACTGTCACAGACTGGTTTCTCCTAGATGCCCGATAAAGCCTTGTAAAGTGAAAGCACTGGGACAATGTGGCGGCCCTGCTGCACCTGTTATTTTTGTGTGAGCTAAATAAGCTTTGGAGCACTACATTTTGCACTTTAACAAAATTTGCATTTTCTAGCTCACTGAGTTTAGATTGCTTTTCGGGATTTTCCAAGTGCTGCAGTATCCTTGGTGAGTCTATTAGAATTCAATTTGCACTGCTATCAGTTTTTACAACCTTACAGATGCCTTAAAGAGTTACCTTGGTGTGCTGCTACCACCCAGCTGCAATCTCACTTGGGGTATTTCTAGGTCTGAATCCCATAAGAGCCATTGCTCACACAGTACAGTGCTCTTTCCCAAAGTGCAAAAGACCCTCCCCTTTTGTCACAGCTGAGAACACTTTGCTTTAGATATAATAACTATAGCCTTTCTCTTCAGAAACAGATCACAGACTTGCCAATTTGCCTCTGATTATCTATGCCTAAAATGATTCAGTCACAGAAAGCGTGAAGTATATAAAATAACATTTAATACTTCATGATATGTACATATGTTACAGGATAATACACACTAAAGACTATAGGGAATACAGTATTTCAACAGGGATAAATATAAACACATTTGAAAAGACAGAAGTCACACAGAATAACCCAACTCACTGATATCTGGATTTAAGTAGATTAGAAGAAGCTTAACCCCAACTGGAAACTATTGAGTTATGGCAGACTGAGACCCATGATGTTGCTAGTTCAAAATACCAGACATAACTGCCTTCTCATTATAAACAACAAAGAACAGAAATACCTTAGCTGGCCAGCCCACTACACCTATATCATCATATGTGCCCTTCTGACATCACATCCTGGACCTGCCTTTTGATCTCTGGGGACTAATTTTTCCCAAATTGGTCCAACTGGATTTGTTTATTAAGGCTGGGTCCTTTTGTTATGCAGGCTTGCTAAGCCTCTCCCCGTTGTTCTTCTTACCCACCCTGCAGTAATATTTACCATCACCTCTCTATTCCTTCTAGAAAATCTACTGTAGGTGAACCTGCTTTCTCATAGCACTTTCCTAAACTCTGGCCCTCCCTTCCCCCGTCAATCTGCTCTGCTTTCTCCCTTAAGTCACTTTTTCATTACTTTTCTACTCCCACCTGCAATTGTCCATGACCCCTCTACCTCTTGAGTCTTGACTTTCTTCCACCCCACTAGTATTGCCCTGGTAATTTTTTCCCCTCATCCTTCACTTATAACTGCATGAGTAGTTTCCCCTGTCTATCAAAACCAGAGTTATATGTACTACAAGAGTACCTGTTGCACTGATTTGTCTAACAATGTTTATAATTATATTCCTTTGATGTACTGTATTGCTGTATATGACTTCTGTTTTTGTAATGCTACACTTGTCAGTCTTCTCCTCCATTTGAACTATATCCATTACCTGTCCCAGGGCTAGTCTTACAAAAAAAAAAACAAATAAATAAAATGGTTAATGAATGGCTTTGTAAATGGACCCTAAAGAATGGTTTCTCATGCATAACACACTGGGAAACATGTTAAAATAATTTTGGACTATTTAGTTGGGACAGATTACATCTAAGTAGGAGAGAGAGTGTTACAGTGGGAAAACAACTGGAGCAACATATTACTAAGTCTTTAAACTGATTAACAAGGGGAACAGTGGTATTAACAAGACCACCATATGTCTTGCAAAAGCAAAATACAAAACACAAAGTCACTAATGTTTGTAGATTCCTGATGTCCAATGCAAGCAGTTGGAATGTAACCAAAAAACTGGATTAGAAGCGATTCTGTTTAATGCCAATGTGGATGTTGCAGCAATCACGGAGACTTGGTGTGGTGTAACTAGTTGCTGGATGAGGGAGATCCCTGGGTAGCAACTATTTCACAATAATAGAGTTGATAAAAAGGGGTGGGTGTGTGTCTGTGTCTATGTTAAAGGCAACATTGATTGTCATGAGTGTTACATAACTGAAGATACAACAAATCAAAATTGAAAGTATCTGGGTACAACTTCAGTTTAAGAATAGGCCGAAGATTGCATTAGATAACTGTTATAGACTCACCTTCCTGGCAAAGAGTTCAATGAGAGGCTTATAAATGAAATTGTAACAGTGTCAAATAATAGTATTAGGGGATCTTAATTTACCGGGCATTAACTGGGCTGCATTTACTGAAACAAATGAATTGGAAAGGATTGTTGTTGACACCTTACTGGGGCTTGGTCTTGAACAACTGGTAGCTGAACCTACCAGGGGTGATAACATCTTGGATATTATTATTACCAATACAGAGTTTGAAGTAACAGATGTCTCATTATGCAGTAAACATGACATGAAATATACAGAAATACTGGTAAGCACACATTTAGGGATTATGACAGAGCCCAATTAGACAACATTAGTAACAGCTTACTTTCATAGACTGGTGTACAGAGATGTCAGGCCTCTCAGCAGAGGATTGCTGGGTGCTATTAAGAAGTGAAGTACTGAAACTAGAAAATAAATTTGTTCCTATAAAAAGGAAATATAACAGCAAAGGGAAGATCCTAATCTGTTTTACACCAGCAATAAACAAACAAATTAGAATCAAGGAAAGAGCTTACTCTAAACTTTAAAAAGACAGTTCGGAGCTATTAAGGCAAAGATATCAAACCAAATTAAGGTCGCTAAAATCTATGATTAAGAGTGGAAAAAAGAAAAGAAAATGAAATTTAGAATAGCCCACACAAATGATAATAAAAAATCCTTTTTCGCATACATAAGCAAAAATTAAAAATAGCCCTAGGACAGTCGGGCTTCTGCGGGTTAATGGCACTGTCATCGAAGATGACCTTGAGGTGGCCAGTTTATATAATGGATACTTCTGTTAAGTATGTAGCAGTAAGAATATGACTACTGAAACTAATAAAACCAACATAACCACTTGTCTTCACTTCAGTACTGAAGATGTCCTTTCCAACTTGAGCATAAAGGGGAACACCTCTCCTGGCCCAGATGACATACACCCCAGATTTCTGAAATAAAGGGCAGCAGTTTTGACATACCCTCTGATGAATCTGTTTAATAAGTCAATGGATACTGGGGTGGTGCCTGCAGACTGGAGGAGGACAAGCGTGGTCCCTATTTATAACAAACTCTGGTCAGAGCCAATACAGCTGCATTGAGCTTTGACAAGCACCGCTGGAGTTGCTATGCACAAGATGACAGCAATGACTGAACTGCGCATGCACGATACTCATTCATATGTAACCCCCCTGCAAATGGGGGTTCCCAAAAGACTTCCAGGAGCTTGCTTGAATGCTCCAAGCCTGAATGGTGTTTGGCATTTAAGCCATTTATCAGTGAGTGTTTTTAGAGCCTCTGGTACTGTCTCTTTAAGAGCTGTCTGCTTGCAGACATAATTAGTTTGTATGGGGGGACTGTGTGCTTCTCTGAGTACCACTTGAGCTGCTGCCAATTCACTTCATTTTTGCAGTCACTAGGAGTGCAAAGGAACCTATCTGAAAGATATAACTGTTTGCCAGAAATTATTTAGAGTAATAATGAAATTACAGTTTGTCTAACCTGCTTTCTTTGCAGTCAGAACTGTGTCTGCTAGTTCCCCATTCTAGTTTTGAACTGCTGAACTGGACCAATCAGTATGGGGTAAGCTAGCTCTAAAATGGTGCCTTGGACGAATCAGAACTTGGACTCATAATCTGAGCCAGCCACAAGAGGATTGTATGGGCAGTGACTCTGGGAGATGTAGTTTAGACTTCAGTGCCTTTTGGACCAACAGCAGCAGTCTATTGTGGTGACAGCCAATCCAGTCAAGAACTGGGAGGAACACAAAGGAAGTGCCGGTTTTGTCGGTTGGAGTTTCAGTTGAGCTTTGGCAGTGAAGGAAGGAAGGCCCTGTGTTTTTCAGTGTGCAGTTTTAGTCAAAAAGCGTGTTAAGGCCCAGAGTTCCGGTCTGCAGCTTGTTAGGACTGAATCCGTCCTGAAGAGAATCAAAGGATATCTGAAGAGTAGAAACCAGGCTCACCCTGTAGAAGACTGGAGGAATTGCTGAAAATTGCACTCGGTCTGTCAGGAACTGAATCTGCTGTGTGTTCTCCGGGTATTGTGCAGTAATTGCGATCGAATACAGATGCAGCCTGCCTGGTATAGTGCTTTCTTTTATATGGATGTGTGAAGAGGTTTGTGTACCTCAAGTGAGCCCTGCTGACATTGAAGGACCCTATCTTATTTGGAGGTCGTGAGTACTAATTCAGGGTCGCTCCCTGTTGAATTGCCACATTAAATCCAAATGGAATTACTGTACTGCTGACTGTTTAATTCTCCTTTTCTCTGTGTGAAAGGGCCCCTACCAGCTGCCACGGTTTGGAGAAGCCACTAGGGCTTGGGTACCCAGGGACAGTAACTGATAGGGATAGGCCTGTGCACAGAGCCATAGGTAGATTATTAGAGTGATAAGCTAATTAACCTGATTTCCCCCTGTCCTTGTTATATCCCCCTAAATAAATCAGAGCTGCTTGTTTCAGCAAAGTTATACTGCCTGAGGTATTTGTCTATGTTAAAGTACTGTACTGTGATTGTTGCACTGTATCTCATTTCACGGAGGTCCCAGTGCGGAACCACACCTGGGGGTAAGTGTATACTGTGAAGGTAATTCTGATATATTGTGTGGGCCACTAGTGGGAAGAAAGGGGGGTTGCAGTGTCCCAGAGGGCTGTGACCAAGTTAGTTTAACTATTGCAAACCCTGACCTCTGGGTGGAGGCACCCGCCATTGGATCCAGGCCCCTCAACCTGTTAGTGGCAAATCAGGCAGGGGTAGTAGCCCCTGGGATAGCGTCATCTAGGGGTTACATCTTGGAGGCTCACCGCTGGGATTGTGTGTCCTCTAGTGGCCATATTTACGAACCACTGTTAAGAAAAAAATGGGTACCCCGACAGAAGTGGCTGTGCACCGGCTGGTGGAGTGGTGTACTGGGGAGGAGATTGACCCCCAAAATGCTATGCTTATCCTGGACATCCCCTGGGTATCAATACGGACACTGTGCAGGAGTACTTTCAAGGTGGAAGGTTTACAAAACCCTGTGGTGGTGGGTCGGCATGCTAATCTGCTCACCCACACTTTCCTGGCCCTAGTAGAGTTTAAGGATCCCATAGATAGCTCCAAAGTGCCACAGACCATTACCCCAGAGGGAGCCCTCACTGCTTGGAGAGTGATAACTAAGGACAGTAAAGACCCGGGGGGGAATCAGCCCCCACCACTATCTGAAACTTTTGAGGAGAAATTTGCTGAATGGTTGCTGGGAGAGGGGAAAACTGTGGAGGACTTGAAGAAACTATTCTTGCCACCTGGGGGTGTTCCTCCCCCAACACCCTCTCCTGCTCCAGTGCCCATAATGGTGGCTGAACCAATGCAGACTCCTATTTCTGCACCTGCCATTAGTCACGACTCTTACCGAAGGTTGAGGATCTTCTCTGGCACCTCCCCCCTCCAAGGGAGGATGACTGGGAGACCTGGATAGACTATGTTGCCCCCAAGTGCTAGAATGGCAATGCCGGAAGGCAAAAGCGAAAGAGGGTTAGTGAGAGCCTCCGAGTCCTGCCCTGGCTACCATCCGTGCTAAACGGGCCAGTAACCCTGAAGCGACTGCACAGGCCTATCTTGAGGCCTTGGAGAATGTGTATGGGAGCTCAGATTCTGATGAGGACCTATGGTGGAAGTAAGAGATGCACAACAGTACCAAGGGAGTTGTTGTCTGTGTATGTATCTCGGCTGGAAAAATTGTTGCAAGAATGCCTCAGAAAGGTAGTTTGCCAGCGATTGAACTGGACCGAACCAGGCTGGACAGGATCCTTAAGTCTGCCCCTTCTCAGAACTGCTGTTGCTTCAGTTACGCCTGGCAGATCGACTGGAATCCCCACCCTCCTATGATGAGTTAATGAGAGAAATTCAAGGAGTTGAGAAAGACGACCTCGGGAGGACCTGCACCAATAGCTGCGGCTACGACCGAGTGACTGAGGTGACCCATCAAGTGAAGTTCAGGGGCAGAGGTTGGCAGTCAATGAGTGCTCTGACAAGGAAAAGATATGTCACAATGGGGCGAACTGTTGAGAGATCCGGGAATTCAAAACAGTCCCTTTATGAAGGCCACGCCTGCAAGTACGGGCCCTGACCTATATCCGACTGCATCTGCTATGGGGTGGGGTACCCACCCATGTACTCCTGCTGATAACAGCTCGAACTCGATTCCTTGACCATGGAAGTGGAGAAGAGCGAGATGTCTCAAATGCTTATCACGCCAGACAGAGATGGCACAAGGTTTCCAGTTAGTAATACCCCGCCTGGCTCCCAGTGTGGCGCCTCGCAGCTCAAACTCCAGAAAGTATGTTTGCTATAATTGTGGGAAAGATGGGCACATGAAAGGAATGCCAGTCCCCAAAAGACACTGACAAAGTTGCATATAGGCTCAAGGAGAGCTTCGGAGAAGAAATCAGTGGTTAAGAGGTGCACGACATGATCCCAGTGAGGGTACCAAAATGCTAATTCACGTCCTTTTGTGGCAAGGTCAGTTGCCCAGGCCCCCACTCCGCCTCTCCAGACTGGTCCAGAATAGTGGGTCCCTCCATGGAGACCACTGTAAAGGTGAATGGAGTGTCTACAAGAGCTGTATTAGACAGTGGCTCCCAAGTGACAATTATGTTCCAGGTTGGTATCAGAAGCATTTGTCAGACGTACCCTTACAACCATTAGAAGGACTGCATGTATGGGGTTAAGTGAGAAGGCCTACCCTATTCTGGGTATATCCGATTTGGCTGTCTTTCCCCACCTCCGTGGCTGGAGTGGCCGAACAAGTGAGACCCTAGCCTTAGTGTGTCCCCCACTGGACTGTATGATGGTGTCCCTTTGTTGATTGGAACAAATGCTCATATGTTGGAAGGCTGGCACAGTTGTGTTATGAAAAACAGGGTCAAAGACTAGTAGAGCTTTAAGAGTTCCGGCTTTAATTAAGAAGGCCTATGAGGCACAGAGAGATGCTGAAAACAGAACCAGAGGAACCGGTCGGAATTGTATGGAAGAAGGATCCTGAGTCTCTGATCCTGGCGCCAAATGCCCAGTGTACCTTACAGGGAGAGGTCCGTATCAGAAAGGATGTTAAGAATAAAATATTAATGTTGGATGCACCAGGCGATGGAAAATTGCCAGAGGGACTGCTGGTCAAGCCTAGTATTTTGCCCGCTAGAGCCCATGCTTATGCCAGAAGGGTAATGGTCCAAGTTCATAATGTGTCTGAAAGAGACATTCGAGTAAACAGAGGTTGCATCCTGGCTAATGTGCATTGTGCAGACACTGCAGTGCTACCCAGCAGCAAGAGTTCAAGGAAGAATGACAGAGTAACACACTGATTTTTTGATTTTGGTGACTCCGCTGCCAGCTGAATGGAAAGTGAGGATCAGTGAGAAGCTTGCCCAGAGAGACCAGGTGTTTTCTTTAAAGGAATGGGATGTAGGATGCGTGCAAGGAGCTGAGCACAATATCCGCTGCATGAAGACCATTTCGTGAGAGGTCTCGGCCTGGCACCTGCTGACATAGATGATGTGGACGGCATCTGCAGAGATGTTAGCTGCTGGTGTAATACAAGAATCCAGAAGCCCTTATGCTTCCCCATTGTGGTAGTGAGGAAAAAGAATGGAACAGTAAGGATGTGTGTGGATTATCACCTTAAACGTGCGACTATCCTGATCAGTACACAATGCCCGCATTCAGGATGCTTTGGACTGCCTAAGCGGAGCAAGTGGTTCTCTGTGCTGGATCTCCTGAGTGGGTACTACCAGATCCCAATGGCCCCAGAGGACCGTGAGAAGATGGCCTTTATCTGTCCGCATTTCTATGAATTCATGAGGATGCCTCAAGGATTTCAGGTGCCCCAGCCACTTTTCAACGATTGATGGAGGCGTGCAGTGGGGACATGAACTTACTAGAGTGCCTGGTATACCTAGATGATGTTATTGTGTTTGCAGCTCACTGGAGGAACATGAGAGCAGATTATTTAAGGTATTGGACCGACTGGAGGACTTTGGCCTTAAACTGTCCATTGATAAGTGTCAATTCTTTCAAACATCAGTAAAGTATGTGGACACATAGTATCCACGAGGAATAGAGACCGACCAAGTAAAGTTGAGGCCTTGACCACCTGGCCTGGCCAAAATCTAAAGAACTGCAAAGATTACAGGATTCTGTGGTTATTATCGGCACTTCATCAAGGACTATTCAAGAGTGATCCCCCTTTACTTAACCTTACTCAAGGGTATCCCCCAACCCACAAAAATACCAAAAAGTCAGCGTCCCTCAAGACTGAAAGAGTGTATTTTCATCCGAGTGAAGTATTTGGGGCCCGCTGGACTCTGATTATGAGACTGCTTTTCATGAGATCATATATCAACTACCCATGCTCCAGTGCTGGCCTATGCCGATCCAAGAAAACCTTCTCCTGCACACTGATGCTAGCTTGCAAGGGTTGGGGCTGTGTTGTACCAAGAGCACGAGAATGGCCTGAGACCAGTGGCCTTTGCCAGTAGAAGCCTGACCCATCCGAAAGAACTATCCTGTACATAAGTTGGAGTTCCTAGCTTTGAAGTGGGCTATTGTTGACCAATTCCATGAGTACTTGTATGGGGCTAAAATACTAGTAAAAACTGACAATAATCCTTTGACCTATGTGCAGACCTCAGCTAAGTTGGATGCCACTGGCCATAGGTGGCTTTCTGCATTATCTACATATGACTATGCTCTCGAATACCGAGCAGGTCTGAACCACATAGATGCTGATGCTCTCTCCCGGAGGCCTGTTCCCCAGAATGATTGGGTCCGATTGGCAGAACCTGACATTCGGGCACTCTGCCGGAAGTTTGACAGGGAGGAACAAATGTCCACGGACGCAGTGGACTGCATGGTGGATTGCTTGGGAGCCTCTGAGAATTGCATACCTGCTGCTTGTGCCACTTTTCTGCAATAGACATGGTGCACTGCCTCAGCTGGACAATGACAGTATTCAAGCGGGCTCAATCCCGATCCCATGATCAAAGCAGCTTAGAAGCCTCTATGCAGGAAAGATGTGTCCAAATTACGCCCACTGATTTGAGAACTGCACTGTATACAAAGAAGGTCCTAAGTTGAAACTGATCAATAAACTGTTATACAGAGAACAGTAGACAGAGGGGACAAGTAGACAAACAACAACTAGTGCTGCCCACTGCCTTTGAGACTCAGTACTGAGGTCCTTGCACAACCACATGGGGCACCTTGGTATAGACAGAACACTTGACTTGGTGAGATCCAGATTCTATTGGCCTAAGATGGGGCTGATGTGGAGCAACACATTCGAACTTGTAGTCGCTGCTTACAGAGGAAAGCTTTGCCCCAGAGGCTGCCCCCTTATTAACATCACCACCAGTGCACCCATGGAGCTGGTCTGTATTGATTTTCTAAGTTTGGAGTCAGATCAAAGAAATATCAGTAATGTGCTGGTGGTCACTGACCATTTCACGAGATATGCAAGCTTTCCCCACCAAAGACCAGAAAGCATCCACTGTAGCAAAGTACTTGTAGAAAACTTTTTGTTCACTATGGGGCTCCACAAAGAATCCATTCTGATCAAGGAGAGACTTTGAGAGTCGTCTGATCAAGAGATGCTTTCTCTGTGGGGTGCGAAAGTCCAGAACCACTCCTTACCACCCCAGGGGACCCACAGCCTGAACGTTTCAACGCACTTTGCTAGATATGCTAGGCACCCTGCACCCAAAGGACAAGCCTAGATGGAGCCAACAAATTAGCACCCTGGTACATGCTTATAACTGCACCAAAAGTGATGCCACTGGATTCTCCCCTACCACCTGATGTTTGGAAGAAAAGCTCGACTACCAGTAGATGTGTGTTTTGGGGTCTCTCCTGATGGGGTTCAAGCTGACAACTATTTACAGTATGTGCAAAGTTAAAGGCAGCTAACTCATGCGTACCAACTAGCTCAAACCATGGCTGCAAAAGAAATCTGGCCAACAAAGAAAGGTATGATAAAGGTGAAAGCACAGGAACTCCAGGAGGGAGATCGGGTATTGCTAAGAAATCTGGGACTGCATGGCAAGCACAAGATTGCTGACAGATGGCACCATCTCCCTCACATTGTAGTGGGCAACTAGATGATCTGCCAGTGTACAAGTAAGGCCTGAGAATAATTCAAAGATGTAAAAACAATGCATAGAAATCATTTACTGCCCATTGGACAAATCTTAATTGAGTCTGAGCCCAGAAGTGCCCCTCTGGACCAGTGACTAGAGCTGCTGCTAAGAAAAGACCAAGGAAGTCTGCACCACAGAAGCAGAGTTAAAGTGTTCCCTGCACAAGTCCCAGTTGAGCATGACTGTCAGTCCATATCAGAAGAAAGTGAGAGTGACTTTGAATACTATCCTTCTTACGAACTGAGTCAATTGTTTGGGCAATCCCTAGTCAATACTGGAGATGAAGCTGGGCCTTCTGGACTGTCCAAGCCCCAAGCTCGTCCCACCAATGCTCCCAGAAAGTGAAGTGCAAAGCATCAGATCAGATGAAATGGAATCATTGTGCATGGTTGAACTGTTTGAGCTTTCAGGGAGAAAATGATAGATTGGGCAGACTGGTGATAACCGAACAAGAAGAGTATTTTGAGTGCCCTGACAGTCCACTGCCAGTGTCAAAGCTCTCCATGCGAGCCAAATGTTGTGGACTCAGAAACTGTAACTCCTGGAGCTGAAAGTGCCCCAAGTTCTAGCCTCTCTACCCCATGGAGACTCCCTGACAAGTGAGGACAATGCTGAAATGAGGCTCAAGTGCAGAGACTAAACAGTTCCCCTAGAAAGACTGGTCGAGCTGTAAGCCTGTGGTGCACCTCAGTTATGATTCACTTGGGAGGCCTGTGGACTTGCCTCTCCAATGTTGTCCATAAAGGAGTGTATGTGTCCCAGAGCTCATTGCCCAAACTGAGCATCAGTGCTAACTCAAGTTACTTGTGTTTGCCCTCTAAGTATGGTGCCTTGCCCCATCCAGCCCCAAAGGTAACTGATAGGAAGGGCCCCCTCTCTTCAGGTTTCATGTACAGGAGGTAATAACTGAGTTATGGTACAATGTGTATGTAATACTGTGTAAAGTAGCGTACTGCAATGTTTCAGAAATGTGTTCTTGTATAATGATATATTGACTGATGATTACATGTGCGAGCCTAATGCAAATGTATATAGGTTGCAGTTGAAACTTATGAGGTACTTGCTTGGCGGATGTCAAGCTTTCCCAGACCAGGAAGGGTGTAACCTCCTGCAAATGGGGGTTCCCAAAAGACTTCCAGGAGCTTGCTTGAATGCTCCAAGCCTGAATGGTGTTTGGCATTTAAGCCATTTATCAGTGAGTGTTTTAGAGCCTCTGGTACTGTCTTTAAGTGCTGTCTGCTTGCAGACATAATTAGTTGTATGGGGACTGTGTGCTTCTCTGGTACCACTTGAGCTGCTGCCAATTCACTTCATTTTGCAGTCACTAGAGTGCAAAGGAACCTATCTGAAAGATGTAACTGTTTGCCAGAAATTATTTAGAGTAATAATGAAATTACAGTTTGTCTAACCTGCTTTCTTTGCAGTCAGAACTGTGTCTGCTAGTTCCCCATTCTAGTTTTGAACTGCTGAACTGGACCAATCAGTGTGGGGTAAGCTAGCTCTAAAATGGTGCCTTGGGACGAATCAGAACTTGGACTTATAATCTGAGCCAGCCACAAGAGGATTGTATGGGCAGTGACTCTGGGAGATGTAGTTTAGACTTCAGTGCCTTTTGGACCAACAGCAGCAGTCTATTGTGAGTGACAGCCAATCCAGTCAAGAACTGGGAGGAACTCAAAGGAAGTGCCGGTTTTGTCGGTTGGAGTTTCAGTTGAGCTTTGGCAGTGAAGAAGGAAGGAGCCCTGTGTTTTCAGTGTGCAGTTTTAGTCAAAAAGCGTGTATAAGGCCCAGAGTTCCGGTCTGCAGCTTGTTGGACTGAATCCGTCCTGTGAAGAGAATCAAAGGATATCTGAAGAGTAGAAACCAGGCTCACCCTGTAGAAGACTGGAGGAATTGCTGAAAATTGCACTCGGTCTGTCAGGAACTGAATCTGCTGTGTGTTCTCCCGGTATTGTGCAGTAATTGCGATCGGGATACAGATGCAGCCTGCCTGGTATAGTGCTTTCTTTTATATGGATGTGTGAAGAGGTTTGTGTACCTCAAGTGAGCCCTGCTGACATTGAAGGACCCTATCTTATTTGGAGGTCGTGAGTACTAATTCAGGTCGCTCCCTGTTGAATTGCCACATTAAATCCAAATGGAATTACTGTACTGCTGACTGTTTAATTCTCCTTTTCTCTGTGTGAAAGGGCCCTACCAGCTGCCACGGTTTGGAGAAGCCACTAGGGCTTGGGTACCCAGGGACAGTAACTGATAGGGATAGGCCTGTGCACAGAGCCATAGGTAGATTATTAGAGTGATAAGCTAATTAACCTGATTTCCCCTGTCCTTGTTATATCCCCTAAATAAATCAGAGCTGCTTGTTTCAGCAAAGTTATACTGCCTGAGGTATTTGTCTATGTTAAAGTACTGTACTGTGATTGTTGCACTGTATCTCATTTCCAGGAGGTCCCAGTGCCGAACCACACCTGGGGGTAAGTGTATACTGTGAAGGTAATTCTGATATATTGTGTGGGCCACTAGTGGGAAGAAAGGGGGGTTGCAGTGTCCCAGAGGGCTGTGACCAAGTTAGTTTAACTATTGCAAACCCTGACCTCTGGGTGGAGGCACCCGCCATTGGATCCAGGCCCCTCAACCTGTTAGTGGCAAATCAGGCAGGGGTAGTAGCCCCTGGGATAGCGCCATCTAGGGGTTACACATACATTCAGTCTGACTCGGTGCTGCCATGTTGTGCATGGCAGACATCACTGCCACAGATGCAGAAGAAAAAGAAGTGCCCCTGAAGTGGTTGTGTTTATGCAGCTGGAGGGGGGGAAGGGCTGCATAAAGACAAGCACTGGAAACTGCCAGAGCACTGTGGAAGCATACCAGACAGTGATCTGGTCACATGCTTCCACAGTACTCTTCTGAGTTGTGATGTTGGCATAACTTCTGCCTGAAGCAGATAGCATGTGTGGTGGCCTTTGCTGGGGTGTTACCTGTGTATAGCCAAGAAGAGAAAAAGGCACTCCACACCATGGCTTTCAACAACTGGTTGAAGTCATGGTGCGTGGAGGAGGGCTTTAGTTACATTGGGGATAGGGGACTAACCTAGAATGATATGGGCCTCTATGAAGGAGATGGCCTGCATCCTTCAAGAAAGAGGACCACAGTCCATAGCGGAAGGTCTAAATGCTACTTGGATGAGCATTTAAACTAGCCGGGGATATGTGAGGGCTGTACTATCAAAGGAGGTAAAGACTGATCCCCAAAATGATGAAGCAAAAAGGAGGAAGGGCCCAAGGAGAGGATGCTCCAGCAGGGCAGGGGCACAGGAAAACAGGGGTAGGGAAAAGATGGAGAACAAGGGGGCTGTAAATCAGGATCACGCTCTCTGGGTTTATTTAAGCATCCAACACCAAGGGTGTGTGTGTAAAATTCAAGTTTTATACACAACCCTATGTTTTGTTTTATATCATTGCTGGGCAGCGTTTTTTCACCACTGCAATTATATAAATGGAAACACATCTCTGTGCAGCCATGGTCAGATTCAAGTCCCTGTTTAAAAATGTTTACTTTTTTAAAATGCATTTCCTCCCAAAAGTGTACTGAAAAGAGCCAAGTTAATTTTTTTAGCATCTGACTTATGGCAAAGCCTGGGTGCAAGAGGTGGTGAAGTGTGTGGTGCAAAGAATGGTAGACCATGACTGGCGCATGAGTGGAGCAAGGAAATCCAGCATATCTGCCATTATAACCAGCTGGTTATAACAGCAAATTAACAGGGTTTCCTATGGGAAAAAATCACTCCCTGGTTACTATAAAATAATAATTTTTGCCATTGTAGATATACTGTATATCAAGTATACTTCTTGTTTGAGTTATAACAGCCTTTGTTTTTATCTGATAAACAACATTATTGCATAGTAGTAAGTTTAACCTTTATGAGCCAGATGCCAGCATATTCAAAACATTTGCACATCAAAAAGTTGTTCCTATACATTTCAAAATATTATTTTTTGGGAGGGGGGGTGCATTTCAAAATTTGCAGAAGAGACCTAATGCACATGCGTATGCTTTGGAAATCTGACCATGTACAGTTCCAGCGTGGGGCATTCTGCCACACAGCTGGAAATGGTGAGATGCAGTGGCATGCCATCGTAACAGCAACACTATTACAGTGATACCAACCCGTCGACACCTGCAGTGTCTACCAGGTTGATCCTGAGCTTGGCCGCTCCCCCTCAACATCTTCCCCCCTCAGAGTTGGAATCTATGGGTACGGGGGCAGAGTCACCCGTATGAACACCAAACAGGTGTCGGTGTGATCCCCAGTTGGGGTTGGAACCTGGCAGTGTCAGGGATGTCAGCGACCATGTGTCACTATGGGGGAGATTGGCGATATTCGTGTCACCACGGCATGGTGGAACGAGATGCAGCAAGGTATAGCACTGCACCATTAGGTAACCTTTATCCACAAAGTATAAACTTTTGGTTGGATAATATTTTTCTAATGGGCTGGGATGGCAGCAATAACAGCCACTGCTGAATCAGAAAACAGCAGAAGAAAACCTACTGTGTGTCAGAATTGTAGATCTTACAAGTGTCCAGCCTTTTCACTACATGTTGTTTTATAAGGACAGGCTTATTCAAGGACCGTGGATTTATTTATTTAAAATATTCACCAAACACCTTTTTATGCCCGTCCCTTTTCAAGTGAATCCCTTGAAAGCGTAGTGCAAGATGAATCGGTCATTTATTACAAAAATACATCAGCAATCCATACAAAAACCTGAATGAAAATACAGCTGGTAAATAAAAGGATTCTCAGATCATTTTGCCTCCAGTAGGTCTACTAGTTAAGAATGCCTCCAGGCTGGAAACCTATAAATTAGTTTTACTGCATGGCCCTTTTATCATTATGTTGTTTCATTCTACCATGTCTTTAAAAAGTAAAATATAATTGTATAAACATGGTACATGTTATTTAATGGAACCATTTCTTCTGCAATGGAGTTTCTGTACATATGCAAAACTATGTCCATACTCTGAGAAGGGGCGGTGCAGAAAGTAAGGATGTAGGGCATATTAAAGACATAGTTTGTGGCAATACATGTAAAATAATATAGCTATAAATTAGGGCAAATAAAGAGCAGGGCCTGGATATTCAAACTGCGCCATTCTGAGGCGCAAGCCCTTGCGCTGCTCAAAATAGTTGCACAGGGGTGTGGCCGGGGTGATATTCAAAGGAGTTGCGCTATTGCGCAACTCCTTTGAATATCACTCCCCAGCTACAGCACTTGCGCATGGCGCAGTGGAACTTGCACCACCGCAAGTTGCCAGAGATGAGCATTAAACTTTCGGTGGCGCAAGTACCATTGCGCCATGCGCAAATTTCCGATATTCAAAAGGTGACATGCAAATGGGGCCATAATTTATGCAAGGCGCAGGGGGGGCCATTTGCATCTATTTATGGCCCCATTTGCATGCCATTTGCATGTAGGTGCACCGATCCCCGAGGACTTGCGCCTGGCCACCCTGCCAGGCAGCAGCCGTTTAAGACCGGCGCACAATGCAGCCGATTAACGGGCATTACGGGTACATGTAACACCCCCACCGCGTGCCCAAAGCCCAATCGCGGGCATAGCGTGTATGAACCCCCAGTGCCCGATCGCGGGCAGAATGTAACCCCAACCCAAATATCTCCTGGTGGTCCAGTGGACCGTAAAGCCCGATCGCGGGCAGAATCATCACAACCCCAAACATCTCCCTGGTGTCTGATATCCCCCACCCACGAAACCCTCCACCCGCTCCCCGCGGCGGTGGGTGACAGCATCCACCGCCTGCCGCCCGCCGCCCGCCGACTGACTGTCGGTAGGGCTGCCGCCCATTGGTGCAGAGAAATGGTTCCATTAAATAACATGTACCATGTTTATACAATTATATTTTACTTTTTAAAGACATGGTAGAATGAAACAACATAATGATAAAAGGGCCATGCAGTAAAACTAATTTATAGGTTTCCAGCCTGGAGGCATTCTTAACTAGTAGACCTACTGGAGGCAAAATGATCTGAGAATCCTTTTATTTACCAGCTGTATTTTCATTCAGGTTTTTGTATGGATTGCTGATGTATTTTTGTAATAAATGACCGATTCATCTTGCACTACGCTTTCAAGGGATTCACTTGAAAAGGGACGGGCATAAAAAGGTGTTTGGTGAATATTTTAAATAAATAAATCCACGGTCCTTGAATAAGCCTGTCCTTATAAAACAACATGTAGTGAAAAGGCTGGACACTTGTAAGATCTACAATTCTGACACACAGTAGGTTTTCTTCTGCTGTTTTCTGATTCAGCAGTGGCTGTTATTGCTGCCATCCCAGCCCATTAGAAAAATATTATCCAACCAAAAGTTTATACTTTGTGGATAAAGGTTACCTAATGGTGCAGTGCTATACCTTGCTGCATCTCGTTCCACCATGCCGTGGTGACACGAATATCGCCAATCTCCCCCATAGTGACACATGGTCGCTGACATCCCTGACACTGCCAGGTTCCAACCCCAACTGGGGATCACACCGACACCTGTTTGGTGTTCATACGGGTGACTCTGCCCCCGTACCCATAGATTCCAACTCTGAGGGGGGAAGATGTTGAGGGGGAGCGGCCAAGCTCAGGATCAACCTGGTAGACACTGCAGGTGTCGACGGGTTGGTATCACTGTAATAGTGTTGCTGTTACGATGGCATGCCACTGCATCTCACCATTTCCAGCTGTGTGGCAGAATGCCCCACGCTGGAACTGTACATGGTCAGATTTCCAAAGCATACGCATGTGCATTAGGTCTCTTCTGCAAATTTTGAAATGCACCCCCCCTCCCAAAAAATAATATTTTGAAATGTATAGGAACAACTTTTTTGCATGTGCAAATGTTTTGAATATGCTGGCATCTGGCTCATAAAGGTTAAACTTACTACTATGCAATAATGTTGTTTATCAGATAAAAACAAAGGCTGTTATAACTCAAACAAGAAGTATACTTGATATACAGTATATCTACAATGGCAAAAAATTATTATTTTATAGTAACCAGGGAGTGATTTTTTCCCATAGGGAAACCCTGTTTTAATTTGCTGTTATAACCAGCTGGTTATAATGGCAGATATGCTGGATTTCCCTTGCCCCACTCATGCGCCAGTCATGGTCTACCATTCTTTGCACCACACACTTCACCACCTCTTGCACCCAGGCTTTGCCATAAGTCAGATGCTAAAAAAATTAACTTGGCTCTTTTCAGTACACTTTTGGGAGGAAATGCATTTTAAAAAGTAAACATTTTTAAACAGGGACTTGAATCTGACCATGGCTGCACAGAGATGTGTTTCCATTTATATAATTGCAGTGGTGAAAACAGCTGCCCAGCAATGATATAAAACAAAACATAGGGTTGTGTATAAAACTTGAATTTTACACACACCTTGGTGTTGGATGCTTAAATAAACCCAGAGGCGTGATCCTGATTTACAGCCCCTTGTTCTCCATCTTTCCCTACCCCTGTTTTTCCTGTGCCCCTGCCCTGCTGAGCATCCTCTCCTTGGGCCCTTCCTCCTTTTTGCTTCATCATTTTGGGATCAGTCTTTACCTCCTTTGATAGTACAGCCCTCACATCCCGGCTAGTTTAAATGCTCATCCAAGTAGCATTTAGACCTTCCGCTATGGACTGTGGTCCTCTTTCTTGAAGGATGCAGGCCATCTCCTATAGAGGCCCATATCATTCTAGGTTAGTCCCCTATCCCCAATGTAACTAAAGCCCTCCTCCACGCACCATGACTTCAACCAGTTGTTGAAAGCCATGGTGTGGAGTCTACCCTCTCTTCTTGGCTATACACAGGTAACACCCAGCAAAGGCCACCACACATGCTATCTGCTTCAGGCGAAGTTATGCCAACATCACAACTCAGAAGAGTACTGTGGAAGCATGTGACCAGATCACTGTCTGGTATGCTTCCACAGTGCTCTGGCAGTTTCAGTGCTTGTCTTATGCAGCCCTTCCCCCTCCAGCTGCATAAACACAACCACTTCAGGGCACTTCTTTTCTTCTGCATCTGTGGCAGTGATGTCTGCCATGCACAACATGGCAGCACCCAGTCAGACTGAATGTATTGTAACCCTAGATGGCGCTTATCCCAGGGCTACTACCCTGCCTGATTTGCCACTAACAGGTTGAGGGGCCTGGATCCAATGGCGGTGCTCCACCCAGAGGTCAGGGTTTGCAATAGTTAAACTAACTTGGTCACAGCCCTCTGGGACACTGCAACCCCCTTTCTTCCCACTAGTGGCCCACACAATATATCAGAATTACCTTCACAGTATACACTTACCCCCAGGTGTGGTTCGGCACTGGGACCTCCTGTGAAATGAGATACAGTGCAACAATCACAGTACAGTACTTTAACATAGACAAATACACTCAGGCAGTATAACTTTGCTGAAACAAGCAGCTCTGATTTATTTAGGGGATATAACAAGGACAGGGGAAATCAGGTTAATTAGCTTATCACTCTAATAATCTACCTATGGCTCTGTGCACAGGCCTATCCCTATCAGTTACTGTCCCTGGGTACCCAAGCCCTAGTGGCTTCTCCAAACCGTGGCAGCTGGTAGGGCCCTTTCACACAGAGAAAGGAGAATTAAACAGTCAGCAGTACAGTAATTCCATTTGGATTTAATGTGGCAATTCAACAGGGAGCGACCCTGAATTAGTACTCACGACCTCCAAATAAGATAGGGTCCTTCAATGTCAGCAGGGCTCACTTGAGGTACACAAACCTCTTCACACATCCATATAAAAGAAAGCACTATACCAGGCAGGCTGCATCTGTATCCCGATCGCAATTACTGCACAATACCCGGGAGAACACACAGCAGATTCAGTTCCTGACAGACCGAGTGCAATTTTCAGCAATTCCTCCAGTCTTCTACAGGGTGAGCCTGGTTTCTACTCTTCAGATATCCTTTGATTCTTCACAGGACGGATTCAGTCCTAACAAGCTGCAGACCGGAACTCTGGGCCTTACACACGCTTTTTGACTAAAACTGCACACTGAAAACACAGGGCTCCTTCCTTCTTCACTGCCAAAGCTCAACTGAAACTCCAACCGACAAACCGGCACTTCCTTTGGAGTTCCTCCCAGTTCTTGACTGGATTGGCTGTCACTCACAATAGACTGCTGCTGTTGGTCCAAAAGGCACTGAAGTCTAAACTACATCTCCCAGAGTCACTGCCCATACAATCCTCTTGTGGCTGGCTCAGATTATAAGTCCAAGTTCTGATTCGTCCAAGGCACCATTTTAGAGCTAGCTTACCCCACTGATTGGTCCAGTTCAGCAGTTCAAAACTAGAATGGGGAACTAGCAGACACAGTTCTGACTGCAAAGAAAGCAGGTTAGACAAACTGTAATTTCATTATTACTCTAAATAATTTCTGGCAAACAGTTACATCTTTCAGATAGGTTCCCTTTGCACTCCTAGTGACTGCAAAATGAAGTGAATTGGCAGCAGCTCAAGTGGTACTCGAGAAGCACACAGTCCCCATACAACTAATTATGTCTGCAAGCAGACAGCACTTAAAGACAGTACCAGAGGCTCTAAAAACACTCACTGATAAATGGCTTAAATGCCAAACACCATTCAGGCTTGGAGCATTCAAGCAAGCTCCTGGAAGTCTTTTGGGAACCCCCATTTGCAGGGAGGTTACACCCTTCCTGGCCTGGGAAAGCTTGACATCCGCGTCAAGCAAGTACCCCCATAAGTTTCAACTGCAACCATATACATTTGCATTAGGCTCGCACATGTAATCATCAGTCAATATATCATTTTACCAAGAACACATTTCTGAAACATTGCAGCGTCACTCTTACACAGTATTACATACACATTGTACCATAACTCAGTTATTACCTCCTGTACATGAAACCTGAAGAGAGGGGGCCCTTCCTATCAGTTACCTTTGGGGCTGATGGGGCAAGGCACCATACTTAGAGGGCAACACAAGTAACTTGAGTTAGCACTGATGCTCAGTTTGGGCAATGAGCTCGGGACACATACACTCCTTTATGGACAACATTGGAGGCAAGTCCACAGGCCTCCCAAGTGAATCATAACTGAGGTGCACCACAGGCTTTACAGCTCGACCAGTCTTTCTAGGGGAACTGTTATAGTCTCTGCACTCTGAGCCTCATTTCAGCATTGTCCTCACTTGTCAGGGAGTCTCCATGGGGTAGAGAGGCTAGAACTTGGGGCACTTCAGCTCCAGGAGTTACAGTTTCTGAGTCCACAACATTTGGCTCCATGGAGAGCTTTGGACACTGGCAGTGGACTGTCAGGGCACTCAAAATACTCTTCTTGTTCGGGTGTATCACCAGTCTGCCCCAATCTATCATTTCCTCCCTGAAAGCTCAAACAGTTCAACCATGCACAATGATTCCATTTCATCTGATCTGATGCTTTGCACTTCACTTTCTGGGAGCATTGGCTCAAGGGACGAGCTTGGGGCTTGGACAGTCCAGAAGGCCCAGCTTCATCTCCAGTATTGACTAGGGATTGCCCAAACAATTGACTCAGTTCGTAAGAAGGATAGTATTCAAAGTCACTCTCCTTTCTTCTGATATGGACTGACAGTCATGCTCAACTGGGACTTGTGCAGGGAACACTTTAACTCTGCTTCTGTAGGTGCAGACTCCTTGGTCTTTCTTAGCAGCAGCTCTAGTCACTGGTCCAGAGGGGCATCTTCTGGGGCTCAGACTCAATTAAGATTTGTCCAATGGGCAGTAAATGATTTCTATGCATTGTTTTTACATCTTTTGAATTATTCTCAGGCCTTACTTTGTACACTGGCAGATCATCTAGTTGCCCACTACAATGTGAGGAGATGGTGCCATCTGTCAGCAATCTTGTGCTTGCCATGCAGTCCCAGATTTCTTAGCAATACCCGATCTCCCTCCTGGAGTTCCTGTGCTTTCACCTTTTATCATACCTTTCTTTGTTGGCCAGATTTCTTTTGGAGCCATGGTTTGAGCCAGTTAGTACGCATGAGTTAGCTGGGCCTTTAACTTTGCACATACTGTAAATAGTTGTCAGCTTGAACCCCATCAGGAGAGACCCAAAACA
Organism: Neoceratodus forsteri; assembly: GCA_016271365.2. Taxonomy (NCBI): domain Eukaryota; kingdom Metazoa; phylum Chordata; order Ceratodontiformes; family Ceratodontidae; genus Neoceratodus; species Neoceratodus forsteri. The sequence goes on along the minus strand of CM057459.1, from coordinate 91,905,712 downwards.
CATCTACTGGTAGTCGAGCTTTTCTTCCAAACATCAGGTGGTAGGGGAGAATCCAGTGGCATCACTTTTGTGCAGTTATAAGCATGTACCAGGGTGCTAATTTGTTGGCTCCATCTAGGCTTGTCCTTTGGGTGCAGGGTGCCTAGCATATCTAGCAAAGTCGGTTGAAACGTTCAGGCTGTGGGTCCCCCTGGGGTGGTAAGGAGTGGTTCTGGACTTTGCACTCCCCCACAGAGAAAGCATCTCTTTGATCAGACGACTCTCAAAGTCTCCCTTGATCAGAATGGATTCTTTGTGGAGCCCCATAGTGAACAAAAAGTTTACAAGTACTTTGCACAGTGGATGCTTTCTGGTCTTTGGTGGGGAAAGCTTGGCATATCTCGTGAAATGGTCAGTGACCACCAGCACATTACTGATATTTCTTTGATCTGACTCCAAACTTAGAAAATCAATACAGACCAGCTCCATGGGTGCACTGGTGGTGATGTTAACAGGGGGCAGCCTCTGGGGCAAAGCTTCTCTGTAAGCAGCGACTACAAGTTCGAATGTGTTGCTCCACATCAGCCCCATCTTAGGCCAATAGAATCTGGATCTCACCAAGTCAAGTGTTCTGTCTATACCAAGGTGCCCCATGTGGTTGTGCAAGGACCTCAGTACTGAGTCTCAAAGGCAGTGGGCAGCACTAGTTGTTGTTTGTCTACTTGTCCCCTCTGTCTACTGTTTCTCTGTATAACAGTTTATTGATCAGTTTCAACTTAGGACCTTCTTTGTATAACAGTGCAGTTCTCAAATCAGTGGGCGTAATTTGGACACATCTTTCCTGCATAGAGGGCTTCTAAAGCTGCTTTGATCATGGGATGCATGGGATTGAGCCCGCAATACTGTCATTGTCCAGCTGAGGCAGTGCACCAATGTCTATTGCAGAAAAGTGGCAATCAAGCAGCAGGTATGCAATTCTCAGAGGCTCCCAAGCAATCCACCATGCAGTCCACTGCGTCCGTGGACATTGTTCCTCCCTGTCAAACTTCCGGCAGAGTGCCCAAATGTCAGGTTCTGCCAATCGGACCCAATCATTCTGGGGAACAGGCCTCCGGGAGAGAGCATCAGCATCTATGTGGTTCAGACCTGCTCGGTATTCGAGAGCATAGTCATATGTAGATAATGCAGAAAGCCACCCATGGCCAGTGGCATCCAACTTAGCTGAGGTCTGCACATAGGTCAAGGATTATTGTCAGTTTTACTAGTATTTTAGCCCCATACAAGTACTCATGGAATTGGTCAACAATAGCCCACTTCAAAGCTAGGAACTCCAACTTATGTACAGGATAGTTCTTTTGCGATGGGTCAGGCTTCTACTGGCAAAGGCCACTGGTCTCAGGCCATTCTCGTGCTCTTGGTACAACACAGCCCCAACCCTTGCAAGCTAGCATCAGTGTGCAGGACGTAAGGTTTTCTTGGATCGGCATAGGCCAGCACTGGAGCATGGGTAAGTTGATATATGATCTCATGAAAGCAGTCTCACAATCAAGCGAGTCCAGCGGGCCCCAAATACTTCACTCGGATGAAAATACACTCTTTCAGTCTTGAGGGCGCTGACTTTTGGTATTTTTGTGGGTTGGGGATACCCTTGAGTAAGGTTAAGTAAAGGGGGATCACTCTTGAATAGTCCTTGATGAAGTGCCGATACAACCACAGAATCCAGTAATCTTTGCAGTTCTTTAGATTTTGGCCAGGCCAGGTGGTCAAGGCCTCAACTTTACTTGGTCGGTCTCTATTCCTCGTGGATACTATGTGTCCCACATACTTTACTGATGTTTGAAAGAATTGACACTTATCAATGGACAGTTTAAGGCCAAAGTCCTCCAGTCGGTCCAATACCTTAAATAATCTGCTCTCATGTTCCTCCAGTGAGCTGCCAAACACAATAACAATCATCTAGGTATACCAGGCACTCTAGTAAGTTCATGTCCCCACTGCACGCTCCATCAATCGTTGAAAGTGGCTGGGGCACCTGAAAACCTTGAGGCATCCTCATGAATTCATAGAAAAGCGGACAGATAAAGGCCATCTTCTCACGGTCCTCTGGGGCCATTGGGATCTGGTAGTACCCACTCGGAGATCCAGCACAGAGAACCACTTGCTCCGCTTAGGCAGTCCAAAGCATCCTGAATGCGGGCATTGTGTACTGATCAGGATAGTCCACGTTTAAAGTGATAATCCACACACATCCTTACTGTTCCATTCTTTTTCCTCACTACCACAATGGGGAAGCATAAGGGCTTCTGGATTCTTGTATACACCAGCAGCTAACATCTTGCAGATGCCCTCACATCATCTATGTCAGCAGGTGCCAGGTCGAGACCTCTCACGAAATGGTCTTCGTCATGCAGGCGGATATTGTGCTCAGCTCCTTGCACGCATCCTACATCCCATTCCTTTAAAGAAAACACCTGGTCTCTCTGGGCAAGCTTCTCACTGATCCTCACTTTCCATTCAGCTGGCAGCGGAGTCACCAAAATCAAAACAAGTCAGCGTTACTCTGTCATTCTTCCTTGAACTCTTGCTGCTGGGTAGCACTGCAGTGTCTGCACAATGCACATTAGCCAGGATGCAACCTCTGTTTACTCGAATGTCTCTTTCAGACACATTATGAACTTGGACCATTACCCTTCTGGCATAAGCATGGGCTCTAGCGGGCAAAATACTAGGCTTGACCAGCAGTCCCTCTGGCAATTTTCCATCGCCTGTGCATCCAACATTAATATTTTATTCTTAACATCCTTTCTGATACGGACCTCTCCTGTAAGGTACACTGGGCATTTGGCGCCCAGGATCAGAGACTCAGGATCCTTCTTCCATACAATTCCGACCGGTTCCTCTGGTTCTGTTTTCAGCATCTCTCTGTGCCTCATAGGCCTTCTTAATTAAAGCCGGAACTCTTAAAGCTCTACTAGTCTTTGACCCTGTTTTTCATAACACAACTGTGCCAGCCTTCCGAACATATGAGCATTTGTTCCAATCAACAAAGGGACACCATCATACAGTCCAGTGGGGGACACACTAAGGCTAGGTCTCTACTTGTTCGGCCACTCCAGCCACGGAGGTGGGGAAAGACAGCCAAATCGATATACCCAGAATAGGGTAGGTCTTCTCACTTAACCCCATACATGCAGTCCTTCTAATGGTTGTAAGTGCGTCTGACAAATGCTTCTGATACCAATCCTGGAACATAATTGTCACTTGGGAGCCACTGTCTAATACAGCTCTTGTAGACACTCCATTCACCTTTACAGTGGTCTCCATGGAGGGACCCACTATTCTGGACCAGTCTGGAGAGGCGGTAGTGGGGCCTGGGCAACTGACCTTGCCACAAAGGACGTGAATTAGCATTTTGGTACCCTCACTGGGATCATGTCGTGCACCTCTTAACCACTGATTTTCTCCGAAGCTCTCCTTAGCCTATATGCAACTTTGTCAGTGTCTTTTGGGACTGGCATTCCTTTTCATGTGCCCATCTTTCCCACAATTATGAAAACATACTTTCTGGAGTTTGAGCTGGCCGGCGCCACACTGGGAGCCAGGGCGGGTATTACTAACTGGAAACCTTGTGCCATCTCTGTCTGCGCGTGATAAGCATTTGGAGACATCTCGTCAGTTTCTCCACTTCCATGGTCAAGGAATCGAGTTGGAGCTGTTATCAGCAGGAGATACATGGGTGGGTACCCCACCCCATAGCAGATGCAGTCGGATATAGGTCAGGGCCCGTACTTGCAGGCGTGGCCTTCATAAAGGGACTGTTTTTGAATTCCCGGATCTCTCTCAACAGTTCGCCCCATTGTGACATATCTTTTTCCTTGTCAGAGCACTCATTGACTGCCAACCTCTGCCCCTGAACTTCACTTGATGGGTCACCCTCAGTCACTCGGGTCGTAGCCGCAGCTATTGGTGCAGGTCCCTCCCGAGGTCGTCTTTTCTCAACTCCTCGAATTTCTCTCATTAACTCATCATAGGAGGGTGGGGATTCCAGTCGATCTGCCAGGCGTAACTGAAGCAACAGCAGTTCTGAGAAGGGGCAGACTTAAGGATCCTGTCCAGCCTGGTTCGTCCAGTTCAATCGCTGGCAAACTACCTTTCTGAGGCATTCTTGCAACAATTTTTCCAGCCGAGATACATACACAGACAACAACTCCCCTTGGTACTGTTGTGCATCTCTTACTCTCCACCATAGGTCCTCATCAGAATCTGAGCTCCCATACACATTCTCCAAGGCCTCAAGATAGGCCTGTGCAGTCGCTTCAGGGTTACTGGCCCGTTTAGCACGGATGGTAGCCAGGGCAGGACCTCGGAGGCTCTCACTAACCCTCTTTCGCTTTTTGCCTTCCGAGCATTGCCATTCTAGCACTTGGGGGGCAACATAGTCTATCCAGGTCTCCCAGTCATCCTCCCCTTGGGGGGTGGGGAGGGTGCCAGAGAAGATCCTCAACCTTCGGTAAGAGTCGTGACTAATGGCAGGTGCAGAAATAGGAGTCTGCATTGGTTCAGCCACCATTATGGGCACTGGAGCAGGAGAGGGTGTTGGGGGAGGAACACCCCCAGGTGGCAAGAATAGTTTCTTCAAGTCCTCCACAGTTTTCCCCTCTCCCAGCAACCATTCAGCAAATTTCTCCTCAAAAGTTTCAGATAGTGGTGGGGGCTGATTCCCCCCCGGGTCTTTACTGTCCTTAGTTATCACTCTCCAAGCAGTGAGGGCTCCCTCTGGGGTAATGGTCTGTGCACTTTGGAGCTATCTATGGGATCCTTAAACTCTACTAGGGCCAGGAAAGTGTGGGTGAGCAGATTAGCATGCCGACCCACCACCACAGGGTTTTGTAAACCTTCCCTTGGAAAGTACTCCCTGCACAGTGTCCGTATTGATACCCAGGGGGATGTCCAGGATAAGCATAGCATTTTGGGGGTCAATCTCCTCCCCAGTACACCACTCCACCAGCCGGTGCACAGCCACTTCTGTCAGGGTACCCATTTTTTTCTTAACAGTGGTTCGTAAATATGGCCACTAGAGGACACACAATCCCAGCGGTGAGCCTCCAAGATGTAACCCCTAGATGACGCTATCCCAGGGGCTACTACCCCTGCCTGATTTGCCACTAACAGGTTGAGGGGCCTGGATCCAATGGCGGGTGCCTCCACCCAGAGGTCAGGGTTTGCAATAGTTAAACTAACTTGGTCACAGCCCTCTGGGACACTGCAACCCCTTTCTTCCCACTAGTGGCCCACACAATATATCAGAATTACCTTCACAGTATACACTTACCCCAGGTGTGGTTCCGCACTGGGACCTCCCGTGAAATGAGATACAGTGCAACAATCACAGTACAGTACTTTAACATAGACAAATACCTCAGGCAGTATAACTTTGCTGAAACAAGCAGCTCTGATTTATTTAGGGGATATAACAAGGACAGGGAAATCAGGTTAATTAGCTTATCACTCTAATAATCTACCTATGGCTCTGTGCACAGCCTATCCCTATCAGTTACTGTCCCTGGGTACCAAGCCCTAGTGGCTTCTCCAAACCGTGGCAGCTGAGAGGCCCTTTCACAGAGAGAAAAGGAGAATTAAACAGTCAGCAGTACAGTAATTCCATTTGGATTTAATGTGGCAATTCAACAGGGAGCGACCCTGAATTAGTACTCACGACCTCCAAATAAGATAGGGTCCTTCAATGTCAGCAGGGCTCACTTGAGGTACACAAACCTCTTCACACATCCATATAAAAGAAAGCACTATACCAGGCAGGCTGCATCTGTATTCCGATCGCAATTACTGCACAATACCCGGGAGAACACACAGCAGATTCAGTTCCTGACAGACCGAGTGCAATTTTCAGCAATTCCTCCAGTCTTCTACAGGGTGAGCCTGGTTTCTACTCTTCAGATATCCTTTGATTCTCTTCACAGGACGGATTCAGTCCTAACAAGCTGCAGACCGGAACTCTGGGCCTTACACGCGTTTTTTGACTAAAACTGCACACTGAAAAAACACAGGGCTCCTTCCTTCTTCACTGCCAAAGCTCAACTGAAACTCCAACCGACAAAACCGGGCACTTCCTTTGTGTTCCTCCCAGTTCTTGACTGGATTGGCTGTCACTCACAATAGACTGCTGCTGTTGGTCCAAAAGGCACTGAAGTCTAAACTACATCTCCCAGAGTCACTGCCCATACAATCTCTTGTGGCTGGCTCAGATTATGAGTCCAAGTTCTGATTCGTCCAAGGCACCATTTTAGAGCTAGCTTACCCCATACTGATTGGTCCAGTTCAGCAGTTCAAAACTAGAATGGGGAACTAGCAGACACAGTTCTGACTGCAAAGAAAGCAGGTTAGACAAACTGTAATTTCATTATTACTCTAAATAATTTCTGGCAAACAGTTATATCTTTCAGATAGGTTCCTTTGCACTCCTAGTGACTGCAAAATGAAGTGAATTGGCAGCAGCTCAAGTGGTACTCAGAGAAGCACACAGTCCCCCATACAAACTAATTATGTCTGCAAGCAGACAGCTCTTAAAGAGACAGTACCAGAGGCTCTAAAACACTCACTGATAAATGGCTTAAATGCCAAACACCATTCAGGCTTGGAGCATTCAAGCAAGCTCCTGAAGTCTTTTGGGAACCCCCATTTGCAGGGGTTACATATGAATGAGTATCGCATACGCAGTTCAGTCATTGCTGTCATCTTGTGCATAGAACTCCAGCGGTGCTTGTCAAAGCTCAATGCAGCTGTATTGGCTCTGACCAGAGTTTGTTATAAATAGGGACCACGCTTGTCCTCCTCCAGTCTGCAGGCACCACCCCAGTATCCATTGACTTATTAAACAGATTCATCAGAGGGTATGTCAAAACTGCTGCCCTTTATTTCAGAAATCTGGGTGTATGTCATCTGGGCCAGGAGAGTGTTCCCTTTATGCTCAAGTTGGAAAGGACATCTTCAGTACTGAAGTGAAGACAAGTGGTTATGTTGGTTTTATTAGTTTCAGTAGTCATATTCTTACTGCTACATACCTACAGTATCCATTATATAAACTGGCACCTCAAGGTCATCTTCGGATGACAGTGCCATTAACCCGCAGAAGCCCGACTGTCCTAGGGCTATTTTTAATTTTTGCTTATGTATGCGAAAAAGGATTTTTTATTATCATTTGTGTGGGCTATTCTAAATTTCATTTTCTTTTCTTTTTTCCACTCTTAATCATAGATTTTAGCGACCTTAATTTGGTTTGATATCTTTGCCTTAATAGCTCCGAACTGTCTTTTTAAAGTTTAGAGTAAGCTCTTTCCTTGATTCTAATTTGTTTGTTTATTGCTGGTGTAAAACAGATTAGGATCTTCCCTTTGCTGTTATATTTCCTTTTTATAGGAACAAATTTATTTTCTAGTTTCAGTACTTCACTTCTTAATAGCACCCAGCAATCCTCTGCTGAGAGGCCTGACATCTCTGTACACCAGTCTATAAAGTAAGCTGTTACTAATGTTGTCTAATTGGGCTCTGTCATAATCCCTAAATGTGTGCTTACCAGTATTTCTGTATATTTCATGTCATGTTTACTGCATAATGAGACATCTGTTACTTCAAACTCTGTATTGGTAATAATAATATCCAAGATGTTATCACCCCTGGTAGGTTCAGCTACCAGTTGTTCAAGACCAAGCCCCAGTAAGGTGTCAAACAATCCTTTCCAATTCATTTGTTTCAGTAAATGCAGCCCAGTTAATGCCCGTAAATTAAGATCCCTAATACTATTATTTGACACTGTTACAATTTCATTTATAAGCCTCTCATTGAACTCTTTGCCAGGAAGGTGAGTCTATAACAGTTATCTAATGCAATCTTAGCCTATTCTTAAACTGAAGTTGTACCAGATACTTTCAATTTGATTGTTGTATCTTCAGTTATGTAACACTCATGACAATCAATGTTGCCTTTAACATAGACACAGACACACACCCACCCCTTTTTATCAACTCTATTATTGTGAAATAGTTGCTACCCAGGATCTCCCTCATCCAGCAACTAGTTACACCACCAAGTCTCCGTGATTGCTGCAACATCCACATTGGCATTAAACAGAATCGCTTCTAATCCAGTTTTTTGGTTACATTCCAACTGCTTGCATTGGACATCAGGAATCTACAAACATTAGTGACTTTGTGTTTTGTATTTTGCTTTTGCAAGACATATGGTGGTCTTGTTAATACCACTGTTCCCCTTGTTAATCAGTTTAAAGACTTAGTAATATGTTGCTCCAGTTGTTTTCCCACTGTAACACTCTCTCTCCTACTTAGATGTAATCTGTCCCAACTAAATAGTCCAAAATTATTTTAACATGTTTCCCAGTGTGTTATGCATGAGAAACCATTCTTTAGGGTCCATTTACAAAGCCATTCATTAACCATTTTTATTTATTTGTTTTTTTTTTTTTGGTAAGACTAGCCCTGGGGACAGGTAATGGATATAGTTCAAATGGAGGAGAAGACTGACAAGTGTAGCATTACAAAAACAGAAGTCATATACAGCAATACAGTACATCAAAGGAATATAATTATAAACATTGTTAGACAAATCAGTGCAACAGGTACTTGTAGTACATATAACTCTGGTTTTGATAGACAGGGGAAACTACTCATGCAGTTATAAGTGAAGGATGAGGGGAAAAAATTACCAGGGCAATACTAGTGGGGTGGAAGAAAGTCAAGACTCAAGAGGTAGAGGGGTCATGGACAATTGCAGGTGGGAGTAGAAAAGTAATGAAAAGTGACTTAAGGGAGAAAGCAGAGCAGATTGTGAGGGGAAGGAGGGCCAGAGTTTAGGAAAGTGCTATGAGAAAGCAGGTTCACCTACAGTAGATTTTCTAGAAGGAATAGAGAGGTGATGGTAAATATTCTGCAGGGTGGGTAAGAAGAACAACAGAGGCTTAGCAAGCCTGCATAACAAAAGGACCCAGCCTTAATAAACAAATCCAGTTGGACCAATTTGGGAAAAATTAGTCCCCAGAGATCAAAAGGCAGGTCCAGGATGTGATGTCAGAAGGGCACATATGATGATATAGGTGTAGTGGGCTGGCCAGCTAAGGTATTTCTGTTCTTTGTTGTTTATAATGAGAAGGCAGTTATGTCTGGTATTTTGAACTAGCAACATCATGGGTCTCAGTCTGCCATAACTCAATAGTTTCCAGTTGGGGTTAAGCTTCTTCTAATCTACTTAAAATCCAGATATCAGTGAGTTGGGTTATTCTGTGTGACTTCTGTCTTTTCAAATGTGTTTATATTTATCCCTGTTGAAATACTGTATTCCCTATAGTCTTTAGTGTGTATTATCCTGTAACATATGTACATATCATGAAGTATTAAATGTTATTTTATATACTTCACGCTTTCTGTGACTGAATCATTTTAGGCATAGATAATCAGAGCAAATTAGCAAGTCTGTGATCTGTTTCTGAAGAGAAAGGCTATAGTTATTATATCTAGCAAAGCAAAGTTCTCAGCTGTGACAAAAGGGGAGGGTCTTTGCACTTTGGGAAAGAGCACTGTACTGTGTGAGCAATGGCTCTTATGGGATTCAGACCTAGAAATACCCCAAGTGAGATTGCAGCTGGGTGGTAGCAGCACACCAAGGTAACTCTTTAAGGCATCTGTAAGGTTGTAAAAACTGATAGCAGTGCAAATTGAATTCTAATAGACTCACCAAGGATACTGCAGCACTTGGAAAATCCCGAAAAAGCAATCTAAACTCAGTGAGCTAGAAAAATGCAAATTTTGTTAAAGTGCAAAATGTAGTGCTCCAAAGCTTATTTAGCTCACACAAAAATAACAGGTGCAGCAGGAGCCGCTTGCCACATTGTCCCAGTGCTTTCACTTTCACAAGGCTTTATCGGGGGCATCTAGGAGAAAACCAGTCTGTGACAGTCTTCAACGTGGTCTATTCTTTTCTTGTACTTTTAAGAAAACAACACTAATATCTTGATGAGATAAAAAGAGCAGTTACTTAGTAACAGTAGATCTTTGAGAAAATCTCCTCCATTGAGCCATACCATTGGAACTGTAAGCTGTTGACATCATGATGATCCGGGAACTTTTGCTAGCTGGGACCAGCTACGTTGGCATGCGTCATCATCACATATATGATGTGGGTGGGATCATCATGCTTCACTTCCCTGCTGGAGACAAGCTTGGAAGATTATCATATCAGCACTGATCGAGCAAACCAGTACCAGAAACAGATGCATGGGAGAAGGCATGGAACCTGAGACAAAATATGCCCTAATAGGGCTGAGGAAGATTACAGAGTGTGCAAATGCAGGCAGGACATCCAAAAACTACCACCTGAGAAGAAAAGAGGAAAGGTGGGAATGTGAGCTGTGGCTCAATGGAGGGGATTCTATCAAAGACCTGTCATTACAGTAAGTAACTACTCTATCTTTTTCAAGGGCATCTCACTCTGTTGAGCCACAACATCGGAATGACTCCCAAGCAGTGCCATAAGTACCTTGGGAGGCAGGAAGGGTTGAATGGCCGTAAGACAAGAGGCTTGCAGAACAGTACAGTCAGAGCTGGCACGTCTACGAGAGATGATCTCCAGACTGTGCTGTTAAGTGAATGTGTAAACAGTACTGCAAGTGACAGCAGCACAGATGTTGGCAGAGGACACATTGTGAAAACAAACCACAGAAGTGGCAATGCCACTAGTGGAGTGGGCATGGACTAGATCAGGAAACTGCTTACCATGCTTCTGATAACAGAAAGTAATGCAGCATGGTAACCATATAGAAAAACATTGCTTAGAAACAGTGAAGCCTACCACTCTGGGGGCAAAGGACACAAATAGTTGAGAGGATTTTCTACAGTCTTTAGTATGATCTAGGTACCAACACAGTGTCCTCTGGACATCATGCATATACAGTCTCCATTCCTCGCTATCTTTGGGGGACAAAAATAAACCAGAAGGTTGATAGACTGATTCGGTGTGAAATCAGAAATGGCCTTTGGAGAAAAATGAAGCATGGGTCTTAAGGTAACCTGATCCTTGTAGAAAATAAAGCGAGGTGGCTCTGTAACCAGAACTTGCAATTTGGAAATTCTTGCTGAAATAATGGCTACCAGAAACAACATTTACCATGATAGATAGCACATGTCACATGTAGTGGCAGGTTCAAAAGAAGGTGCCATAAGGTTCTCCAGAACCATGTTAAGGTTCCAGAGTGGTACTGGGTCATGGACCGAGCTGAGAATATGCATGATCCAGCTAAGAAAGCTGTGGGATATCTCAAGTTAGACAACCAACTTACTATCAATTAGGGCATGAAAGGCTGAAACCACAGCCAAATGCACCTTCACAAAGGAGTACTGTGATCCTAGAGTCTGAAAGGGTAATGCAGTAATCCAGAACATGACTCACTGGACATGTAAAAGGGTCTAGGCTATGCAAGGTACACCAGACCATGGAACATTTCCATTTCTGGGAATAGGAGTACTGAGTCGATGGCTTACGAGCTGCTAGGAGAATGTCCACAACCACAGGGAAACCCCAGAATGGGAGAGTTCTACAGCATCAGGAGCCAAGCTTGAAAGTGCAGGAATCATAGCTCTGGGTGAACAAAACAGCCCTGCTCCTGTGATAGAAGGCTAAGGATAAGTGAAGAGGAGCACTCCCAACCCCAAAAGGTGCTGCTGCCAGCGTGCAGATTAAGAAAAAAAAAAGCAGCACAACACATCTACTTGATATAAAATATTTTATTGGTGCAAATGTACATAGGAAACGCCAGTCAACTGCTCCTATTATTAGGAGTCCTGCCTGCCAGCGAGCAGGACAGGAGGTTCCACTCCAGCTGCTGCAGCAGAGGAAACCAAATTTGCCCTGGACCAGAACAGACCAGAATCACGGTGGCTGGCTCTTCCCTCAATTTGACCAGAACCCTCTGGATCAGAAGGAACAGTGGAAAGGCATTCAGGAACTTCCCCTTCCAGGAGACAATGAGTCATTTTTTTTTTACTTATGTTTTATTATTTTCATAAAATAGCAATAAAGCCATTAATACTCATAACAGGCTACAGACAGAGTCAAACAATGCACACGTTCATCACATTATCCCCAAACATTACTCAACTATACTTTGCCAGTTAATCTTTTAACTAGGAAGTGGGAGTATACCTTAAAATGTCTAATATGTAAACAAAATACCAGCCTCTTCAACTGCTGTGATTTTCCTAAAGGGAGAATTATATAGGAAAAAGACTAAAGGAATTCCAAGACTGCTATTTAACCTGCTTTTCTGAAAAAAGTAAAGAGAAGTATGGCAGTACACTGACTATTTAAGCTGTATGATAATGTTCTCCAGTATAAGCTTCTTTGGAAGCCAAACCCATTGGGCTTGATTTTCAAAGTAACCAGATTGCTGCAAACTCTGGCTGCACTAAAGATACAGCGCACTGGGCTTGTGGCAGTCTAACAAGATTTTCCATCCCGTGCAAAAACTGGCGCAAGTTAGGCCAGCTTTTTGTGGTCTAGCTTGCATTAATCCCAGGGACCCTTTTTACGGTGCTTTTGATGAACATTTGGTGCAACTGCCATAAATTGGGTAAACTGTTGCAACTACATCCAACTTACCAAAATTGGATGCCGTTGTGGCAGAAGCCTTTGGCGCACCACCGAACTCAAAGTGTTGTGCTGCAGGGCTTGACGCAGGTCCTGTGCCACCACTGGAAAATCTGGCCCATTATCTTTAGCAAAAATTCAACCCTGAATTAAAAACATGTCAGGGGGGATTTTCTAGGCTGTGGATGCAGCACTTCCATCCATTTTGGACACATGCTTCATCCAGGTGTAACCCCCTACCAATTTGGGGGCTTATCTGTAGCCCAGTAGCTCCCATTTTTGCTCTCCTGCCATAGCGCCTCCAGGAAATGCCTTCATTTTTTTTGGTCCCCTGTGCTGGCCTGAGTCCTTATAGTGCCCCTGGTAGCCCCAGAACAGCCCCTGTGTAACCTTAGCCTTTTGGGGCTCCAGCCGCATAAACTGTGATCTCCTGCTAGATGCTTACACTCCAGTGCAGTGGGAATCACGCTGGCGTGAGCGGCGCCTTTAAACTCCCAACCGCTTGCATTACGGTCATGCAGGAGAGAGTTTTGTTGGTCCCGGTGTCCCCATTAGCTCAGTGGGACCCGGTGACCACAAAGAGGGCCCTGAGTGCCCACTTTCTAAATAATTTAAAGAAAATCCACAAAGGTGTCCTGATCGGGCTCATGAATATTAATACTCAGAGCCCCGATGCCTATGAATATTCATAAAGGTGTTTCTGCCTTGGAGAATCTGTATTTTGGCAACCGCTGACAGAAAAATAAATATTAAATATATAATTATAACTGTCTGCATGTTTGGGGGCAAGTGTTAAGCAGGGGACACTGTTTAATTTAAGTAGATGCTCTAACCTGGCTGCACCAATAAAATGTTGGGACTCGGAGAGGTAGCCTGCCTGCTGCACAGCATCCTTAAAGGAATTGTGTGAGCTAAGAGTTTGGGCTTCATAGTCCACTACTCTGGAATGGTGATAGCCCCTCTGTGTGAAAATAACATTTTTTTACTCACTGCATAATGTCTGGGAAGGGATCGTAATTTTTTTTGAACTGGGAGCCAGACGATCCCTTCCCACTTCTGAGTCTGCCTGCTCTGCCCCCGCGCTCCCCCGTTTTGTGATGTGCTACCAGGGAGAGCGTGGGGATGCGCCTAATACAGGTCTATGGGGCTAACTTTTAAAACGATTTTATTGCACTTGAAACTAACGTTTGATAAAAATGAAAGCCACTGCTCAACTAATATGGACCCTATTAGTTGAGCAGTGGCTTTCATTTTTATCAAACATTAGTTTCAAGTGTAATAAAATAGTTTTAAAAAGTTAGCCCCATAGTGTAATAGATTCCCCATGCTCTCCCTGGTAGCACTCGCAAAATGGGGGAGCACAGGGGTGGAGCAGGCAGACTTGGAAGTGGGAAGGGATCGTCTGGCTCCCAGTTTAAACAAAATTATGATCCCTTCCTAAACATTATACAGTGAGTAAAACATATTTTTTTTCAAACAGAGGGGCTATCGCCGCCCCAGAGTAGTGGGCTACGAAGCCCAAACTGTGATTTTTTAAAATCACACATTTACTTTAAATATTGGCAGCAGCGACAGGCATATGGATGGAGAAAAATATTAATGCTGGGCAGTGACAGCAAGTATACACCAAAGGCTACCAAACTGTGGGACATTTGAGAAAATATTCAATTTATTCTGGCTGTACCAGGACTCTATTTGGGGACTGTATAAATTCTTCTTAAGGGACCGTGTGTTCAGCAGCCATTACAAGCAGCCACTGCCAATCGGAAAGCTAGGATATTAAAGCCAGGACTTGTGGGACATTTGCTCATGGAAAACTACCCACTGCTCATGGGGAACTGCAGGGACCTAATTTCAGGCAGCAAAACATTAAACCAATTGTGCATTGAGTGAGGTTCATGCATAGTTCATTTTTCTGATTGACAAGCCTTCCAGCCAGTCAGAGGGCAAGCATCCAATAGCTTCAGCCAATCAAGAGCCTCAGGAGAGCCTCATAAAAGACTGTGTTTCTAGCTGTGCAAGCAGATCGAGAGGGAATCGAGCAGGAGCCCCCCACAGGGGTGAGGGCTCAGACCCCCCAGCCATGAGGCTGGACCTGGCATCCAGTTTAGCCCCTCCATCCAGGGGTTTTTTTTTTGCCTTCTTTGTAGTACACGTTTAAAGTAATTTAGCTAATGCAAAATCCTGCTAGCCTGGGGGTTGCCAGAATGTTCTCCAGGTGCTAGACCTCCCTTCCACGCTTGGGAAAAACGTGGCTTGCAACTCGACATTAAGCCAGCTGTGAGAGAACTGATTCTACCTCAGTTGTGAGAGGACTGAAGACATCAGGAGCCTTCATTAAGGAGATTCTACCGTGAGGAGCCTGAGTGAGTACTCTTGTACCCACCCCCCCCGGTGCAAGAATGAAAGAATGTGCTTAATTGGGGCTGCCAAAGCCCAGAGACTGTCTAATTTATATTGTTCATCTGTTCTGCACTCTGCATCCTGCTGCGCCTAACCTTAGCCCAGCGTTGGTGGACCCTTTTGGCACTTTTGCTGTTTTGAGACTGTCTAATCCTGGTCTGCAGCTTGCATCTGCTGCACCTAGTCTTGCCCAGTGCAGGTGGACCTGATTGCTCTAAGGGACCCAAGTGAGTCCAGCAGATTGTATAAATGTGCTGATACGTGTTGTCTGCTATGGAGCCTACAGGACTGGAAGGGGAGCACTCCATACTGGAGCTCACCCTGACTGTCCCTGGAAGGTCCAGTATCTGTCTAACTATTTCAGTCAAGATGTCCAGTGGAGCTGCAAGCTACAGCCATGTGCCACAAAAAGGGCTGAGACCTCAAGTCTATTGGATTTGACTTCTTTACCTGGAAATGACTGTTTATTGTTCAACTGGTCAGAGCGGCCATCCTGGCACCTGATGGAAGGTGCTATACCATCTATAATTGTGATGAATGTTCAAAATTTCAATTGGGCTCAACCAGGTGTAACTGGCAGGTTGCACCTACCGAGTGTGTCTGACTGCAAAATGCAGGGCAATCCCTGCACACTCCTGAAAAACTGTAAATAGTTCAAATACCTAATGTCAGAAAATCTAATTGCAATTTCTGCTAATCAAGCTGGCCAACGAAGAGCTGCACTGTCCACCAGGCCTGCAGCCATCAAGGGACGTTTTGGTAACTGGGTACCCAGATTTAAATATTGAGAATGCGGGGGTTTAACGAAAATTTGGGGAACTGGTACCAGTTCTGTGCAAGTGTGATATTGTGTACCATCTGATTTCATGTGGTTTAGTTTAGATAGCCAGGGCTCTGGTCATCTAGGTTGGCATAATGTGATTTTCTGTCTAATTTGCCTAAAAGATATCCACCCAGCTGGAGGGTTTTCACCAGCACAAGCCACAACTCTACTCCTGTGTAAATACTGTAAATAATAATGATATTACTTGCATAACCTCTACTCCTTGTGTTTCCCCATTCCTAAGCCCTATTTCTCCCCTGTAAATAAACTTGTTATTTGTTATTTGCAAATCCGGCCTTGTGATCATATTATTACAGAGAGTTATTAAATGGTAAAATGTCTGAATTGTGGGGAAATGTTTATTGGGTACTGTGTTGGGGTGGCTATTGGTCATAGTGGGTGGTATGACATTCCAAGGGGTTGTAACAAGTATAAGCTAGCCCACTTAAAAGCTAACCTCTGGGTGGAGGCACTGCGCAAATGTAATATCATGGAAAAGAACCAGTTTTAAAGTAAGTTGGGAACCCAGGCCCCTCAACCTTGTTGTGGCCAGGCATGGCAGGGGTAGTAACTCTAGGAAAGTGTCACCTAGGGTTACACAAGCAAATCTCGTGCAGAGGTATTTACAAACATCCCGATGCATTTGTGACAGTTCCCGCAGTTCATGGCAATTTCTACTGCAACTGCAGGAATTGTGTAGTTTTTCAGATGCAAAACTCTCTCTCTCTCCCTCTCACACAGTAAGTGAGCACTGAGACGCTCATATGTAAAAGCTGCTTTGTGCGGCTTGAATCAAGCCTGTTGGTGTGTGCCACAGCTCCCAAGTAAACAGAAAGATAAAAGGGGGCCTGGAATCCACTTACAGGGAATAAAATAAATGTTTAAAAAGCGCTCCTAAGCGCTATAGAAATTTATAGAGTGCCTGTCATTTGAATATGTATGAGGCTACTGTTTTCCTGGGAGGATAGTGCTATGAAGGTAGCGACAGGTGCATGAAGCCTTGTTTGAAGTTTAAACTGCAGTTGCTAGAAAGGGCACAGAATCAGCAACAACTGCATGTTTTTAAATATATGTGTAGCTTTATTGTTTGCCAGCATTTTAATGTAAAACTTGGGACATTACTTAAATTATTTAGCTGGCAGCCATGTTTGCCAGTCTGGTGGCCACTGAACAGCCAATCAAGACGCCAGGATCCCGAGGAGCTGCTGTGAAGGCTTCTGGGGAAAGAAGGTGGTGCCAGCTTTTGCCACCAAGACAGCCAGCCAATAGGGCATCGAGTAAGCCCTTTAACTGCCTTTTCCCTGACTGACAGCTGGCATCCACAAATCAACAGCTGTCAGATTCCCTCCATTGTTCTGTTCAGCCAATCAGGAGCTGTTTTCTTTCTCTGCTGCTCGTGAGGAGAGACAATTGAGTCAGTTGGAGTGTGAGTTTGAATTCAGTCAGTTCGGCTGGAGCCCCTCCTGAGGGAGGGAGGCTCCTGCCCCTTGCTCCAATATGGTATGGAGAAATGAAGAAGGTCTGTCTGTGGGCTTGCACAGCTACTAGCCCAGGAGGCACCTGCGTTATCTTCCAGTGCATGGAAGGAAAAGTTTCAGTTTAAAGTGTGATTTGCCTGACCAGAGGCAAGAAAGTGCCTGGGAGTTTCCTGAGGGAAGGGAAACTGCCTGGGACATCTGAAGAAGTCCAGTGCCTTTCTTGGGTGCCTGCGCAGTCAGTAAATAGCCAAGGGAAGCCTGCCTGATGGTCCTGCTTGGGGGCTTGCAGAGCCACGTTTAGCCAAGAGGAACTGCCTGATGTTTTCTGCAGAGGGAAAGTTAAGTGGGAAGATGTCCCCCATCTTCTACTCAGTGGAGTTAGAAGATGTACTCTTCTGTGTTTTGAGTCTGCATCTGAGCGGTGAGATTTTTGTTCTTCAAGTCTAGTCTGCACCTGAATGTCTGTGCCATGTCTCACTGGGACTGCCTGCCCAGTGAGAGTCCAGAGACTGTTACCTGTATGGAAAGAGTAATGGCTGCCACATGGGCAGTGTGACTGAAAATTACCTCTAGTCACCTGAAGTGGCTAAAAGCTTCATCTGAAATGAAATGGTCCTTTTGATTGTGAAGCTCTGAGAGACTGTGATTTTCTAGCATTAGCCACTACTGGAACAATCCCTCACCCCAAAAAAAACATTGCTGTGCCACAATGCCATTGATTCCAGCACAGATGAAAGAACCTGACTATAAGCTGCAACCTCGAGCCAGGTAGGGAAACTGCCAACCCCTATCCAGTGAGGCCAACTGGGCCACAAGGAGCCATGGGAGTATGCCCGAGTGCTAGGGCACTCTGATCCATGGGGAGCTGGACCGTGAGGTCACTCCTGGGTCTGGGTTCCTTGGTGGTCTGGAAGGCTTTGTGTTGCACTCTGCATCTGGCCTACTTGGTGGGCTGAAGGGGACAAGCTGCTAGAAATCTACAAGCAAGCTGCAAGGAGCCTGCTATCTGTCATCACTCTCAAGCTTCTCGAGGATCTGAGTTCAACTACAGAGTTCTACTGCTGTTTCAACTTCCCAGGTCTACAGTCCCAGTTCCACCCAAGACTGTCTACAGAACTGTGAGTAACAGCAGGAATTGCCCTGCACCTGGGGATGTAAATAGTTTTCACCACAGTTTGAGTTTGGTCATCGGACCAGAATGGCAGTGAGTCAGTAAAATGCCATTTTTGCAATTGCATTTCCTGTGGAGTTTGTGGGTTTGCAATTTGTTTTAAAAGTGCACCAACGCCAGCCAACCAGCTGCATCATTCAAGCCTGCAACTAGATCATGGGTACCCAGATAGGACTCATAGGGGTAACACTGGTACCAGTTAGGGAGGAAATGTATGATAACCTGTGGGCTAACACCTGTGTTGAGTTGAAATAAAATGCTGGTGGAGGCAGGCACTAGAAAATGTGTTACCAGCAAAGTAATTTATGCTTACCCGAATGTCAAATTGAGATTGTTGTTTTAACTTCTGATCCATTTTCCCCAGTCCTAACCCTCCCCCTGTAAATAAATGTGTTTTATCTTGTTTTGTAAAAATCGGTCTCATGAGCAAATTATTAGCTGGAGTCTCTAATTACAAATGTTATTGAAAATGGGATTTTTGGTTTTCAGGTATGCCATGTGTGTGGGATGACTGCAAGGAGAGGTGGGGGTGGGTAGGTACAGCATCCCGGAGGGGTTGTACTGCTAAAACAACACCTGACCCACTTTATATTTTACTCTGAGTGGAGGCACCGTACTATTTACCTAACTTTTGGGAAAGAACCCCCTTCTTTCCAACAGAAACTGATCCCAGGCCCCTCAGCCTTGTTTGAGCTTGTCTGGGCTGACAAGGCAGGGGTAGTAGCCCTATTTAGACCCGGTGCTAGGGGTTATACTGGGAAAGATTAAAATGAATCCCAGATGTAAATGAGGGGTAGTCATACTTTGTTTCAGAACTGATGGCAGTTTATGACAAACATATACCCTTAAAAACCAGGAAGATAAAAAATAAATCGGCCCCATGGTACTTATCCTATTTACTGAAATTTAAAAGGGATAAAAACGAAGCTTGGGAGGCTGCACATACTTCTAAGGCATTGAAGCATTGGGAGCCTTACAGGAAACTTAGGAACATTCATGAAGCTGTAGTAAATAATGCAAAAAAAGACTTCTATGGGGACAAAACCCCTACCCCACCATGGGCAGACTAAATGGATCGACGGTCCCCATCTGCCGACACTTTCTATGTATCTATGTATGTAGAACACAATGGAAGCTGCAGGGGACACAAAAAAATGCTGGTCAATTATAAGGGAGTTATAGGACACCTAAACAACATTTTGCCAACAAACTATTCAAAAATTCAACTTCATAAGAGGCTAAAGGAAAGACTGCTGTTCACATTGATGCCAACATTGCAGTTATGCGAATAAAATAAATAGTTCTGTAACATCTGAAAAAGTAAGCATCAGCCTTTCAATTTAAAAAAAAACCCTGCTCTGCCTGTTCCCTAAAATGGCTACCAAATGTGTGAAGTGATGACATCACTGGAGCTAGAGGCAG
Organism: Neoceratodus forsteri; assembly: GCA_016271365.2. NCBI lineage: Eukaryota > Metazoa > Chordata > Ceratodontiformes > Ceratodontidae > Neoceratodus > Neoceratodus forsteri. The sequence continues at coordinate 91,885,767 of CM057459.1, read as the reverse complement.
AGAGCTCCATGGCTCTCTATAGTGCTAACTAGTTCTGCCCCCCCTCCCCTTTTTTGAAATTGTTTCACCAAGATAATCAAAACCATGACTTAACATGTGGATTATTTTGAGCAGTACATGTCAGGCTATGATTTTGTTCATTTTGTTTACTTTAATGTGCTGAAATTTGTTGATATCCAACCGACTTTCTCTTTGGCAATTTGCAGTACAGTACAACTCTTCAAATACTTGGTAGTCCAATGGTTATGTGATGTCCCGATGGCTGTAGCAAAGTTCTGGTCTGACAAACCTGCTATATTAACAGACCCCTTGCCCACAACTCAGGCATGTAAAAAATACACTTCTAGACATAGCGCTTATATATTTACTAAGGCTCGGTGGGGATGTGGCTGCGCTGTCCTACAACTCACTGTGATGACGGCATCAGTGTTTTGACATTATGTGTCTACCTTTGTTTTTACTTTGCAATTTCAAGTCTGACTGTAGGAATGGTCTGCAGTATTTTTTTTCGGGGGGTGACATACTTCTCAACCTTTTGCCACCGGAATGTGGGACACGGACATTCTAAACTATGGGCGTTATAGGGACTGATGCTTATAATGAGGGAACATCATCAAACCTGAAGATAGTACCAGCCCAGAACACTGGAAACCAGTACCTTCATTTTTTTCAAAGGTTAATTTTGTTTAAGCAAATCCAAATACTATGAATTTCTACTTAAAAAGTCTGGGTTTACAGCACCACTGTGCGTGCAGTACCTTCCCCATATGGGGCAGAGTAATTTTGAGGTGAGAAAATGAGAGACCGTTGATCAGTATGGGGGTGACGTTGAACATACTTGGATATCTGATCCTACCAGTCCCAATCTCTGGACTCTTCATTCTTCCAGCTGTGGTGACAGTAGTGACAGCCCCCACCCCCCAAAAACATAGGGCTTACCTTTGGCTCAGAAGTGCCCAGCTGAACTGTAGTCATGCCCCTTTGCCCTCTCCTGTTCCTGAATATGTTATCTCTGTGGTGGGGGACTGGAGAAAGGCTGCCAGCATGGAGAGGCGGGCAAGATTCTTTGTCATCTCCTGCACCGTCACAGAAGTAGATATGGTTGCAGATCAGTGGTGGTGAAAACTTCTGCTGAAAAGCACAAATGGAGTTTGCTACAGGTTGGGGACTCTCTTGCTGCACGATGGGACCAGACACTAAGTGTGACAGCACAGACATTAGGAGCCCTTTTGAAATAGAACTTTTGGGGTCAGTGCCTCATAGCCGCTGCTGGTCACCATTATCTTGGTGCACCCTAACCCTATCTCAATAGCAACAGGGGTCAGGAATGGTGCCATTGAGCAGTCTGGCTGCAGAGTCTTACATATTTTCCATCAATGCTAAACATCGGCAGCAGAGAGCCAGTGAGAGACCTGATCTGCTGAGGGATCTGATCAGCAGGTAACCACTGCATTGATCTTATGGTTACAACCAGATGGATCCTGCCTCAGTTTGCAGGGGCTCTGGATCTCTGCTGTAAGCAGCTCAATCAACTGAGCTGCCTCTCTATTCTCCCCCTGCTCTTGCTCAATTACCTCTGCTCCAGCCTCCGTCTGGAGGTCTGTCTGTCCTCCAATCTGCCTTGTACAAATCCAGGCCACTGGCCATGTCAAGGCATCCAGTCCCTAGAGGCACTGATGTCCTTTTTGACCCCTTGTCCAGATTAGGCACATGCCCTGGTGGATGCAATTAGTTCTTAGTTTAAACAAACTTACAGTGTCCACTCTGTTAAACTGGCACTTGGTGAAATCTGCAGGAACTGGATCACCTGGAACAGGTGCAGATGTTTTCCTTTTCCATTCTGATTTGAATGGTTGCTCTGGATTTTCCAGACTATCCAGAGAAGGGCAACAAAGATGGTGCAGGGCTTGCACCACAAAACATATGAGGAGAGACTAAGGGACCTCAATATGTACTCTCTGGAGGAGAGGAGACGGGGGGGGGGCACATGACTGAAACTTTCAAGTACCTCAAGGACATAAACAAGGTACAGGCGGGGGAGCTTTTCCAATGTAGAAAAGGTACTAGAACAAGTGGGCACGATATGAAATTGGAAGGGGGCAGATTAAGATGTAATATGAAGAAGTTTTTCTACACAGAAAGGGTAGTCAATGCTTGGAATAGTCTGCCACAGGAGGTAGTGGGGGCAAGCACAGTGGAGGGATTTAAACATGCTTGGGACAGGCACAAGGGAAGCTTGAGAGGGGAGGGAGGGATGAAAAGCCATTGATCACATAGGGTCAGTGGTCACATACAATATAGGTACAAGATTTACAATAGAGTAGATGATCCATATGGGGTGGGTAGAATGAGAAGAGAGCTGGATAAACTGTCAAAATGGTTGGAAGAGTGGTTTAATGCAAAGAAGTGCAAGATAATGCACATAGGGAAGAGAAACCCTGAAGCCACATATAGTTTGAGAGGGAAGTTGCTGGCAATCACAAGGGAAGAAAGAGACTTGGCACCATCATCAGATGACCTGAAATCATCCAAGCAGACCACTAAAGCAGTAGGTAAGGCTAGAGAGATTTTGGGGTGTATTAGTAGGGGTATCACAAGTCATAAGAGGGAGGTAATAATCCCTCTTTACAAGACACTGGTTAGGCCCCATCTGGAGTACTGCATGCAGTACTGGAGGCTGCACCTGCACAAGGACATTAACAAAATGGAGGCAGTCCAGAGAAGGGCAACCAAAATGGTGCAGGGACTGCATCAGAAAACATATGAGGACAGATTAATGGAGCTCAATATGTATACCCTAGAGCAAAGGAGTGAGAGAGGTGATATGATCGAAACATTCAAACACATTAAGGACATTAACAAGGTGAAAGAGTCTAACATTTATTTATTTATTTATGAGTTTTACCAGGAAGGCATACTGAGCAATAATGCTCGATTCCAGATGCGACCTGTGGGCCAAGACCCAATACAAAACAAATCACAGTGTTTGAGACTGAGACATTCAACAGTGAGAGGTATGGCTATCTGCCTTACAGACATACGGCAGAATAGCTACAGGTAGGCAGTTAGATACAGCAGAGGAAATGTTTGAGATACATGAATCAACTTTAGATGACATAATGCAACATAAACAGTATAGTACTTTGGTAGTTAAAAACAGATGCAGCTGGAGGAGAAATGTGTGCTGAGTAGCTGGTTGCGACGACTAGGATTAGGTGCGTGTCTTATGGTAGCTGGCAGGGCATTCCAGATCTGAGGAATACGGTAGGAAAAAGCGGCCTGACCTTTAGTTGTGCGCATGAAGGGGACGTGAAGTAGCCTTTGGTCAGTGCGTCTGAGGGAGTAAGCTGGTGGAGGTTGTTGGCCAAGGGTAGATGCCAGGTAAGGAGGTAGGGAGAGGGACCAGAATTTGGCTGCGAACCTGGCGCAATGGATTAGTCTGCGATCTTGGAGGGATGGCAGGGCTAGGGAGCTGTGAAGTGAGCAGTGGTGGGTGGATTGTGGGCAGTTGAGGATGAAGCGACAGAATGAGTGGAATAGGGTGTTGAGGCTGGCCAGGGCGGATGAAGGAGCGATAGAGTACACTATGTCACCATAGTCAAGTACAGGTAGTATCATCTTTTGGACTATAGCCTGCCTTGTAGGAGAGGGGAGACAGCTTTTGTTTCTGTATAATGCCCCAAGTTTGGGGAGTAGCCTCTTATGTAGGTAGTCAATATGAATGGCAAAATCAAGGTGCTGGTCAAGCCAGATGCCTAGGTATCTAAAGCTGGAGCATTGGTCAAGAGGGGTCCCGTCCATGGACATGTCTCAATATAAGAAAAATAGCAGGACAAGAGGACACAGCGTGAGAGTAGAGGGCTGCCGATTAAGGGGTAATGTGAGGAAGGTTTTTTTCACAGAAACGGTGGTGGATGCATGGAATGGCCTACCTCAGGAAGTGGTGAATAGGAATACAGTACATGGCTTCAAACAGGCATGGGATAGGCATAAGGGAGCAATACACATGAGTATGAATAGATAGGCCATTGACAGAGTACAGGCCTATGGCACATTCATAAGGTAGAAAAATTGGGCAGACTGGATGGGCAGTGCGGTCCTTATCTGCCGACAATTTCTATGTTTAAATGTCCAGTGCCAATGATCATGCTTTGTTGGTAATCCAAAAATATCCTTCACTTATAGTCTTCTTTTTCCTTCTGAACCCTCCCCACGCAGCCAGCTCCACCAGCCATCAAACAGTCCACCATTCACACTCTGTCCTTAGTACTGCCTGGGCTGCATATGAGCTACCCAGTTCCATGAAGAGAATATCACACTTCAGATCATAATCTTGTGCCCCAGACAGTAGCACACCTCTCTACAGATACGCCTTTGATTGGCACTAAGTGATGCTCTCCCAAATGGTTTCACGCCAATACAACAACGTCATTGTCGCATACCCCATATAGATGGGGAAACAATGACGACTGTCGGCAGTGTTTCCATCAGGAAGAAGTGTTTTTTTGTGGGGGCTTACCCTCTGCACCCCCATCTCTAAATAACTAACTCTGAGTTGGAGTTGGTTTGGGGGTGCAACACCAGGAATCTCTCCATCGCCAGACAGTGGACCACCACAGCAACCAATCTTGACCTGATGAGATTTGTCACTGCAGTGGTGTTGCTGTCAAAATGTCATTGTGGTGGTGCTACTTCCCAAATCACTCTCCAGTCCTCTTTCATCAATGTTTCACTTCTGCTCCCACAATAAACATTGGGCAGATCACCATCCTGTTGCACAATGAAGGCAGTATGTACAGTCCCCAATTTTTTTCTGCCTCATTGACCAACAACTGTGTTTTCCTGGAGATCCAAGCAATCAGTACCAGAACGCAACAGAAAAAGTGCTGTTCATATCCTCATACATGCTGGACTTAATATGGATAACAACATTATTATGCAGGGGAGACGTATTTATGCCTTGATCGAATCCTCCTGGCCTCCAGCATTGATCTACTCCCTTACCTGAGATCATCGGAATCTGGCAGAACAGTCCTCAGCAATCCTCTTGCAATCCTTGGCCATGCCTTCCTCCACAATGCTAGTTGCATGGCTCACCATTCTTCTGAATCTTAAATGCGATATACAGTCTGTACTGCCTCAACAAACCTTGACCCCCCCCCCGAAGGTAATCTCCCTACATTAAATCCAGGTACCCATTTAGTCACCTCAGTGCCACTCTGAGTATTTGTCATCACTACCTTTCTCATCCATGGTCAGGTAGTGAGCATGTTACTGTAGCCACTCATCTCAGATCTCCCAATAATCTGCTCACCCCCCCAAGTCTTCCCCATCTCAGAATATAGCTGTACCCTACAGGATTAGCCTCCTTAGTACCCTGGTATTCATTCTTCACTCCTGCTCCCCCCATCAAAAACTGGTGAGCTCACCACCCTTTCACATCATGTATGCCATTAGTACAGTCCCCTGTTTTTTTTTGACATATCAAAAGTAACGTGATCTTTGCGGTAAGCTAGGCTGATAGCAGTAGGACACAAGAGGGGAAAATGGTCTTTCTTACCCTTATAAGATATAGGCTACCTTTGATTAGGCAGCATTAAATGACAGGTGCCTGCATCATTATGCACATCATTTAATAGTCCCTAATCATAAGTAGCCTAGACCTTGTAAGGGTAGGAAATACCATTGTTTCCTCTTGTGCCCTGCCCCTGGTACTATCTGCCTGATTTACTGGTAAGATCATGTTTATTACTGAGATGACAAAAACCCTGGAGACTATACTGACTGTATTCATGATGAGAGGGTGGTGCACCACCAGTTTTCAATGTAGGGAACAGGAGTGATGAACAAATGCCAGAGGGGGACTGGGAGACCATTCCTGCAGGGTACGCTTATATTCAGGGTAGGGGGAAGACAGGAGGAGGGAAAGTTGAACAGATCATTGTGAGATTTGAGATGTGGGGCTGCCAGCATTATGATCACTACCTGACCACGGTTGAGAGCAGGCAGCAATGGCAAATACTTGGAGTGGCAGGGCAGCACCTAAATTGCTACCTGGATTCAGCGCAGGGAGATTACCCTTGAGGGGTTTGTCGAGGTTTGTTGTGATAGTATCGAGTGGACTGTGTATACAGCATTCAAGATTTAGAAGAATGGTGAGCCAGCCAACTTGCAATGTGAAGAATGGCACAGAAAGTAACTGGAGGAGGATTACTGAGGACTGTCATGTGGGGTTATACAGATCATAGGTAAGGGAGTAGACCGACGCTGGAGGTCAAGTGGATTCGTTCAAGGCATTAATATGCCTCTCCCGTGTAATAATGTTGTTATCCATAGCAAGTCCAGCCCTTATAAGGGAATGAACAGCAGTTTTCCAGTGTTTCCAGTGCTTTAGCACCCCAGGAAGACCTGGTTGTTGGTTAAGATGGAAATATAAAAACAAGGGGACTGTACATACTACATTCATTGTGCATAAGGGTGGTGATCCACCTGATATTTACTGTGGGAGCAGAAGTGAAACACTGATGAAAGAAGACTAGAGAGTGATTTGGGAGGCATCATTCAACAGTGCCAGTCAATGCAGCATATCGGTATAAATGTGCACTACACTCTGAGGTACAAGATTACGATCTGAAGTGTGATAATATTCTTTGTGGGGCTGGGAAGCTCATACACAACCCCACGCAGTAATAAGGACAGGGTGCGAACAGTTGACTGTTTGATGGCTGGTGGGCTAGCTGTGTGTGTGTGTGTGTGGGGGGGGGATTCATAAGGAAAAAGAAGACTATGAGAGAAGCATATCTTTTGGATTACAAAAAAAGCATGATCTTTGGTATTGGACCAGACCAGAACTTTGCTGCAACCATCAGGACAACACCTAACCACTAGACAACCAGGTATCTTGAGAGGTGTACTGCACTGCAGTTTGCCAAAGAGAAAGTTGGATTACAACACAATTTCAGCATGTTAAAGTAAACAAAATGAAAACATCATAGCCTATATGTGTATTGTTCAAAATAATCCACATGTTAACATAGAAACATAGAAACATAGAAGTTGACGGCAGATAAGGACCGCAAGGCCCATCCAGTCTGCCCATTTCTTTTTCTACCTTATAAATGTGCCATTGGCCTTTGCTCTGTCAGTGGCCTATCTATTCATAGTCATTGGTATTGCTCCCTTATGCCTATCCCATGCCTGTTTGAAGCCCTGCACTGTATTCATAGCCACCACTTCTTGTGGTAAGCCATCCATGCATCCACCACCCTTTCTGTGGAAAAGAATTTCCTCACATTCCCCTTAATCGACCCCCTCTAATCTCATGCTGTGTCCTCTTGTCCTGCTATTTTTCTTATATTTAAACATGTTAGACTCTTTCACCTTGTTAATGCCCTTAAGATGTTTGAATGCCCTCGATCATATCACCTCTCTCCTCCTTTGCTCAAGGGTATACATATTGAGCTCTGTTAATCTGTCCTCATATGTCTTCTGATGCAGTCCCTGCACCATTTGGTTGCCCTTCTCTGGACTGCCTCAATTTGGTTAATGTCCTTGTGAAGGTGTGGCTCCAATACTGCATGCAGTACTCCAGATGGGGGCTAACCAGTGTCTTGTAAAGAGGTTATTACCTCCCTCTTATGACTTGTGATACCCCTACTAATACACCCTAACACCCCCCTAGCCTTACCTACTGCTTTAGAGGTCTGCCTGGATGATTTCAGGTCATCAGTGATGATGCTGCCCAAGTCTCTTTCTTCCTTTGTGACTGCTAGCAACTCCCCTCCCAGCCTATAGGTGGCTTCAGGGTTTCTCTTCCCTATGTGCACGATTTTGCACTTCTTTGCATTAAATCCCAGTTGCCACTCTTCTGACCATTTTGCTAGTTTATCCAGATCTCTTCTCATTCTACCCACCCCATCTGGATCATCTACTCTGTTGCAGATCTTGGTGTCATCTGCAAACAGACAAGCCTTACCCTCTAGTCCATCTGCAAGGTCACTAATGAAGATGTTGAAGAGGACTGGCCCCAGGACTGATCCCTGAGGTACCCTACTTGTGACTTGCATCTCTTCTGACTGTATACCATTTCACCACTCTCTGTTTTCTGCCCGTCAACCAGTTTGCCACCCAGTTGACCAACTTCTGACCCACCAGCCTACCCAGCTTATTTATCAATCTTCTATGTGGAACAGTGTCAAAACTTTGCTGAAGTCAAGGTAGGCGACATCAACTGCTCCCCTTGGTCCACCACTCTGGTTACCCAGTCAAAGAAATCTATGAGATTAGTTTGACAGGACCTTCCTTGTAAACCCATGTTGTCTTGGATTCTGTGCCCTATGGATTCCAGGTGTTGCACTATCCTTTCCTTAAGGAGTGCCTCCATAATCTTGCCCACTACTGAGGTAAGACTGACTGGTCTGTAGTTCCCTGCCTCCTCTCTGCTACCACTCTTGTGGAGAGAGATCACATGAGCCCTTCTCCAGTCTTCTGGGACCTCTCCTGTGCTCAGAGACTCACTAAACAGTTCTGCTAATGGCTCTGCTAGTTCCATCTTTAGCTCCTTAAGTACCCTGGGATGTATGCCATCAGGTCCCATTGCCTTATCCACCCTGAGCTTAGCAAGCTCTTGTAGGACCCTTTCTTTTGTGACGGGAGTAGTGCTCACCTCCCTCCCTCCCCCTGTGTCCATGATGCTGAGCTGTGGGTCCTGCCCTACCTTCTCTTCAGTAAATACTGAGCAAAAGTATCTATTTAGGATAGATGCCTTTATAGGGTCCTCCTCCTCACATGCTCCTTTTCTCCATTAAGCTTAGCAATACCCCCTCTGGACTTTCTCCTTTCACTAATGTATCTATAGAAAGTCTTGTCACCTTCTTTTACTGTTCGTGCTAGTGTTTCCTCAGTTTGGGACTTTGCCTGCCTTACTGCCTTCCCTGCTTCCCTTAGGGCAGTTTGGTATGCCTCCCTATCTTCATCCCGTTGTGTTCCCTTCTATTTCCTGAAGGCCAGCCTTTTGGCTCTGACCTTTTCTGCTACTGTATTTGAGAACCAAAGTGGTTTCCTTCTTCTTTTGCACTTCCTTTTCTGTCTAACACAATGGGATGTTGCTTCAAGTATTGCATCCTTAATGCTTGCCCACTTTGCCTGTACCCCCTCACCTGTGTTTCTTTTTGCCAGGGCTAGCTTAACTCTGTTGGCCATCTTATCAAAGTCAGCTCCTCTGAAGTCCCATATTTTTGCCTTGGAATGGGATGATTTAGATGTAGTAGCCAAATTGAACCATACCATGTGATGGTCACTGGCCCCCAGGTGCCCTTCTACCTGGAGATCTGTGATCCCTTCCTTGTTAGTCAGTACTAGATCTAGGATAGCACTGTCTCTTGTGGGTTGCTGTACCAGTTGTTTGAGGCCCTCCCCCTGCAGGGAATCCACTATGTGTCTAGTTCTGGCAGATGTTCCTGCTGGTATTGACCAATCTGTATCCGGCATGTTGAAGTCTCCCATTATCAGAACCTCCCTTTAGCCGTCATGTTTTGTATATCTTCTAACAGTAATGTGTCTATGTCCTCCCCCTGGTCTGGGGGCCTGTAGACAACCCCAGTTCTTATAGCTGTCCCATTTCCTGTTTCCAGGGTGACCCACAGTTCTTCTGGCTCCTTAGGCGTATTCTGAATTTCTGTAGCTTTGATATTTTCATTGACATACAGGGCCACTCCCCCCCCCTTTTGCACCTCGGTCTCTTCTGAACAATACATAGCCAGGTACTGAAGTCTCCCAAGTGTGGTTACTGAAACCATGTCTCACTAATTGCTACTATGTCCAGTTTAGCCTCTGACATCATTGTCTGTAGGTCTGGGATCTTATTTCCCAGGCTGTGAGCATTTGTGTACATGATTTTACATTGGCCAGATTTTTGGTGTGTTAGTTGTTGGGTGAGGTTTGGCATTACCCCTGTGCATCGTATGGGGAGACAAACCTTTTTTCTTACCTGGTGATGCAAATGAACTGCAAACATGCTGAATCCCCATTTGACCGCTAGCTATGGGGGGAGGGGTGTTCTTCCCATTCGACGTATGGGGTGCTCCACCCCTCTCCCCATTTGCTAGTTTAAATATTCTGCAAAGACGTCAAACTTCTGCCCCAATGCACTGACTCCCTCCTTAGTCAGATGCAGTCCATCAAATTTAAAGAACTTTCGCTCCCAGAACTGTTGCCAGTTCCTACAAATCTGTGTCCTTTCTGCTTTTCAACCCTTGAGCCACGTGTTTGGCTCCATATCTCCCTTCTCTGATTTTCCGTCTATCTGCTCCCCTCTCCCAGACTGGCAGGATCTCAGAGAGGAGATGCCGGATAATAGATGATAGTTTGTCACCCAACCTGGTCAGGTGTTCCTTGGTCTCCACAACTGACCTGCTGGCGAGATCATTAGTCCCTATGTGTACTAGGACATCAATGTTTTCTCCTGCTTTGTGAACAATTTTAGCAATGCGGTCAGTGTCTCTCCATGCTGATGTACCTGGGAGACATCTGACCATTACCCCTGGCTGGAGATGGGTATCAACTCCCCGAATCATGGAGTCTCCTATGATCAGAAGTTTTTTGGATTTCCTTTTTGCTTTTTTTGTTTTGGTTCTTGATTTGGGTGAGTTTTGTTGTGCTAGCTCCTGTGCTGCAGTGTCCTGCTCTGCAGTGTCCTCTGCCTCTTTGTTTGATTTCAGAGATAGAGGCAGATACCTGTTTGTAGTGTTTATATGGTTTTTGGAGGTAATATGTTGGAGAGAGAGTGTTGGGGCACCTGATTTGCCCCTCTAACTACCTGCCAACCTCCTGGACCAACTACCCTCTGTGGTCGAGGTTTTTCTGTTGGATGCTGGGGAAATGGCGGGTGGTTCTATCAATGTATTTCTTCAATATGAAATTTGAGGAGTGCAATCTCTGCCCATGCTGCCCGGAGCTGAGCCCTAAGCTCTCCAAAGGCCCAGCATGTAGGACAGTGTCCTAAATCCTGTAAGACTGTCCTGAAAATTGTTCCAGAGTACCTGCAGTTAATAATACCCATTCCAGATAAGTTGCTGGATTTATAACCTAGTCAGAGTAATTTGAAGGGAAAAAAAAAAGGAAAAAAAATGCAAGTAATGGTTTGATTGTGTTTTGTTTAACTTGTTATAACAAGTTAAATTACTAGTGCCCCTGTAAATGAGCTCACCTTGTGGAGGCCCCACTGATCCACTCCTTCCTGCTCTGCCACAGGAAATGTCACAACTGTGGTACTCTATAAAAGGAGTGTAGTGTGGGGTGGTTGGTGGATGGGGGTGGGTGGCTGGGCCCTTCCCCTGCGGAAAAAGAAGAACCACGGACGAAAGAACAAGGAGGTAAGAGCAGAAACAATCAATCAGTCAACAACAAATGCAGTAACCCTGAAAGCTTATCCTAATGTTAGATAAAACTGTAAAACCTGTAAAGCACACACCTGTAATAATTCCAGAGAAGATATACGCCGTAAGAAACACTTTGCTACAGAGAAAAATAAAACAATGAAATGTTAACAACAAACAGTAGCAATCCCTGTGAGTAAAAATAAAACAACACCACACAGTAAATCTGCTTAGCCAAAATAAGTCTTAATCCTTTTCCCTTGCTCTGGTAAGTTTCTCTACTCTGCCTTTCAAGCAGTCTTAGAAGGAAAGAGCTCAGGTGAAGCTAGGTGCCTTGTTCAGCAAACCAAGTCTTCTACCTCCAAGATATCTTATGTTAAGTCATGGTTTTGATAATTTTGGTGAAACAATTCTAAACAAAGGGGGAAAACAGAACTAGTTAGCACTATAGAGAACCATGGAGCTCTCTGCCTCTAGCTCCAATGATGTCATCACTTTACACATTTGGCAGCCATTTTAGGGAACAGGCAGAGTAGGTTTTTTGAACTGGAAGGCTGAAGCTTACTTTTTCAGATGCTACAAAACTGCATTTATGTTGTTTATATAAATGCAATGTTAGCATCAATGCACATAGCAGCCTTTCCTTCACCTCTCTATGAAGCCAGATTTTTAAACTGTTTCCTTCTAAAAATACGTTGTTTAGGTGTCCTTTAGGACTAAATCTAATGCCAACATTCAAATTTAAGCAGACAAAAACACTGATAGATTTCCATTGCAGACAGATTTAACGCATTTTTTGTTGAATCTGGAAACTACTTTGGGCAGTTGGTTCAGAATACGCAAACCATGCCCGGTGGCGCTGAGGACTGAGACATCCTTGCCTTACATACATACATACATACGAACATACGAAGAAGCCAGCAGAAGAATGCCATTTGGTCTATCAAGTCTGCTCGTATTGCAGGGTTCACAGCTTTAGCTGATGTCCCCGCCAACCCTCCCCACTCCTCCCATCCTCCCTACCCATGATCCTTACTTTCCCCCGTGCCTATCCCATCCTCTCTTAAAGCTGCCCACTGTCTTCAACGAGATGACCTCTTCTGGCAGTGCATTCCAACTGTCCACCACCCTCTCTGTAAAGAAGTGCTTTCTGACCTCCCTCTTCAACCTCCCACCCTCCAGTTTAAGACTGTACCCCCTAGTGTTATGGTTGCCACTCAGCTTAAAGAGACTCTCCTTATCAACCTTATTTATCCCTTTCAAGTACCTGAAGGTCCCAATTATGTCCCCTCTCTCTCTCTCTCTCTCTCTGTCTCTCTCTCTCTCCTGTCTTCGAGGGAGTACATGTTCAGTGCCCTCAGCCTCTCCTCATATGCCTTACTCTGCTGATCCACTATCATCTTTGTAGCCCTCCTCTGGACCTTCTCCAGCAGGTTAATGTCCTTTTTGAGGTGTGTGCACCAGTATTGAACTCCATACTCTAGATGTGGCCTTACCAGTGACCTGTACAAGGGCAGTATAACCTCCTCTCTCCTACTATTGATCCCCTAGATATGCATCCCAGCATCTGGCGTGCCTTTGCTGCTGCTTTCTTGCTCTGTGTGGCATGCTTCAGGTCACTAGTAATCATCACTCCCAGGTCTGTCTTCTCCTCTGATGCAGATACTCGGACTCCACCCAGGTAGTACTCTGTCCTGGGATTCTTTTTCTTTTTTTTTTTCTTATTTTCTTTCTGTCCTGGGCTGGGGGGTTGTGCCTTTGTTCCCCCCTTCCAGCCAGACTTCAAGGCCACTGCCCTGGTCATGGCCAGAGCTTCACCTCCCAGCCACAGCCTTTTCCAGACTGCATCACAATGGGTACTTACCCCATCACTGCAGAGACCTGGAGGGCAGGCCCAGGAGGTAGCTGACTTGGGCATGACCGTGGCAGTGCCATTGGGGCAGCCATCATGCTGCCGAGGATTTTTTCTTATAGGTAGCCCCCCCTTGGTGCTGGCATGCAATTGCATCAATGACGCTGCAATGCATGCTTCTGTGCGTTGCATGTTGGATGTCGCCAACGCTATCCCTTGCTGTTGGCCCCAAAGCTGCACAGCCCCCAGCTGCCGCTAGGAGCCAGCACCTCAGCAGTCATACCCCCCCACCATCCCCAGAGGAGAGCTGTCCCTGGGGTGCTGGATCCTCCTCCTCCTCCCGGCCGACCCCAGGCGATCCATGACCGTTCCCGAACATGGGTTGCTGGCGTAGCGCAAGGTGTGGCGTCCAGTGCCTCAACCCTCAGCACCACCGGGCCAGCTTTGTCCTGTCCTGGGATTCTTGGCTCCAATATGCATAACTTTGCATTTCTTGGCATTGAAGCCAAGCTGCCAGATCACTGGACCACCTCCCAAGCTTTTCCTGATCTTCCTGTAGAGCCTGTATCCCTTCAGCTGTGTCCACTCTCCTGCAGAGCTTGGTGTCATCTGCGAATGGTACATTTTGCCCTTAATGCCATCCCCAGTGTCACTGATGAAGACATTAAACAACACCGGCCCCAGAACAGAGCCCTGTAGGACCCCACTGGTTACCTCTCTGGTATCAGATAACTCTCCCCCCACAACCACCCTCTGGGTTCTGTCCTTCGGCCAGTTTTCCACCCATCTGGCCATCTTTTCTCCAACCCCAAGATCCATCAACTTTCTGATCATCCTTCTGTGGGGCACAGAGTCAAGGGCCTTGCTGAAATCAAGATAGAGGATGTCTACCACTTGACCCCTGTCTACTATGTTAGTGACACAGTCAAAAATGTCAATCAGATTTGTTTGACATGGTCTCCCCCCCATGAACCCATGCTGCCTCTCATCCTGGAAACCATGCTCCTCTAGGTATTCCACCAACCTTTCCTTTAGTATGGTCTCCATTAGCTTGCCCACAGTGGAGGTCAGACTGACTGGTCTGTAATTCCCTGGGTCATCCTTAGGACTGCTTTTGTGGAGGGGCACTATATATGCTGTTCTCCAGTCCTGCGGTACCATACCTGACTCTAGTGAGCTATTAAACAGGTCTGCCAGTGGCCCTGCCAGCTCCTCAGCCAGTTCCTTTAGTACCCTTGGATGTACTCCGTCCAGGCCTGGTGATTTGTCCACCTTCAATGCCAGCAGCCCCTCCCTCACTCTATCCTTCTCTATCACTACATCTGTGTTCCCTTCCCTCCTTGCTTCTTTTTTCCCCTCCTAAAGGCACTGGTCCATCCTTCTCCCTGGTGAAGATGGAACATAATTATTAATTTAGTGTCTCTGCTTTTACTCCATTATCCTCCACCCACTCCACCCCTTTCTTAAGCCTAGCAATCCCTTCCTTCTTGTCCCTTTTCTCACTTACATAGCGAAAGAAAGCCGTCTCCCCCTTCTTAATTCCTTCAGTTATCTGCAGCTCCTTCTGTGCCTTTGAAGTCCCCCACAGTTACCACCTCTCCTTTCCCCGCAGCTTCCAATATTTGTGAGCTCAGTTCCCTGTCCCTCTCCTCATTCTGATTGGGTGGTCTGTAAACCACCCCCAACCTCACCTTTCTCCCTTTATTGGACCTTAACTGAACCCATAATGCCTCCACCTCCCCTTTCTCCGGCTCCTCCCTCGTGCAAGTTATTTTCTCCCTGATATAAACTGCCACCCCTCCCCTTTCCTTGACTACCCTGTCCCTTCTGTATAGTTTATATCCAGGGATCGCAAGGTTCCAGTCATGGTGTGATGTTGCCCAAGGCTTGGTTACTGCAGCTATGTCCACCCTCCTCTCTGCTAATAGTGCCTGTAGGTCATCCATCTTGTTTCCAAGACTTCACGCATTCAGAGACACCACCCTTCACCTAGAATCTGACTTTCCTTCTCTTCCCTCTATTCTTCTATTCACATTTATTCCTTCTGTGTGCACCCCTCCATGTACCCTTGTTATGTATTCCTCTCCCCTCCACCCTTTGCTAACTGTGTTCTCGCCCCTTCCACCTCCTCCTTCCAAACCTCTTCCATCACTGTGGGGGGAGGTTCACTGACCTCCTCCTCTCAGAGTCTGTGAGCCTGCATGCCTGCTGCCCCAGTGAATTTAAATTAAGTGTAGTAGTTATATATTCTCCAGTTTGTCCCTGAGTACCCTCAAACCCTCCCTACTGAGGTGTAGCCTGTCTCATGAAAAGAGTGCTTTGTTTGACCAGGTCTCCTCCCAGTCCCCAGTACAGATAAACATCTTCTCCCTGCACCATTTTCTCAGCTAGTCATTAAAATCCTCAGTTCTTCTTTTCCTGGCTGTGCTGGCCCTTGGTACTGGTATCACCTCTGAGAAGGCCAGTGAACTTCCTTCCTTGCTGCCTGCAAATCTTCCCTAGCTCCCTGAACCTACTTTGCACTACCTCAACCTCCTCCCAGCTAGGTCATTGGTTCCAAATGTATAACTAAATTAGGTTTTCCTCCAACCTTCCTTACTATTTCCTTATTCTTGGGCCCACCTTCCTGCTGTTATCCCTGGCATACAAACCACCTCCTGCTTGCATTTGGGTCCCTCCTTCTCTTCCCCAGTGAATACCCCTAATTATGGAGTCCCTATGACTGCTACCCTTCTAACCCCACCCGTGCTCCCGTCCTTTCTTTCTTACCTTTGGTACTAGCTGCTTCCCCACCTAACTGCTACCTCTGCACCCTGGTGAACTTATATCCACATCCACAATGTATCCTCTTAACTGTTTTTCCATCTCCCACTCTACTCCTCCCCTTCTGACTATCTGTATCTGCTTTCAGTTTTCCTTCCCCTCTTTCTTTACTTTTTTCTCCCCCCCATTTCTCCATTCTGTTTTGCCTGCCTCCTCTTCCCTGCCCACCCTGATTAGTTCCCTCTTCCTTCCCCTGTACTTCTACTCTCAGCCCTGGCTCAACCTGACCTCTTACCTCACCTCCTGCTGCCCTCCTCCTTCCAGACAGTGGTGCAAATCTATTCAATAAAGGCACCCTTTAGAATTTCCCATCCCTGATGCTACTCTCAGATTCCCACCCTTCCCCTTACTACTTGCCATTCCTCCACCCTGGGCTCCCTAGTCCTCTGAGGAAGAGCTACTCCTGTATAATGGGTGCTCCTCCCCAATACCATCCCCTGCTTGATGCCCTCACTCTCCTGGGCATCACCTCTCGGCCTTTCCCTCCACTGTTCTGCTCATCTGACTTCCCACACAATACTCCCCAGCTCCCATCTGAGCAGCCTTATTTCAGCCCTTAGCTGCTGCAGGCTCTTACACAAAGGACATCCCTTTACTCCCCAACACCCCCAGAAAGACTGCTGCCCTACAGCTATTGCAGTTTACCACTCTCCTGCTTCCCATACATGTACCTATTCCCCCACATCCTCCCAGCCCAGCTTCTCCTAGCCTACAGTTATACATAACTATAAAATAGCTATAACAATCAAAAGTTACCTTGTGCTACACCAGTGACCCGGGTTCAGGAATGACCTCGGATCATCGGGGTGTCGGCATGGGGGGATGGGAGCAGGATTAAGTGGTTGCTCTTCTCTTCCGGGAGG
This sequence comes from Neoceratodus forsteri, assembly GCA_016271365.2. Classification (NCBI taxonomy): domain Eukaryota; kingdom Metazoa; phylum Chordata; order Ceratodontiformes; family Ceratodontidae; genus Neoceratodus; species Neoceratodus forsteri. Next base: position 91,868,854 of record CM057459.1, on the reverse strand, counting down.
GTGGGTCACCCATCGGCAGTCCTACCATCATCAAATAGAGGTCTGGTAGTGGCGCAGGTGGCTATGAGTAGGGTGGGGCATACTGCGGTGCATGACTGCATGTGCCTAAACACGGACGTGCTCTGCCAAGGACATGCAGGTGGGGGGGTGGGGAAGCGGAAAAAAAATGCAATAAATAAATCATTAAAAAAAAAAGAATATGCAAAACCTCTGAGACTGTGGGGATACTGGTTAACAATACCCCCTTTTCATTTAGAATGATAGAATTGTATGATTTTCTGGAGCTTTTTTGATTTAAAACAAACAGAAGTTGTGGCCCAGATGGACTGACCCCATCTACTGTCTGTTGAAATATTCAGCTTTTCATATAGCCAAACCTCTCACTTAGTTCTTTAACTGGTTCCTATCCTCTGGTCTCCCTCTGTACAGACAGTTGGTGAGACCCCATCTGGAGTACTGTGTTCAGTTCTGGAGACCCCATCTCCGCAAAGACATAGACAGAGTGGAGGCTGTCCAGAGGAGGGCAACCAAAATGGTGCACGGTCTGCACCAGAAGACATATGAAGAAAGACTAAAGAGCTTAATATGTATACCCTTGAGGAAAGGAGGGAGAGAGGGGACATGATAGAAACTTTCAAGTACCTCAAGGGAATCAACAAAGTCCAAGAGGGTGACATCTTTCAGAAAAAGAGATGTACAAGAACAAGGGGCACAATTTGAAGAAAGAGGAGACAGCTCAGAGGTAATGTGAGGAAGTATTTTTTCACAGAGAGGGTTGTGGATGCATGGAACAGCCTCCCTGAGGTGGTTGTGGAGTCAAGAACAGTGGGGGAATTCAAGAATGCATGGGACAGACATAAGGCAGTCCTAGTGGGGGGTAGAAGGAAGTAAGCTGTTGGTTAATTAGGATCTGCAGCTTATCTGTTGGGTAGGAAAATGGGCAAACTAGGTGGGCCAAGCGGTCCTTATCTGCCATCAAATTGTATGTTTCTATGTACACTGATCTCCATGTTGAGGGTCTTGGATGATGTCAACAAAGCTATGGACTCAGGGCAACTTATCGGGGCCATCTTTGTTGACCTCTCCAAAGCATTCAGCATGGTTGACCAGCAAATTTTACTTTTCAGCTAAAATAGGGCTAAATAGGAAGGCATTGAACTGGTTTCCTGACTAGGAAGGCATTAAATTGATTTCCAGAGAAGCCAGACAACTGTGGTAAAAGGAATTGAATCGTCTTCATTAACTATCTCAAGAGGGGTCTGCCAGGTTCGGTCCTTGGGCGGCTCCTATTTTTTATGTAATTGAGGGGTCTAGAAGTTAGTGTGGGTGACGCATTTTATCATCTATATGTGGG